>BPLQ01004659.1:0-507562 GCA_021605075.1 Caerostris darwini
GGAAATTTAATTTCATTATTCATCAGAAAATTCGAATTTTCTTACTAAAACTAAAGTTAGAAACAAACGGTGAGACTAATTTTCAAATAAATTGCTTTGAAGGAAAGATTTGGAGCAACGACAACAAACATAATCAATTTCGAAGTCTCTGTGGCCTCCACATAAATTAATGTAAAATTTAATTCCATTGTAAAATAAAATCAAATTTAAAAGATTAAAATTAAAAACAAGTTTTAAAAAGTTTATTAAATTAAATTTAGAATAACAAGTAATGTAAAAAAAAAAATTTTTTTAAGTCAATTCCCACTTTTTTTTTCACTATATTGCAGAAAGTCCTTTATAAATAAAGTTGAAATTTTCCTCTTATATCTGGCGCCATCTATTGGTGGATACATGCAACTTAAATCTAAAAAAACTAAAATTAATTAATTAAATTTAATGAATGAATTAATATTTAAAAAAACTGTATTAACATTCAGTGCCATCCACTACAAGTTCAAGAAAATATATTTGAACTTGAGTGGAGGAATAAAAAGTATTTTATGAACGATTAAAAATTTGAACAAGATATATATATATAGCGAGTGTGTGAACTAATAGAGGAATTGAAAAAGACGATTTAAAATTTGGAAAAATGTCACCCGCTTTCCATGTGTTCAGCCATTAAGCCAAAAGCCAAAATGTTATTGGTATTGTGTTAAATATCCGTCACTAAATGTTTGAAAATAAAAATAAATCTGTTTAGGGAACTGACACGCACACGGGAATTTCTGACGTGATCGAAATAACAAGTCGGTAGAAGTTGGCCTAGTAATCAGTAGATGGCGCCACCTTTCTGACAGATATAATTTTAAAAAATTGAAAACTATTGGTTAAAACAACTTAAAATTATTGATTAAAAATTTTAAAGTTTTTGAATAGAAAATTGTTGAATTGATTTAATAATGACAGCCAGCATTTAAAACAATTTAGCGTTCATCGTGAAGCAAGTTGTTATTTTTAAAAATTTTGGAAAATTTTGAGCCAAAATTTCAGTATTCTGCTTTCACTACCAGGAAACACATCTGGTAATTTGATCTCGAGTTATATCAAAAAGTGGATCAAAGTATATCAAAACCACAACAAGAAAAGTTTAGCACGTCAACCTCGGAATATCATTAATATTTTTTTTATAAAATTTACTGTTATTAATCCAGAGTTCAGTCTAAAACTAAAGAAACATTTCGAATTTCTCATAATTATTTCTAAAACATTACTATTAAATGAGCAGGAAAATCGGGATTCTTTTTCTCCTAAATAAAGAAAAATCACAGTTCACATTTTAATAAACAGCCTCATATAGACTAAAATTATATGAGAATTCAAATTCTGCAATTGCTTTTATTGTGCAATTATTATTATAAAACAAAAAAGTGGGAAAAAAAACATTAAACTAAAAAAATTAAACACGTTAAAGTGAAAAAAATGTGTTAAAAACACTATTTTAAGCCTGGAATGGTAGCTATCGAAACCTAAAGAAATTGAATTCTGATTTTCCTGAAATTTTGTGATGAAAGCCACTGATATTTTCTTGTGGCCTGAATTGGAAAAAAATAAATAAGTTTTTTTTTTTAATAGTTGGTATTATGAAATTTAACATCATAAGAAAATATTAAGGTGTTAGAATAAAATTAACATCATAAGAAAATATTAAGGTTTTAAAATAAAATTAGCATTGTAATAAGATATGTTAAGTGAGCAACAACTTAATTTTCTTGTCTTTGCATGTGGCAACTTTGAAATTTAAACTGTAACTTTAAACTTTTTTTTTTTTTTTTTCTTTGTAGCGTGTTGTTTTGTGTTGAACGTATTGACAAGAACAAAAGATCAACAATTAAGATGAATAGTGATGAAAAATACCATAATGACGACCAATCGTTATTCGGAGAAACGAAACAAAACTTAGAATTTAAAGAAGAAATTGTGAAAAACGATCATCTCAATCCAATTGACTTCATTCTCATAACCAATGTTCCTAAAAAAACCTATAGGTTTAAATGGATCATTGATAAATTCTCAAGTCTGCCTACCAACACAGTTTTGTTAAGCTCTGGAATTCATCCTATAGGATCTTCATGGTGCAGATTAAAATTTGTAAAATACGAAGATGGATTCGGTTTGTTTCATGTTGATAAACAAAATCTTAAGAAAACGAATGTAACGACCCCATTTACCTTTAATGTAGCAAAAAGGGATCCTTCAATTGAAGAAGAGAATGAAATTGAAAAAAGAAAATTGTCAATCAAAACCAACAATGATTTCCAAATGCAATATCTCATAACAGCTAGCGACATCAATGAAAAAGAATTAGTCAAATGGTCAGTTTGCTTTACTAGCACGAGCATTAGCGAAGACAACATCATTGGTAAGTTTTTTAACTCTCGGAATAATTTTCCTTTAGACTCGTTGGTTCTGGACTGCTGCCTGAAAGTGACACTTGCACCCACCACTGAAGAACTTTCTTTTAGTGGAAAACCTAATCTTAGTTGCAAGGGTTGGGAGAACCTTTCCAAAGATTTAAAAGCTCTCTATAAGACTTCTTTGAACTCTGATGTGATATTATCTGTGGGCAGTCATCAAATTCGAGCACATAAATCAATCCTTTCAGCTCGGTCCCCTGTCTTCAAGAAAATATTTCATCACAACATGGAAGAAAGTAAACAGAATTTTGTTGATATCACAGATGTCCCAAAAGACGCTGTCGAAAAACTAATTGAGTACATGTATACAGGAATCGTTACTGAAACAAACATTAGTTTCCAGGAATTGTGCGAGTTGTATTATGCTGCTGATAAATATGAAATGATAGAATTGCGAAATAAGTGTGGGAATACTCTTTCGTCCATTGCCACAGTAGACACCATGATGCAAATCTTGCAATTGGCTGACACTCACAGTGACCTGAATCTTAAATCGGAAGCATTGAATTTCATTAGACTTAATTTTGAATTTGTTATAAACACAGAAGCCTGGGATTTTTGCAGGACAAATAAGCCACACTTGATTACCGAAGTTCTCAATTTTTGTGCCAAGAGGCATAAAAGAAATTAAAACAATCTAGGAAATTTTAATCGTTATTTCTAATATTAATATTTTTTGTTGCTATCAATTTTAAAAATTAATTATTAATAATTTGCTCAAGTTCTTTTTAAATTGAATGAATTAATGGCAAGTCATATTAATTATAGTGTTATGTTTGGCTAATACTGAAAATGCTTAGCTTAAAATATGTGGTAAAATCAGGGGACTCAAGTTTTTTGGTATTATTTTGTTGCCAACTTGATGAAAAATTGCTTTCTAATTGCAATGCAACCCTACAATGGGCATAGCTGAATTGCTGAATTTATTTGTAGAATCTAGTCATTGTCTCACTCTTTTTTTTTTTTTTTTTTTTTTTTTTTTCCTCACACGAAAAAAGATGGTGACTAGTGGCCAACAAAACAAGACACAAAAAGAGCTTCCATGCTTTATGCCATTCTAGAATAGGATGATATAAAGCATAGGAGCTGTTGTAGAACATTTCAAAAGCAATATAAAAGAAAAGAATGCATCAAATTACATCCCCAGAACTTCAAAACTCCTTAATCCAATTTTTCATCACTGCATTGAATTGTCATATGCAAGAGAAAAATTCCAAAACTTGAAGTCTGCTGGAGAAATGAGGTCTTGGTACAGAAAATGTAGGTTGCCATATTGCCTATATTCCTTAAATTGCAATCTGGCCAAATATGTTAATTTACAGATTCAACATTTATTTCTGTAATAGAAAAAGTAATAATATACTGAATTTTTTTTTTTCTTTCTTTCTTTTTAACCCTTATTTTATAGGAAAATCAAGAAAGCATTCACAATGTAACAATAGTGAAAATATTACCAAAGTCTATTGATGTATTATTTTACAATAGTCCTAATAAAATGAATTGAAATCAAACTCTCAACTTCTTCCTCTAAGCAGCCATAGTTCTAAGCACCAGTTCATTATTATAAGCAAAAAATTAAACTTAACATGGTCTTTATTAATATGTATTGCATTTAAATATAGTATAAAATTTGTTGAATTTCAAACTTAGATATCTGCAATTTCAAAGTGATTATATTAAATCTATGGATATCTAAACCTCAATTTCTAAAATCTTAACTATTAACTTTCATTCTGCATCTATTATTATATTATTGTTACATAAATTTAATTAAACATTTCTATTCATTTTTTTTTCATTATAAATTTAGTTTATTAAAATATTTATAAAGAGTAATTTTATTAAAAAATATTTTATTTGTAAGAGTATTATTTGTTCAATTATGAATTAAACTTATATTAGTAAATAAAGCAAGTCATAAAAATTAAAATAAGGAAATTGCTCTCTTTTTATGATTAATATTTGCATTACTTTTAATAACAGTTATCAAACATTATATTTGTAATAAAAATAAATTCTTGTAAATATTCTAATTAGAAAAACTTCTTGGCATTTTACATAATTTATGAAAATTAATTTGAAAAAGAAATGGTTTTTTTTTTTTTTTTTTTTTTTTTTAGCTTGACATGTTATATACTATTTATTATGTGTGAATTGATATAAATAACCCAGGAGCAATTTTTTCTCTTTCGAGCTTATTCACATTTCTATTATTTCTTTCATTTTTAACATGGATCTTTCATGTTCATTTTTTCTGTCTGGCTAAAACAATTTTAATGACACAATTTTTTATATTATTTAGATATTCAAAATGCCTTGTAAAATTATTATTTTAAAAAATTAAGTATTTTACCACCTCAACTACAGATAAAAAATTAGACCTTAATCACTTAAAGTTATGTCAAAGAAAATAAGTTAAACAACACAAATTGTCCATTGATTATGCAAGTGTTTTATTTTTACAACCTTTACTTCTGTGGAACATATTTTTTTTACATGTTTGGTTTGAATGTCTACAATAAATAATTTTAAATATTCTAATGTGTGATTTATTCTTTGTTCCATTTAATAGATATATTATAGCTATCCTTAGTGCCATTTATTTTATTTTCCAATTCTGTATTATTATTTTACAAATTAATTAATGAGGCAGCTTTTAAAAAATGCAATGCATCTAATTCTGTTTTTATAGGATATATACATGTAAAAAAATATATTACATCTATGGAAAAATAGAAGATTGGTTCCAGTCCTAAGAAATCAATAAAATAATACAATAACCATGAATTTTCATGTTACGATTTTAAACATTTTATTTCATAAGGATTACACATGGATTATACAAAGTAAATCATCATTTGAAAAGGTACAAAACATGTCGCTCATTCATGAACCAAAATTTGGCCTTAGCAAGGACAGGATCTTTGTTTTTAATGCATTCAGGCTAAATAGCTTTCTAACATGTATTCAAAATTGATTATCATAATTCAACTTGTGCTAATTCAATTTGATTGATAAATCCATAACTGAAAATTTCTTCCATACATTAATGAATGTTAATGTTTCAACTTGTCCAAAACAGATTGAAATAATCTCTTTACGTTGTATATTTTAAATGGATGTAGTATTAGGTGGCAGAAAACAAAATTGGATTATTGAATGTTTCAAGACCGGGTGTATTGTCTATAATCAAAAGAATTTTGAATTCGAGAACCTTGATCAAAATTCTTTCCTACAGACGTCACACTTTGTCCAACTGCAAAGGTGGTCTAAAATACGAATTTTACTATCCAAAGAGATTGCTTTTATTGTAGATGAATTATGTAAGATCTACCAAAAAATATTTCAGTTTTAATTAATATTAAAAATGTACTTTTCTCTTTGAACACAAACTCAAAATGCAGAGACAACAAACAAAATTCACGGAATTTCCACAAATGGAAATTGCAGTACATTCCTTGTCTCCAATATCGCAGTTTTAAGCATAAAAGAAGTTTTCTTTAAGTGAGGGTCAATTGTATTAAATTAAAGTAAATTGAGTAAAAAGGGAATTATTATTTTTTTTTTTTCTAATTCATTTTAAATCAAAAATAGAATAGTGTGTATATATTGATAAATTACTTGTTTGAATACATTTTATTGTAACCAACTTTGTCACATTTGTATAAATACAAATGTAATAACATTATACAAATATAAATTCTGGTTTAATAAAAATATGTGGATATTATATAAAAAATACTGTTTTATAGATTTGTTTTTCATGTAATTAAAATTTTAAGGGGTTTTGTTGAAATTATTTTATATGGGCCGTTTTCTTTGAAAGTGATGCAAGTCCATTTTTGACAAAAAGTTAATGATAGCAATGAATGCAATTTTTTTATAAGCTTTTTATCTATAAACAGTTTGCTGGAATTTTGTTGTTCACTTCTTTATCATCATCAGAAAAGTACTCCATATCTAGAGTTGAAAATATTATTAGTAGTGTGTTCTGTTTGTTCACTATATACAATGCTGCTGTATAAAACTTCATTTGATGAAAATGTGTACTTCAGAACACTAGATTTATCCCCCAGACAAGGAAGACTACACAAATTTGTAAATATTATACTAGCACCTTTATATCATGCCAAACCCGTCGCATACAAAAAATTCAACGATATGATGGATCAACCTTACATTCCTCCTGTTATAATTTAATCAAATAGCAACACATTCAATAAGGTTTTATGCAATGAGTTATTTAAATGAGAAAAAAGATAATGGAGATATGATTAATGAGGGGAAAAAACTCGACTTAACTCCCTCCCCCAAAAAAAAATAATTCTGAACTTAATTCCATTACATTTTTGTTTTTACATTGTTTAATTAGCAATATGTAATGAGTAAAAGTAACAAACAGTGACGGATTTAGGCCTAGGGCGGCAAAAATTTGAAATTGAACAATTATAAGAAAACATACATATAAGTTCTGCATCAAAATAAATGAATTCACATTCAGTGATCTTTGCAATATCTATCTAAATATAGATATCACTTTACGTATTTATCTAAGTATTTCTGCAACAAATTGTTCTGGAGAAAGATCGTTTTCCACCCTGAAAAGAGTGAAAAAATTATTTACGTGCAGGTATGAAGCAAGATAGGCTCAATGCTCTTGCATTATTAAGCATTGAAACACAATTAGTTAAATATGAGGATGTCATTAATACTTTCGCACGGATGAAAGCAAGAAACAAATATATTATATGAATTAATTAGATAGATATGATTTATTTCTGAATTAAAAACAAATTAATTTCTAAATTGTATGTTTAGTTATACCAAATATAACAGGTGGACTGAAAAGTTCGTAGGCTGACACATAGATGGCGCTACTAGCACTAAATCCATATGATTTTTAGTTAGCCCTAACCTTCAAAAGACACGTGTATAAATTTGACAGCTGTTGCACTATTAGTATGTGAGTTGTAGCATTTTTAGTTTTCATCACGTGCAGTCCACTCGGCTGACTGTCGATTGGACTCCGGTGTGAAATGATGGAGCCATGTTTCATCCATTGTCACATATCGACGCAAAAATTCGGGTTTATTACTATTGAACAGCTCCAAACACTGCTTAGAATCATCCATTCCTTGTGGTTTTTGGTCGATTGTGAGCTCTGCGTGGCACCCATTTTGAACAGAGCTTTCGCATATCCAAATATTCATTCACGATATGTCCAACACGTTCCTTTGATATCTTTAGGATTTCAGCTATCTCAATCAACTTCACTTTACGGTTATCAAAAATTATTGTGTGGATTTTTTTGATGTTTTCGTCGGTAACAGCCTCTTTGGGGCGTCCACTGCGTGCATCGTCCTCGGTGCTCATTTCGCCTCGTTTAAATTTAGCAAACCACTTCTCTACGGTTGATTTTCCTAGCGCAAAGTCCGAATAATGTTTATCAAGCCAAGCCTTGGCTTCAATAGTATTTTTTTTCGCCAAAAAGCAATGCTTTATTAACACACGTTATCCATTTTTTCAAACTAACTGCCTGCGGTGCCATACCAACCGTAAGCCAGCCAAATATAGAAAGGTATTCCCCCTCCTTTCCTTCAGTGTGGTTTATTTTGTTGCTCTAGGATCTTCCAAAGGATTTTTCCAAAATTTTAGGATCGAATGTCAAAATTAAATGTTAAAGAGGGATTCACTTGTTTTCTTCCATAATGCAACCAGTAGCAAAGATAGTGACTATTTCAGCAGCAAACCAGACTTTTCTGAACACTGAGGTTTTAAAATAAGCTGTCTTGAATCAAGAATGACAGATCTTATAGAAACTATGTTATTTTTTATGAACAAATAAGATTTAATGTGTTACAAATAAAGCATATTTGGGTTCAAAATGCATCGTTTTCTTTTGTTTGTCTTAAGCTGTCCTGTATTACTTCGACTTATATTAATTTAGAATAGCTATTTTTGTAAGATAAGTATGTTTGTTAGTACAACAAACAAATTGATAGTACAAGAATGCCTTTTAAACTGTCAAAACTGTTTCGCCAAAAAAAAATTTGTTGACTTTTGTTATCTTCTTTTTCTTTTCTCATTAATAAACACAACTTTCAGTTGATATATATAAAATATTTATTGCTACAAATACTTAATCGAGCAACCTCCCGCCATCAGCAACTCCGTCGCGTTCCTTCTCTGCCCTTGCTCTTACATTCGAATCCCCGTATTAGACAACAGCCTTATATGGAGTTACAGGAGGAGGAGTTATGGAAGAGTCTCTTGTTCGTGGCGCCATCTGTTGTCCTTTATAATGACCAATAGTTTACACTTTAAAGTAGGGCCCATCGAATGCATTACAACTATGACAGTGCTTGATACAATACCATACATTTTTCGTTGACTGATTGAGATATGGATTTCAATTCCTGCAGGGAATTTCCTTTTATGGTTTTAATCGAAGCAAAACGCCTTCCTCGGAGAGGTAATTTCAAGGGAAGGGAAAATGTCACATGGAGCCATATCAGGTGAATACGATACTTAGTCGTTGGTAAGATATTTATTCAGTTTGGGCCAAAAAACTATTGCCCGATAATAGTTTTGTGCGATGGTGGGTTAACGTGGCGTAAAATTCATAAAGTGCAAAATCCATTATTTTACAAATCTGATGGTTCTCAACAGATATTCTCGTTTAAACGCCTCATGACACGTAAATAATATTCATGGTCTTTATTCACCGTTTGTCCCTGAAAGGAATTCAGAGTGCGCATACTTCAGAGGAAAGGAAATTTTGTATGAAAGATCGTTTTTTTGCTCGTTCTCACCGAGGCGAGAAGCGTTTAAGCGACAAGATTTGACCAATCACTATCCCCACTGCGTTTGCCTGAAACCGGTTTGAAATGCACTGCTTCGAGTTCACCCACTTTCAACTCGAAGCGGAATTTCACTGGGCGTAATGCTATTTCTGACGTTTCGCTGTGAAGGGGTCGAAAAATTTTTTTTGCCTGCCGCCTGTCGCCTCGGTGGGAAGGAGCCTTTAGGGAAATAATTTTTCGATGTGGTCGATTTTCCAACCATTAATTTTTGGAGAGAATACAAAACAATTATTGAATTATTATTTTTACTATGATATAAACTTACTATTATTCTATTTTTGCATATTTCTTAAATTAAAAAAGTTCTAAAATATATTGCTCGGATGGACTTTTGTTTTAATTAACAATAAAAAATTCTTTGAACAATTCTGAATCCGAATCAAGGTCATTTGTCTGAATCGGGTAACGTAAGTCATTTGTTTTTAACTTATTTATTTTTGGATCAATTTTGTAATTAAATAATTCCAATCTGAAAAATGTGGAAAATGACTGTCAGAAATAAAGGAAGGAATATGTAATGGAACATATCCCTTTAAACGTTAACGTAAGAAATAAAATCTCTAATCGTTAATGTAAGACCTAAATGTAGGAAAGTATACATACACACAAATTGGATTAGTACAGGTCAAGAACGAAGTAAGAATTGATCACATGCCATAAAAAAAGGATCAGCTGGACATGTTTTGAAAAGCAGACATTGGAAACGAACAATGTTTTACATTTTTAATGATAATAAAAGAAATTTTTTAGTTTTCCTATTGTAATTAGCTACACTGGAAGATGCAAGAACATTTTTACAATTCCTTAAATATACTTTTGATAACATTTCATTTTAAAAATTAATAAATTCCTGATTTCTAAAGGAATATTATATTTATAAAATAATAGAACGTTTAATTGGCATGAATTGAAATCATAATTAATTATTAATATTCATGTATTTGCAAAATAAAGGTCAACATATACCTATTTGAAGAAGAATTTTTAAAATTAAACCTTTGTTTAGAGATCAATCTTCCCTTCTAATTTTTGGAATGTAATATCAATAAATAGCCAAGTGAGATATTTCTAACTTTATTTTTTATTATTATTAGTTTTAAAAAGCAAATGTTTTTAATGTATCTTAGCAAACTTATAATTTTATTTCTGTTATACAAGTTTCGAAGATCATTTTTAATGGGATAAAATGTTAATAAATTTTTTGAAAAATAAATGCTTAAAAAAAATTCCTGCATCAATCTATGATTATATTTATTTATCCTCTTCGATGTCTAAACTATTCAATGTCATAACTCCGTTATTAAGAATATTTTTTTAAGTTTTTTGCCGAAAATCTGTTCCTCTCAAATTTTCTTCGAATTGCGATCCTTAAGATTTTTCCCTTCCAGGAGAGATAAAGAAACTTCCCTAATTTAATTTTATCCCTAATATTCAGATTACTTTTTCTCTACTCCTCTTAGAAACTTCCTCTCTGTAGCCGTACGTTTATTTCGCAATGTAAATAACAATTTGACATTTGGAACTGTTTTGAATTTCTGTATTTGAAATCAGTGTTTATAGTTATAATTGTGCTTGAATATTTGGCGCTTCTGTTTACAATTAGTTATTTATTTGAAGAAATGGATTTAGAAAGTCGGTATGAATGAATTTACAGTAACTTACAAATAAGATATTAGTAAATGGAATAAATATGTGTTTGTTATATAATAAGTTTATTTATAAAGTGCTTATTTTGTGTTATTTATTCAGTGTTTGTGTTTCGTATTTATACAGTGTTTATTTTGTGTTTCGTATTTATATAGTGTTTATTTGGTGTTTCATGTTGTTATTTGTACAGTGTTTATTTTGTTTCGTTTTAGTGTGTTGGAGCTCATTGCTCAAAATCCAAATGGAGTTAATAATAAAATGTTGCAAAGTGCAAATCCTTCCACTGGTGTGGCTGAACTTGTAGAAGTGATCAATAAATTAACTGCGGTTGTAAGTAATTTTTTTCTTCATTTTTTTTTAAAGAAAATTTAGCTTATCTGCATTATCATTTACATTAATTTTATTATAAATTATTTTGTTTATTACTTTTATTGATAAATTGTATGAATTTTTTTTAAATCCAAAAGTTAAGGCTGTGATATAATATTTATACTCCCTCTAATTCTTTGATATTTAAGCAGTCTTCACTAAATATCTATTTTTAGGAAATTGCATCTAAATAATGTGTACATGGATAAAAAAATCAAAATATTTCAAATGAAATTAATTCAAATAAAAGTGATTTAATCATTTGTGTATGAATAGATAGGATGATTTTCTTAAGGAATCCACCGCATATTTACCCTCAGCCCAATTTCTCCACTTCTTGACTGTTTCTTGCTAAATAACCCCACACACTGTCAAAGGCTGGAAAGGGGCTGAAAGTGGAGTTCTAAGGGTAGAGAGAAAAAAAATCAGGTGAACTATGAAAGACACTAAATACAAAAAAGCTCTAGATTATTTGATTAAAATATATTTGCCTAATATCTAGCAAATAACGAAATGAAAGATATTTTAGAAATGCTGAAAAGCTTTATAGCTAGAATGCTGAAATGCTTTCAGCAGATGCTTGGAAAATGGCAGACATGTTAAAGCAGGAATGTAATTTTAAGTATGAATTTAATCAATTAACCAACTTATTTAATTAATTAACAGAAAGTAATTAAATAAAACAAAAGTTATAAATTAATAAAAATTAAGCAAGGCAAAAAATTATAATTGTACAACACTTAAAAATATGTCTTTCTAAGATCTGGAACATAAACTAAGTGGGTATTTTAGATTGAAATAATATTTTAGAAGATATAACTTGAATTGTAGATGATAGCTTCTTCAGGTAAAGAAAGAGGCAAGTAAAAAGCAATTTCTGTCGATAAAGACAAAAGTAGAATTTGATCAAAATGATCAATTTTGATGTAATTGCCACCCTCCTCTCTCTTCTCCCAAACAGTTCTGAATCTTCCATGCAAACCAGCAATGGACAGTAGGGTCGCCATAGAAAATATGATTCTATCCTATGCACCATTATAATTAATTATTGCCCTTTGCCGCCAAAACTGGTGGTTTATTTTGAGAATTCTCACGATTATACTTATTTTAATGTGCATTGGTTTTCACCAATACTTATTTATGTAGTTGTTATATATGAATTATCATACCAGCCATATCAATATTGTCATATTCCAAGATTTGGTTAGGTAAATATGAATTATATATCTGTACACACAATATATCAGTACAAAGGTAGAAGTACAGCAGTATTTGTTACCACCATATTCTGTTTTTTATAAATATATATTTACTTTTTAATCTACTATTGCAATTCTAGCTATTCATCCTTTTCATATTTGTATTTCTCTCTCTCTCTATGTATATATATATATATATATATATATGAGGTTTAAGGGATAACTTATCTGCATATTAACAATTTGCATTATAGCAATCCTCTTCACAAACATCCTCATAGAATTAGCTTATACTGGAATTAGATATAAGGAAACCAACAGGAATTGCTAAGCCAAATAGAGTAATGGTATCAATCAATTATTATAAGCTTTGCTTCAATTTTGTATTTCAGAGATAGCTGATAGCTTAATAATTCTACTATAGCAACACAACTCATATTTTTGATACTTGGAAATTAATTGGAGCTGGCATTTCAAAATATTTTCTTTTAACTAACAAATTAACTATAAGTTGATTATAAGATTTTAAAAAATATGTCATGAAATCTGAAAATAATTTAAGGAATTTTTCAAAATTACTTTGTTTACAAGTTACTTGTCAGTAAGATTCCAAAAATTAAAAATCAATGGTTTTTTCAATATATAATGCAATATATATATATAGCATTTTTTCAGATTATGTTCTTATTGCCATTTTTTACCTTACAGGACAAAATACAAATATTTCATAAGAAAAATCAATTAGTTTATATGCTTAAGAATCCAGAATCGGCCAAGTAAGTATACAATTTGTATATATTTTTATTTAAAATTTTATCATTTTTTTATGTGTTAAACAAATTTTTTTTAACATCCTGAGCTTACTTATTAAAAAAAATTAAATAAATATAAATATATTCACTTACCTTTTCACGATATCAAAAATTTCTATTATATTTTCTGCATCAGAAAGTTTTATATTTTTATGGTACATAGAAATGCACCATAGAAAATAATAAATTTATGCTTAATTCTTTTTTACATAAAACATTTCTAATATGTAGAAATAATTGAAAAATAAACAAGCAAATTTTGATATTGCTGAATTTGTTTTTACAAGTAGAATTTGATATAATACTTTATTTAATACTGTGCCCAAAAAGTAAGACCAATTTTTTTTTTTCTTCAAAAACTGTTTATTCTTCCAAATTTATTTCATCGCCTTCAAAGTAATGCTCTCCGAACACAATGCACTTATGCCAACTTTTTTTAGAATCCTCAATGGATGCTGAAAAGTCATCGGCAGGGATGGCCTTCAAAGCGTGCAATGATTCATGTTGAATCTCTGCAATTGACTCAAAATGGTGTCCCTGGAGTGATCTTTTGAGTTTAGCCAGAGGAAATGGGGAAAGATATAAGGAATAGCCAGAAGTTGGCCGGTTTGAATACGGTGGTTGTGGAATGTTATGGGTTTCATTTTTGGCAAAAAAGTCCCAAGGAATCAATGCGTTATGAACTGCTGCATTCAGTGTTTTCTGTACTAATCGAGTTTGGACGCATTTGAGGCCCAAAATGAAATGGACTGATCCTTTTGAATTTCCAACATCATCAGCAAGGTCTCTAATTGTAAATCGACTGTTTGCAAGCACCTAATCTTTATTTTTTGGGACATGAGCTTAGTCAGTTGAGGTTGAGGGTCGGCCAGAGGGCTCTTCGTCTTCAACGCTTTCTCTGCCTTCTTTGAACTGTTTATTCCATTTCTAAACATTTCTTTCTGAGATAAGAATGTTCACCGAATGCCTTCTGCAACATTCTATACTATTTCGCAAACAAAATTAAAAGCAAGTTCTTTGCTTAGTTAATTCAGACATTTTAAAAAATCATGGAATCAGTTTTAGCGTCTCACAAAGCCAAGCGTAACTCAAACACTAATGAATATTTTGATGTCAAATTTTACACAGATGTCAAGGACAGTGCCAAGCAACCCTAAAAAGAAAAAAAAACTGAAATTCCATAATCCCTGGGAATTCTAAATTGAAAATTAGTCTTACTTTTTGGATGCAGTAGTATCTGGGCTTTGTGTGAATCATGTAATTACTGTGTACAAATTTAATGCGTTTATTTTTATGCAATGATGCTGATATTTTATAAATTTATTGTATAATGTATTCATAATTTAAATTTTTATTTTATTTGTAGTCTCCTTTTTAAATATTGTTAACAAAATTCCTGTTAACTATATTGCTTTCTATTGAAACAAAAAAGTTTTATCTTTTGAAGGCATTATAAAAGTATGAATGAGTTTTGCTAAAATTTATTTCTGACAATATAATTACAAATTTTTTGATGTTGTCTTATCTTGTGTGGGATAAACCAGTAGTTCTCTAACTTTATAAAAATTCTTGCATTTCAGTCTCTTAAAAAATATTTTTGCTGGGCTTTTTAAGATTTTAATTAATTACGAGTTAAGTATTAATTGGTCATTTAATAACAATTTTATACTTATTATTATTTTTTCTTTTAAGAAGGTAAACCTTTTAACTTTTTATTATTAATAGTTTATTATTATTCTTTTGCAATATTATAAATGCTACAGACATTTTACTCCATTTTTAATTTGTCTTATAGTTAATACATATTTTTTGAAAGATCGTTTATTATATTTTTACAATGTTATGTAATGTTGTGTTCACGTTTTTTTTTTTTTTTTTTTTTGTGGGTTTTATTGAAAAAATTAAAAGAGGGTTGCGAACTGGAAAAGTTTAAGAACAGAGAATCTTACATCCTGGTTTGAGAACCACTGGGATACACATAGTAATATACAAGTACTAAAATTATCATCTCCCAACTAGTTACAGTGTTATAATGCAGATGCGTCTTAACATACATATAACTATGCATGCTATAATGCTTTAAATTGTTCTAAATTTTTTATATTTATGAGAAAATACATGAATGTTCTTAATACTGCTACCATATTTTGTTTTGTTTTATGACAACAGTCATAAGTAAAAAGCATAAAAATCTTTATTAATAATGACTTTTGTTGACTCTTTTTATGTCTTAAATAAAATAAATTTCTTGTTTTTCAAAGACATTCTAAAGGTGCAGATATTGAAGAAAAACTTATATATCAGCTAATTGAAAAAGCAAGTAACAAAGGTAGGACAATTTTGAATTTCATTTTGGCTATTCTAAATTTCAATGTTATATTAATTTTTATTATTATTTAATCAATGATAAATAAAGTTGATGAAAAAAAAGTGATTTTTTAAAAAGAATTTCTTAAAAAAATAATTAGTTAAAATGAATTTTTTGTTTTAAAAAGTATCAGAATAATAATAAACAGGAATTGTTTTATTGAAAACTTTTACTTTGTTCTACATTGTTTAATGTTATTTCTCTGATTTTTTATTTAGTATAATACAAAATATATTTTCTAAATCAGAATTGCAAATTTTATTTATAGCTATATAATTTTTCATTTATATGTTCTTAATGCATAAATTCATAGTTTTAAAGCTTGAAAGAAAAATAAGTTGGGAATATTTATTAAATATCATTAAATGTTTCTTCCTTGTTACATTGTATGTTAATAATGGATACTGAACTTTCAGGAATATGGATAAGGGATCTTCGATATGAAAGCAATATCCCTCAAACGCAAGTTAATAAAATTTTGAAAAGTTTAGAAAGTAAAAAGTTAATTAAATCTGTCACATCTGTTGCAGTAAGTTATTTTTATTCTAATAAAGGAAATTTTTTATTTATTATAATAATTAATATAAGTTACATAATATCTATTTTTACTATCTTATGTAATTTGAAATATTAGCACAAAGTTTCAAAATATTCACCATATAATCAGTGATTTTAATCCTTCAAAATAATTAAATTTTCTAATTAAAAAAATTAAAGAGGAATTGTTGTAGTGTATGATACATATAATGTGAGAATAAATGTTCATAAGTTTAATTTGTAAAATTTGAAGTTAACAATCAAATATAATACAGCGCTAGTTTTAAAAAATTCTTAAAACTATCATTATACATAAATAATTTATTGCTAAGATCAATTGGCACATAATACTCCATAATATTATTAAATCTTAAGTATATCATTTTAAATAATTGAAAAAAAACTACAAATTATTTTAAAATAAGCCTTTTTTTAAGTTTATACTTGTTTTTGTAAATTAACATAATTTACTTGAAATTAGTTTCCTGACAGCAATTTTGCTGTCCTAGTAATCAGTATCTTTGTCAAGCATTCATATTGGCTTGCTTTAATTTTTTTTTTTTTTTATTTATTTGTTTATTTTAAAATTTGAGTCCTTAAGTTTTACTGCAGTAAGAACTGAAGTTCACTGCAGTGTAACATAATTACTGCTGTAATTAGTTAACTCATTGTTCTTCTTCTTCGCCTATCCCCAAAGTCCAGTGGGGAGTTAACTCATTGTAGTAAACTTAAGTGCTGTAGTAAAACTTAAAAAACATCAAACATCTGATATAACGATAGAAATGGACATTACTTGTTGGAGTGCCAGTCAGATAGACACAAAACAAATAATTCAATGGTGGAAATGGACACATCAATGACTTGTTAGGGGGGTGATCAACAAATAGATCTAAAAAAAAAAAAACAGTGTAATAATTAATGTAGAATTTTTTTTTCATCTAATTCTTTTAAAACGTATTTAATAATTAAAATTCTGTGTATTATAATTTAAATTTCTCGTAAATGATGCTGTTGTTTTTTAATCTGTCTGAATTGGCTGCTTGCCAATTGTCCATGCGATCAGACTATATAATACATCTAATATATTATATACATCATATTTACTGCAGTTTGTAATTAATAACATACATTTTACATGAATTTTAGCAATTTTGCACATTTTTTTATATCATATACAGTAGAACCTCTGTAAGTCGAACTTCAAGGGAGACGCCAAATAATTCGCGTTATAGAGTTTTCAACTTACGTGGATTTTGTAAGGAAATATTCAACTTGTAGAGGTCTAGATTCTTTCTAACTTATTTTAAGTTAGAGAGGTAAAATAAATAAAAATCCAAGTTAATAAGATAATAAACATGTTTATTTGCTACCTAAAAGTTATATTATGTACTACAATAAGAAATCAAAATAATTACGAAACAACCTTAAAATTAAAAATATTATGTATTAAAAAATTCAGTTATTATTATTTATTTATTTATTTTTGCTTTAAACAATTCGATCGTTTTCTATCTATAGCATTATCTAAGCTATAATTCTTTTTCTTCCAAGTTGCTATTTCATAGAATTGGTTATTCTATTTACTGTATACTAATACATTGTTTTCTAAGAAACAATGACGTGCATTGTCGGCAAATCCTTAAAGTCGGTAACTTATTTTTCTTCGAGCTATAGAGGTAATTAGTTTCAAATGATCGAGTTGTAAAGATTGTAAAATCAAACATTGCTAATGTTCGAGATACAGCAGTCCAATTTTTTTTTTTTTTTTTTTTTTTTTTTTTTTTGAGTTACAGAAGGAAAATATATACCAAAATGGCTTGTTGGAATTGACTAATTATTTCGACTTATAGAGGGTTAAAATTTCGTGTAATGGAGGTTTCGGGGCTTGAAGAGAAGGGAACAAAAAAAATTTTCAAATTGTGGAGGTTTTTGACTTATCGAGGTTCGACTTAAAGAGATTCTACCGTATTATTATTTGAAGTAATTTATCATTAGTTATTGTTGTAAGTTAAGATTTTAATTTTTATATAATCACAAATTTACAAAAATTGCAATTAAAAATAAAAAGTAATTAATTGAAATAATTTTGTTTCTTAGGCATCAAAGAAAAAAGTATACATGCTGTACAATATTGAGCCTGATCGTTCTGTTACTGGGGGTACCTGGTACAGTGACCAAGAATTTGAATCAGAATTTGTAGATGTTCTTAACCAACAGTGCTACAGATATCTACAACTAGAAGTAAGAAATTTTGAAAAATTAAACTTGGATTTTGTAAAGCAACATTTTAAGTTATATGTCTCCAAAATTGATGAATGATGTCAAACTAATTGTTCAAATAGTAGAAAAATGGTAGTGCCTTTTTTCTGGGGAAAAAGAAATGTCATATTTTTTATACACATTTTTTCCCATTTTAATCCTGAAATAAATGCTCTAAACGAAAATGTAAGACCTAAATGTAGGAAACGTATAGGATAAGGATAAAGTAAGGAAGATTTGTTTGTCATAAAAATCAGGGTTGTCTTTAAAAAAACAAGCTCCGAATAACGAATCTATTTGAAATAATTATAGTCCTATGTGCCAAACAAGGGCTTGGTGAAAAGAACTAAATTAGGGAGAATCCTAAAAAAAATTGTGTAATGATGATTGAATTTGTTATTTCCTGAAAACGATTCTGGAGTTATTGATTTTATTGACATTTTAGAAATGAATGAATGTGATAATAACAGCTTATTTTGCATTTCACTTGCACAATTCAGTTTACTTGAAACATGTTACATTTTTCTGAAGAATTTTGTTGAAAATAATTTTTTTTTCATCTTCTGATAGCATTTTCTTTTTATTTCATATTTATTTTCTTTTTCTGTTATTCATTTTTAAGTTAAGTTACTTTGTTATCATCTCATAAATGGAGTGAAAATGTTAAATCTGTTTGGATTAGATGTGCATGTACAGAAGTAGCAAAGTTACGAATTGCTTCAGAACATTTAGAATTTTTTCAAGAAATCATCAAAATTCCAAATGATTCTCTAGAATGAATGACTAAATATTCTTAAATAATTTTTCTCTAAAAAGAAAACAAAGAAAAATATTTCACATAAAAAAAGTGTTTGACAGAATTAACTAAATAAGATATTTTCATCTAATTTATATTTTCCTATTTTAAGGAAAAGAAGGTCCTGGGAAAAAAAACTATTGATTTCAAAAATGAATAACAGAAAACATATATAATAACATCCCTGGATGGCCATTCCAGTCTATCAAGCATCAATATAGTTTTATCGGGGATATCAAAAATAAAGTAGATAAAAATTTAAATGATTAAAACATATACTTATTTAGTACTGAAACCAAAACTAACAATTATGATAAACACTGGACAAAAAAGCAAACAACATTGTGTCATTAACAGCAAATATAGAACAATAAATGCTTGAATCCATATGAAAGTGAAGGCTATATTGGTGCCCTATAAATAGAATGTGGCAAATTATCAAATGAGGTATTAAAGCGATTTTACTATAGTTAAGGTTTAAAGAAAAAAAATTACTCCAATTTCATGTAGTAGGCAAAATATTTAGCATAATTAAAAAAATAAATTTTATTAATAAATTTAATATGTTTATTTGTAATACATTCATATAATTATTATAATTTTCATTAAAAAAATTTAATATAAATTTATGTTTATCACATAATCTGCTGCAAGATTTTTAAAAGGTAAAAAAGTAAAAAAAGCATTAAACATTGGTAAAAGCATTAAACATTGTAACTTTGTTAAGGGTAACAAGGCTATAGTTTTAACAAAACAACTGTTTAAATCAATGTATAAATTTCATACATCTTTTTTTTTTTTTAGAAAGTCATTGCTGATAAATTGACAGATCCTGTATCTCGTAGGAATGCATCATTTAAATCATCAAAAACCATTTGTGATTACATTAATAATCTTAAAATTAGCAAGGTGAGTTAATAAATTAATTCCAATGAGAAGTTGTTTTAATATTCAAATGCATTTAAATTTTAAATAGACTTTTATTTTGTAAATTGTACAGCTTGTGAAGGATGCTATTTCTTTATTTTATTTGTAACAGTGGAAATGGACACATCAACGACTTTCTAGGGGGGAATTGACAGATAGATGTGCCATAAAACAATTTTGAAAGAAAAAAGTATAATAAACTCATGTTTGTGAAAATTGCAACACCATGAAGGAATCGTCATAATTGAATGAAATTTAATACACAGTTGAGTGGTAGTTGTACAAATAAATGATTAAATGGTGAAAGCAAACAAACAATAACAAGAGATCGGAATCAGTATTTTGTGTAGCCACCACGCGCCGCAATAAGTGCTGCTACACGACGTGGCATGGAGTCAAACAAATTTTGAATGTCTGCCTGAGGAAGAGCATTCCATATTGTTTGTATGCGCACCCAAAGTTCGTCTGCAGAAGCAACAGGACGAGGATCACGAGCGAGACACCGACCAATGGAATCCCACACATGTTCAATCGACGACATATCCGGGGAATACGCAGGCCAAGGAAGAAGCTGTACCTGCCGCGTTGCAAAGAAGTATTGAACAGTCCTAGCGATATGAGGGCAGGCATTGTCCTGTTGAAATACAGCGCCTGGCAAGCTTTGAAGGAAGGGAACAGCTTGGGGCTGTAGAACTTCACTGATGTACCGTATGTAACTACACTGATGTACTGATATATCAGTTGCTGTTCAGATTAGCCACAATTCTTAGCAATTGAGATCGTCCATGGTATGCTATGGCACCCCAGACCATAACTCCGGGTGTTCGTCCACTGTGGCGTTCGATAATGCACTCCGGAAGGTGGCGTTCGATAATGCACTCCGGAAGGTGGCGTTCACCGGCATAGCGTCTGACACGAATGCGGCCATCATGGTACGACAAATTAAAGCGGGATTCGTCAGAAAACACGACATGCTGCCAATCAGCACGCCAGTCTCTATGCTGAGCGGCCCATTGTAGCCGCAGGCGGCGATGGTTTAGCGTGAGAGGGATCCTGTATGAAGGAGTCCTTGTGCGCAATCCACGCTGCAGCAGACGTCTACGAATTGATGAAGCACACAATGAAACACCTGTAGCTATTGATCACTGTGCTGCCAATTGTCTAGAGGAAGCTGTACGGTCCGTCAGCGCCATGCTGACTAGGTGTCTATCATCGCGAGCTGACGTCACATTTCGGGGTCCACTCCCGGATTTCCGAGTTGTCCGACACTCGTCCGTCCACTGCTTTCAAAGACGCATCATTGTGCAGCTGTTACGCTGCACACGAGCGGCTACTGCACGATAAGACAATCCAGCTACTCGAAGGCCGATGATTCTCCCCCGTTCAAACTCTGTAAATTGTTCAAATCGCACTCTTTTTCGTCGAAGAGGCATAAGTAACGATTGAGCTAACGTTTACCACCGACAACCATACATGCCTCGCTATAGCCGTCTATTTATTCAGATCCATCCGCCGTTCAGAGGGCGCTGCTCAGCATAGCCATGCGCTACGTATTTGAAATTCTAATCATTTGCATATCATGCGCTAATTTGCATTTCCTGAAAATTTCAGCTCACTCGCGTAAGTCCTTCATGGTGTTGCAATTTTCACAAACATGAGTTTAGTTAATGTGGAATTTTTTTAATCTAGCTTTTTTTATATCTTATCTTACAATCTAAAAAAATAATTACAATTAAAAATAAATAAGTATCCCCTTAAATAATAAAAATAATTGCAATTAAAATTTTGTATATGAGGTCACTCTGTTTGAATCTGCCCAATTCGGCTGGTTGCAATTTTCCACACTGTTGATGGCCAAGCTATGTGTGGTCAGTAAATGATATATATTATTTAGGGAAATAAAAAACCTGCAGTAAACTTGGACCAAACATGGGGTTACATCATTGTATGTGTGGCAAAATTGTGTTCTGCAGTCCTACCATGGATTGTGCACAAAATTGGCAAGTGGCCAAGTTAGATGGATTAAAAAAAGCAGCTGTCATAGGAGAGGAAATATTATTGAGGAGGGATTTTAATTGCAGGGAAAAGAATCATAATTGCTGCTTTTAAATGTCGGGCTCTTGACTTGAAGCTGTTCTCCAAATTCCTTGATATTTAGTTTATCATAAAACATTGGGCCAGAGCAATTCATTGGATTTTGAAGCTGCGAAGGCTCAATTCAAATACTAAATTTCCCATATCTATGTCAATTAAGATTGTGATAAATTCTTTCTTCCTTGAAACTAATGAAATAAGGGTGTAAAAAAAAAAAATGGATTCAATATAATCGAATATTGAGTGAATCATAAAATTTTAGATTACATGATATCTTCAAAAAAATGTCACCCTAACTACTACAATTTTTTTTTTTTCAAAGCAGTTTTTCTCCATGGATATCTGACTAGCACCTCTAACAAATATTCTGTTTGTCTGTTTCCGCCATTAAACTGGATGTTTACATTCCATGCAATCCAACTATAACTTTTTATATAAAATAAGTGTTAAATAATTCAAATTATGCAGCTATGTATAATTTAAACGAACCAAATATTGTTTCAGGAAATCTCCCAATAAATATTCAAAATATTCTTTTTAATTTATTATTCTTTGTTTTTGTTATATTAGGTTCAGTTAAGTGTACAAGATATTGAAGCAATCTTGAACACTTTGGTTTATGATGGCAAAGTGGAAAAATCTGTTGCTTCCCATACTTCGTCTTCGGGAGAAGAAAATTTCACAAACATGTATGGAATTATCAAACCTCATCTTTCCAGTTGTTCTTTGATGAGGATACCCTGTGGAGGATGTCCTGTAAGTTAGACTTCTATTTCTCTTAAATTTTTATCAGATTCAAGTTTAATTCATAATGTTAATCTTCACTAGGCTGCTATTCCTTTGTTTTGCCATGAAAGGAGAGGAAAGAGAAAAAAAATATGACAGTTGATAACAAAATGCTGAAAAAAATAAAAATACAACACTGCTGCCTCTCTTTAGAGATTTTACTGTAGCATTTTGATCGACACATTCCAGATTAGGGCCGTGCTGGATTATCGAGTGTCAGTATAATTTTAAGGTTTAGATAAAAATTTAAACGATTAAAATATGTAAAGTGTGTCCCGAAATTCACACAATATTTGAATTCTAAAATATCCTAAATAGTCTGAAATATTTGGTAATGAAAGAGCCGATATCCCTTCGAAATGCACCTTCAAGCCTGGTATTCAGGGGCAGTGAGCACTTTTTTCATTGTTCTCTGAAACAAATAATCTTGTATCCTTTATTAAAAGCTTTGCTTATTGTATGAATTGTGAGGCATCCTTTGCGTCTTGAATGTGTTTACACACATTCTTAACCGGTGTAGCTGATTGAAGTATAGAATGCCAGATTAAAGGCTCTTTCCAACCGAGGCGGCAGGCGAGAAAAAATTTTCTACCCCTTCACAATGACACGTCAGAAATAGCATTGACCATCAAATGGCAACATGACGCTGCTTGCATTTTCGTTCAGTTTTGGTTGCACATTCGATATAGGCATGTGTTAATAATTTAACTTTTCATCTAGAATGCTTTTAAAAATTATATTGGTGCTCGAGAGTCTGGCATGGATATGGTCCTGTATGTGCCGGATTAAAAAGATTTAAAATTTTTTGTTATTGGGATGTTTTTTTCTTTCTTTTTATCACATATTATTTTTAGCCAAATTTTGTGGGAATTTAGTTTTAATTCGGTAACTTCTTTTTGGTTTTATACATTCAATCTATAAAAAAGAATTTTTTTCTTCTTTTATACCTTTTCAAAATACATGCAATTTACTCTTTCAGGTACATAGTGAATGCAGAGAAGGCGACGTTATCTCACCAACAACTTGTCCATACATGAAAGAATGGTTGGAGTTTTAGATTCATATATCACTTGTATATAACGGACCCTCATGCATATAGCAAATACATAGGAGAAAGGACAAATATATTAGTAATAAATTTTAATGATTCTTGGTTTTTATATAAAAATAAATGCCAAGAAGCTGCTTTTAAATGTCGGGCACTTGACTTGAAGCTGTTCTCCAAATTCCTTGATATTTAGTTTATAATAAAAATTGGACCAGAGCAATTCATTGGATTTTGAAGCTGCGAAGGCTCAATTCAAATACTAAATTTCCCATATCTATGTCAATTAAGATTGTGATAAATTCTTTCTTCCTTGAAACTAATGAAAGAAGGGTGTAAAGAAAAAAAATGGCTTAATGTTAGTGCAATATGCTAATGACTTCAAAGCAAAATGCCTGACATTTGAAAAAAACTCACTGAAAAACATTTAGTTACCTTTTTTTTTTAAATCAATTTGCATAAGTTTTGCTGAAATACTTTCTTCTCTTCTTACTCCCCCCCCTTTTTGTAGTTTCATTACAAAAAATGGTTTTATTATTGAAATAGTATTAGCAATTATTTGTTATAGATTAAAAATAAAATGAACTTCTGGTAGACTGGTTAAAATTAAGCCATTCATTCCTATGATGAGTGTCAACCACCATTTTCCAAACATCTTTAATTTAGAATTCTTTTTAGATACCAATTAGTTCAAAAAAGGAAAAAAAAAATAAACATTTAATGTTGGTTGCATTTTATTTGACCAAAAGCTGCAATACTTTATCATATATTTAATTTTTTTTATAATCCTAACTGCAAAATAAGATTAAGAGAATTTGTTGGACCCTGCATAATTAATTTTAAATGTACCTTGCATTTTCTCATTGTAATATGGCGATTTTTAATAGTCCCATTTCTATAATCAGAATATTTCTTTTGCATTTTTATCCTCCTATTTTGTTAAACCAGCATTTCTTTTAACAGTGAATTAGTAAATGACAATTATTTCTGTGACATATCTTTAGTTTTTCCATTATTTTAAATGGTTTTAATAACATATTCATGCAATTTTATTATGTCATCAAATCGAAATAGATATTTTATTATAAAAAATGTAAAATAAATTTTTTTTTATTTTAATTAGTGTTGATTCATATGATATTTTCACATCTTTGAAAAAAAAATCATCCTTTATAATCATATTGAATTGACCTATATAAATTGAGCCCTACAATAACAAATCAGAACTAATGGTAAAAAAATATATCTATATATATATTTGATAAAATTGTATTTGTTTTCACGAAATTACCTTTATATACTGAAACAACAAAAAAAATTATTGTATCATTTACATAACCTGTATTCTTAAGAGAAAAAAAATTAAATGTTTTAATTAAAATTGTATATACATGATCAAAATATGAATTACTGCGGGCAGAATCTGTAACTGCATTACAATAAGATGTAATAGACACTTAGTTCGACCACAGATAACGTGGAATTATAAACAGCCAGTTTTACGGCTTGAAACTGATGAATCAATGACTTATTAGGGGTGCTCGTCAAATAGACAAAGCACAAGGCCTGCTTTGGAAAAAAGAAGTATGACAGTTACAATAGCTGAAAAATTCCACACTTTTAAAACCGTTTAATCTAAAATTTTAATAAAGTTACAAATTAAAATTATTTTTATTGCATCTAAAATCTATTCTATGCTGTTTATTTAATCTGTCCAACATGGTCGCTTACCGATTTTCTACGAAATATGTGATCAGACTAATGATTCTCTCATGGAGCCTGCCTTATGTAACATTAATTTTAAATCAATTATCCAAATTATAATGCTTAAAAACAGTAGTTGTTTCTTTAATAACAAAAATATTTTATTGACTATCATTATTAATGTTCTGAATACTATTATGCATTTTTAAATTCAAAATAAAACTGCAGTAATCTCTTTAATCTGCCACATTTAGGATTGTAGCCAAGCCGGATTAGTGATTTTACATTATAGAGCATCAATACAGTTTTAAAGGAGATATCAAACAAAGCACTTTAGATAAAAAAAATTTTAACTACTAAGACATGTACACATTTAACGTCAACATTGTATTGAAAACAAAAATGAGTTATGAAAACACTGGGCAAAAGAATGAATAGCATTGTGTCACCAAATTTCATTAAATTGTTTATCAATAATTACCCATTGCCAAAAAAAAGTGAGTATATTGCTGGTGAAGGAGAAAGATACTTTATTTCATTTGGTAGTTTAACAAGTGTGTTATTAAAGATGGAACCAAAATAAACACCTAAACACATTTAAAATATCCAAGAAGTAACCAGCTTATAAAACTTTTAGTATTGTATTATTTCAAGTCTTCTCGGTGATTCAATGTTCGAAAATGGTATATTTTAATTTTTGATGCCTATGTCTATTAAAATTAATTGAAATGCAATATCATTGATACTGAAGGTAATTAAATTCCAGATATTTGCTTCAGGAAGATGTCGAGTCGAAGGCAACTGTTTAAGAACATTGAAAAGCAAATTACATAACATAATATATTTAAAATTTGAGGAAGAAATGACGTATTTCTATTCTTATAAAATTACATGTTTGAGAATATTTAAAAAGCAGTTTTAGAATAGACTACAGTGGAGAAAGATTGTAAGTTTCACTGAACTCTCCAACATAATTTAAAATAAACAATTTTTCTAACATCTTTTAAGTCTCTAATTAGCCAATAAATGCATATTGGCAAAAAAACTTTCAAAACTAATTTATAAAAAAATCTTACAATTAAATTTTCCCACACACTTTTTCAAAAATGCCTTTTGTAGCTTTTTAGGATAATACAAAAGAATCAAAGTTTAATGAAACCAAATGTTAATGATAAATGCTAGGTTTTCTCTAATGTTTACTGAATGAAATTCTCGAAAATAAACACTTTTGTATTAAGTTACTCGTGAAACTTTGTCAAATTTCAAAAGGAAAAAAATGTATGAGAATTCTCCTTATTTTTTGGTTATTAAATTTCTTTGACCAACAAAAACAATTTATATATTCAAGAAAACTATGAAACATTACAAATTACATACATGATACAGTATATGAAAACAATAGGAATTTTAAATTTAAATGTCTATTAAGATATCCCATTAGATCTTGAATACCTTGATAATTTAAACAACATATAAAATTGTTTTACAATTTAAAAAAATTCATTAAGATGAAAAAAAAAATTTTTTTTTTATCAAAAAACATATGCAAATTAAATTACATAATTTGAAATAAGAGTGCAATTGAATTTTTTTTTTTTTTTTTTTTTTTTTAAAGATCTTGAAAAGCATTGATCATTTGTCTGTGTTTACACATCGTTTTAAAAGAAAAATTTTGTTTAAAAACTTACGACCACTTAAGATTCTAATGGTTCCCAGCAAAAGCCCCTTTTAATGTGTATTTTAAAAAAGTTTAAAAAAATTTTTTGTGCTTTTTTACAGGGTTGAATTAGCAAAAAAGATCAGATATGTTTCATGCCAAACCTTTTTTTCTAACTGTGTTACATAAATACGAGACCACTTTTGTTTTACTACAATGCGATTTTTTTTTTTAACTTGAGTTTAATTTAAGCCATCTGAAAAGAAAAAAAATTAAAATTCAGAACTGAAGCAGTTTGATTCTTTTGTTTATTAACATGCCTTATGGAAATAAATTGCCTAAGTAATAAAATTGAAAAAAGTTTGGTACATCAATGATAAAGGAAAGTATGAAAGTAGAATTAATGTGATTGTGAATAGCAATTTTAGAACAATTAAATACGATTTGAGTAGAGGGAAAAAAATTGTATGAAAGGCAGAAAAAAATCCTAATGTAAAAAGTTATCAGAGAGTGATAAAAGGCAAATTTTCGAGTGTGTATCGAAAGTGTACAAGTCTAGTGTGCTATTTTGCAATTCTTAGATAACTATATGAAGTTTAAACTGAAATATGTTAATCTTTAGAAACAAGAAAAATCACACTTGAACATCATACTTAAGTACATCTGAAATGGGTCAAGACTGACATTCCTGGAACCTTATATGAAAAATACAATAAAGAAAATGAGAAAAATTTAATTTAAGATGGTTCTGGACAGCATAGCAACAATTATTGTTAACATGAATTAAAGCATGCATTTACACCCTTCAATATGCAATAAGGTGGCTGTTTTGTTTCATCATGATGTGGGGTGCTTTCACATATGCAAGAAAATACAATCGGTAAAGAATTGATAACATTTTTTTTTTATGACTGTCGTTTTGCTATGTGAAAGTATAAAGGCTCGTTCCCACCAATGCGTGAGGCGTTGACCAATCACTAGCCTCGCCTCTTTCGTCTGAAACCGGTTCTAAATCCACCGCTTCGATTTGACCAATTTTCAACTAGAAGCCGAACTTCACTAGGAGTAAAGCGATTTCTGACGTTTCGCTGTGAATGGGTCGAAAAATTTTTCTTTCCTGTCGCGTCGCCGCCTCACGCCTCGGTGGGAACGAGCCTTAAGATTTCTTGCCTCTTTTGGGAGAGCAGAAGTGGATGTTCCAGTAAAATAATAAATCTAAATCCCATCAGAAAGGTTTAAAACAGAAGGGATTTTTTTAAATGAAATATGCCAAAATATATCAGAGGTTTACTTGTCACACCAAGTATATGAAAACAAGAAATATCATTTGTCATAGGAATTGTAAATCAATTATGGAGAATTGAGATACTATTTCAGAATCTGTCATAATTTTAGTCAGATTCCAACTCATGTATTTCAAGTTAATTTTTTATAACTTGAAACATGATTGGAAAAGCATGTTATTAAATTTTTTTAAAACTCTTTTTTTCATATGTGGTCTTATAATTTTTAACAGGTATTTGTGCCAATTATATTCCTGCTATTTTTTTTTTTTAATAAATTACTTGTAAGTTGCTAAATTTCATATTTAGTTGTTTTAAAATATTTCATTAATAACTTAAATAGCAAGAAGTCTTGTAGTTCATACATTTGTAACAGTATTTTTAAAAAAAAATTTTTTTTTTTTACTGTGATATTTCTAATTGTGCTAGATTTCTCCATTTATTGCTTTATCTATCAATTCTGAAAACCCTAACAATTTTCAAGGCTCATATTTAAAGTATGCTGTAATTGTTTATGCTTTTTTTTTTATTTGTAAATATAGTTAATATGAAAGATCACTGCTCACCCATATATCACTTGACCATTGAATTTGTATGTACATTATATGGCTAAATTAAGTTGACAGTTATGTATTAAGTATATTTAATTCTAAGTGGAAAAGAAAAGACACATTCTGTATTTTAAAGAAATCTTTATTATGTACCCACCATTTATGTGCTTTTGAAGTTTTAACTACTATTGGAGAACAATTATATTTGTAAGACATAAATCTTTGGGAGATTTAAAACTGCTAGAAAACAAATGGCATAAATAACACTTTCACTGATGGACAATTTGGCAAATTAGAATTTGGAATGCATGAGAAACAGTGAAAACATGAAACATGGAATAGAAGTTTCTTTTAAAACATTATAGGATTTAAAAAACAACAAAGATGTTAATCTGTACATAAATATAATAAATATTGCTTATTTTTAAAGAAAGAAAATCTAAATTTACGAATTTAAAAGAAATCCAACAATAAAATATCCATAATTTTCCCCTTGACAATAACAGTTCATGTATCCTGCCTGAAAGTTTAAGCACATAGAATCATCTCTGCAATTTTATTTCTTTTAGATGCGATTATATAGTTACAATCTAATCTTTTAACAGAAGCTACATCTCTTCGTAAGGGACAGAACTCATGAATATGAAGAAAACTCCGACTAAATGCAAGTTGCCTCGATGAAGAAATGTTTTTTATTTAGTATACATACAGTCATCTAGAAGTTATACTAAGACATTGAAGATTAAATCCCATGTGACATCAAGAGATCTGAATTAGATTGGATTGAGTATTGCCAAAATAATTTATGTTTTTACAACAAAATGGAAAATTAGACTGCAACTAGCATTTAACCAGAGAAATAACTTCTTACTCAAACATTTTGCTAAAATATATGAAAATAACTCCAATAGAAAACAAGAATTTTAAAAACTAAACACAATGTTGTGTGAATCGATAACATTGATAACACTCACATACAGAGATTGTATGACAGCAGAGTCGGTCAGAAAAATACAATACTGCCAGCAGCTATACAGTAGGAACAAAATAGTGTAGTATATTCACAGGTATATTTATATCATAAGGGAAATATCTAACATTAATATAACAGGGACATTTATAATAACTACAATACAATGCAACAAAAATCATATTTTACAAGATTATTTCATCACATTTCATCAACTGGTAAATGCTAAAGAAATAAAGGCAATGATTCAATTATTAGCCGAAGCTCTTTAGCCAGTCCAGAGATCCAGTTATTGGAATTCTGAAACAAATGTATAAATATAAGTAATAGCATATTAATCACACTATTTTTATTTTAAAATTAATATTTCATGATTATTTTCTCCCATTAAAATTTGTAACATTTGATTTTACAGCATATTAAAATCATCTATGTGTTATAAAATTATGTCTGCATTCTATAAAAAATTGCATATACAGATATTCTTATTAATTATCTGCAAGATAATCGAATGGAAAGTGCAGATCTTAAAAAAAATGATAAAAACAGAAAGTGTTTTAGAAAGCTTGTGTTTGCATCAAAGCAACATAGCTAATTAGAAATATTTATTGGATTTAAAAATGGAACAAACTCCTACACGTTTTCCCTATTTCACAAACATAAAAATGGAACTTCACAAAAAATTTTTTGAAAGTTGTATGTTATCCAAGAATGATATTCCACAAATATACAAAAGTTATTAAATATGCAACTTTAAAAGAAATTCAATGCAGAACTCAACTAAGTGGCATATTTTGATTGAGAAATTGGTTGCTTAGTTATCAAGTGTATTGTAAAGTGTGTGTATTACATACTAAATTATCAAATATATTTGTGTACTTTAATGAAGGTCAGCTTTTAATTCAACAAAATATTGCATAAAACTTTAAAAAATAATAATAATGGAGACTTAATTGCACAAAGTCAGAAAAATAATAAACTAAGCTTCTTTACTAAAAACATCAGAGGAGGAAAGTTTCTCATAATATGCAGTAAATCTAAAATTGGTTAGCAGTTGGCATCTGCTTTTCTAACTGAATTTTTAAGGTTTTTGTTTTACATGTTAAAATAGAAATTAATATGCAGCAAATAAAGGTCATCTTTTGTATAATTTGTGCTAATTAAAATCTTATTTATAATTTTAAATTAGCCAATTAAAAACTTAAACATTACAAGTTAAACAAGATTTCAAGCAATATTGTGTTTTCTTTCAACACACACTATAATGAGGTATAGTAGTATATTTAAATTTCGCAAAATATTTCACCATTAAATAGAAATGCAAAATAAAAATGACAATTAAAAGCAAGCACCATTTGTCTCAGAGGGCACCAAAAGGATCGTTGACAGATGTCGCTTGAGTCGGGATTCCTGCCCCTGCAGTGGGCATGAGAGGCACCTGAGGAACGAAACCACCGCCATACCCAGGCTGCTGCATTGGAGCAGCAGGTGGCATGCCACCCATCGCCATGCCTCCCATTGGGGGTCCACCCATATTGGGTCTCACCCCACCAGCCTACAAAAAAAAAGGATAAACTATTAAACTGAAACAAATAAGGTCAGTGTTATTAATCTTTTAAAACAAGTTTACTTTGATAATACTCATTAAGATCAAAACTCCTGGAGAAACATGAAATAACTAAATAGTCAATTTTTCCTAAGCAATTGATATTGTTATAATAATGAACTGTATGAAACACCAATATTGTTGCAATACACTGTCAACAAACGAGGTTCGACACATTTCAAAAGATCATAATTCCAAAAGTAATTGGTAAAATGCTATAATTTTCTTTGTAATGTAGTTATAAAATGTTGAACATGTGTTCAGTAGAGTTAATTTTCAGTAAAATACATACAATCAATGCAGATGCTAAAGGATTGTGAAATCAGGCTTAATGAATGAATTTCAGCTTAATATGCAATATTAAGCTGATAAATAATTAACAAAATATTAAAAAACTCTAAAATCCTTACTCTTTTAAATTGACTTAAGCAGTAGCATGAGTACAGCAGAACACACAAGTTTTAAAATGAGAAATCAAACCGGACAACTCATCATTAAAAAAATTAAAAAATAAAAAATGACAGTAAGGTAGTCGGAAAATAAATAACGGTTAGAGCAAGCATGCTTGGCTACAAAATCGTCGATAGCACGTGCGATTGCTTTTGTGATGAACCTATAAAATCGCCGATTATGCGCATGCTTCGCACGAAATGTTCTCGCCTGCAATTTCCCCCGATTTTTATATGTTTACGAATTTCTCCAACTTTTTCAGATCGATAATATTTCCTGACTTTCCAGTTCTGTTGCCACCCTGTTGAAGCAAATGAGGAAAGCGAAAATTCATGCAAAAAGTAGTTTTATCTGATCTTCTGCAAAGAATTTTCCCAATCACTAAATTATAACCAATTCTGTTATTAGATTTCTTTAATCAAACAGCAAGACAGGAAAGATAACATGAACTCTCAAATCTGCGCACAGTTGATGAAAGCTTGTAATTTCTGTTGTGTGTGTAAAAAAAAAGTGTGTGGATATTTAAAAAGTAAAGTTAGAAACTTATTAGAACATGGACGATGAAAAGCAGACCTATTTTTATGACAGCAAACAATAATGGGATGCATGTTATATACAAATGCTTACAAATGAATAAAATTTATCCAAAACAAAATAAATTCTTAAAAATTTTAAGTAAATACTTAAGTTTCCATGAGATACATTTTTACATATTAATGGGTTCTTTCCCTCATCTTTGAGGTACAAAAATATATGTATTTTTCCCAATCAAACAATTTTTGAAAATTTTATGCTAGCTTAAGACGTTAATCATGCATATAAAAAAAAAACTTCTTTGATATTCATTAAAGAAAACAACTAAATACAAATAATCGAAATGACTACGGATTACAGAATAAAATAAAATCTTTTAATAAGAAAAAAAACCAAAAGGTTTTAGTTTTTAATTAAAAATGTGTGCAAGTCGATTTTTCCTTAATATATTTTCAGTTTGAAATTAAAGATTTAGAAATTTACCATGAATTGTTGTTGCTGTTGGAAGATACCTGGAGCAGCTGGCTGCTGGGAAAAAGCATTTCCCCACTGACCAGGAGCTGGAGCATTCTGGCTCTGAAAGCGATTGGCTTTGGTTAATATTCGAAGACATTCATGAACTAATATACTAGAGAAATTGTCACCTCACTAAAAAAGAGTTGCCAATTACCACGCCAAAAGTTTTATAAAATCCAATTTTCTATCAAACTGCTCAATGCAATTATATAGAATTTTAACATTTAAAGTAATTTCATGTTTTTCATCTTGCAAATTGAGTACTTTTTCAGACATAACTGAATATTCGCACATTCATGATTACAATAAGGAAACAAAATTACATGGTATGAAGTTTAAAACTATAGACTTCTAGGAAAATTAACTTGGAATATTTCTGAAAACATATAGAAGATTTTTCTTTGGATTTCACAAAATCCAAAAAATTTACCCTGTGATCAAAATAAAGGATTGCTGGATATTATTTTCACATAATGAATCACTTTCTGTTCCATGGAAGCTTATGTTTAATGATACTTGCTGCTATTATTGATGCTACATGATTTATTCTACTGAATTATTCTCAATAACAGTATATCTCCAGTGTTTTCCCCCATAGCATAACTAAAGTGTTTATTATAATTCATTTGTAAATTTTATGCAAAATCATACAAATTCACTGACTGCTATACAGCATTACAATGACATTCAATTAATAGTACATTTAAATCATACAATTAAGTAGTAATGCTATTAGAAAATTAAAGTAAATATATTTCCAAGAAATTTTTATTTTCATTTAAAATTATATCAAGTTTGTCTTTATTTGTCACTGTGAATATACTGCATATTAATCCTTGACTTACCATTTGAGGAAAGCCGTGTTGAGGAGATGCTGACCAACCGACATTTTGTGGAACAGCTCCTCCTGCAACAGGCACTACAGATGCTGGAGCAGTCCATCCAGCTGGACCAGTTGTCTTTGCTGAAGGTTTCGGTGAGCCCCACTGATGACCACTTGATCTACAATTTAATTAAACATCAATAAAAACAAAGTAAATTCCAATGATGAAACACATTAAAATTTCAATAAGGAACTTGATAGACAGTGTATTAATGTTTCTGAATTAGAGAAAGCTCTATTAAAAATCAAGATAATGCTACATGCATTTTTTTTTTTTAACTACCCTCCACCTTACGTCATAATTAAACTTACTAAATTTTTTGCCATTGTTTATTAAATAGAATTATAGGCAATTCCAAATAGTGTTAGTTCAATTATGGCCCTCATGTACACTGGTATAATTAAAATATAAACATTCATGCACATTTAATATAAAAATAAAATGCCACATTGTGATAAAATAATTCAATTGTAATAGCATTAAAAAGGAAATGTCATGAAAATAATGATGATTCTCTAGAAGGTTACTAGTTAATTAAATTAATTCCAAAAATGTTTAATTAAGCAAAGGTAGGTTTTATTTTTAAAAAATTGCTATATTTAACCATAATAAGTTTACTTTTTTAGAGCTTGTTTTGGGCCATTGATATCCAAGTTTGAAACAAGGTTGACTAAAGTTGAATCGAGATCGCCCTTTAATATGCTGGAGCCACTCAATTTTTCTGTTGATGCAGTCTTTGGAGCTGTGGCATGAGGTTGTAGAGTATCTCCAAATGCATCAAAACCTCCTATACAAAATGAATTAAATAAGTGCATCATGCTATGAAATGATTGCAATACTTATAGATCATAATTAAAAAAATTATGTAACAAGGCTTCACTGAAACCACATTCAACAAGTAAATAGATGCATAATAAGAATGGTACAAAATTTTATGCATAATTACATGTTTGTGCAAATACTGTGCATAAAAGCACTGATTTTGGAGGAAAAAAATAGTTTATGTTTTGTTTTATGCCAGATGACTTAATACTAAAATAGGCATTTTATTGTAGCATTGACAAGTTAAATTTAACAAGCATTTTTAGAATAAGGCAAAATATTTGTCATTTTTGAAATTAAGCCAAATTTTTTAAAGTGACATTACATTACCATATAGGTTAAAAATTAATTTCTTGGGATATTTTTTGGACACAAATCTTATCACACTTACACTTCTTTAATTAGTGCAGCTATTTTTGTTCCTTTGGTAAAAAATATGATTGGGAAGACCGATAAATAACTGTGATAGTTCTTGTTTATTTTAATTGTATGTCCTCTTAAATTGTTTACTTGCAATATTTTATAAAGTAATAAAATAATTGTAATATTTTTCTGGTCAAACAGTCAATGAGTTCTAGTATCCAAATTTTAACTAGAAACAGAAATTATTACTAACTCAATCTTTCAAAAAATTAATAATTAATTGTATGAACTGATATTAAAAATAGATAAATAAAACTTAACGGATAAAATTGAGAAGTGAATACTAAAGTTTCATCTCTGTATAATTTTTTTTTTTTTTTTTCATGAAAAATATTAACAAGCTAAAGGGATTTTATAAAATACTAGAGAGTGTGGCTTGTCTACTACAGAGGGAAAAATAATGGGTAGCAAAGCTGCCTTTTAAATTACTATATACATACATAAATGACTTAATTTACAGACTTTCAATTTTACATCAAAATTCAGCAGTGTAAGATTATAGTATTTGAAGTTTAAAAATGACTATTGATTCCATATGACAGAAACTGTACACTTACTAATAGTTTATAACAAACAAGAATGTAAACTTCTTTAATCCAAAATATAGATTTTTTTAGGAACATTATATATTCAGAACACCTAATTTATGGAGTTTTCATTAAATATTTTTTTCTTTCAAAATTCATACATAGATATACCAAAAAAAATTTTTTTATTCAAACCTTTTTTACTAGAGAAGCTTTAAGAGATACTTCAGTTCATTTAAATTACAGAGATAAATTTGAATTAAATCAAAATACCAAATACAACTTATTTAAAACTTAACTGTAGAATAAATTCAAAAATATTTTAAAGATGAAGTCAAAACAAGTATTTTATTGCATTTTATAGCAAATACCATTTAAACACATTAATATTAGTAAGATCAAAAGCAGGCATGTTAGATAGCAAGCAGATAATTAAAAGGATAGAACTTGTTAGAAATTCCACACTACTTGTATAATAATCAAATGAGTGAATATAACGCAATAATCAAATCAGGAATGTGGTTGATCCACCTAATACTAGCTGAAAAGCTTATAACAAAAAAAAACCTTAACTTTAGAACAAATAAAAAAAAAATTAAATTTTGAAGAATTTGAATAAATTCTTTAAAACATACAAAGAGATATTTGTATTTCTTTTACATATAGTTAATACAATAAAGTAGATTTAAGTTGTAAAATTATAGATGAGCAAGATGAAAATATTAAACAAAACTTCACTTGGGTCTTATGATTTATTTTGTCGCTCACAGCATCAAGCAAGCAACACACTTAATTATACTATGAACTGCATATTATAAACTCATTTATAAATGGGAAACAATGACTTGGTTTTTTTGGTAAAGGACTGTGTATTTTAATTAAGCAAAATAAAATTTAGGTTATTTATCCACAATATGATAAATTTGTTTATGTGTCAATAGCAGTTTGCTTGGTGCTTAGTATGCAACAAAATAAATGTATGCATTAAGGCCTTAAAATAATCCGTTCTGCTAATTTGTGGAAAAATCACAAGTCTGTTGTAAAGAATAAAATTAAAAGACCAGACAAATCACCTGCCATAGGAGCTCCAAAACCCGATACTGACTTAGCAGGAGAGCTCATTCCAGAAGGTGGTGTGCCATACCCTGGTGTGGAAGAAGCCCTACCAGTTGGGGTGCCGGCAACACCACCTGGAAGCTGTGCCAGAGATGTGGAGCCGGGGGTGGAGTGGCACTACCAATGGGAAGCCCGGACATGATACCAGACTGGAAAGGTTGCCCGACAAATGCCGGCCTAGGCCCAGGAAAAGATGAGGATAGAGTAGGAGAAGCGGCAAGGACTGGAGACAGCTTGGGCTGCATTGCATGATGAATGGCAAAATTGAGATCTTCAAGACCACTCACAGCCGCTGGAATTTTTTGCTGGTGCTGGGCAGGCATAGGCAAAGCAACACCGACAGCATTCGCTATGGCCTGTGTTCTCAAATCGGGAGAAGCACTTCCACCCATTGGCGATAAACCAATATCAAGTCCACCAAAGGGAGATGGAGGTGGTGCACAAGGTTGAGCAGACAAAGGCTGATCACTCAAATCGCAAATTTCATTATCAAAGCCAAACAAGTCTCTGTCAACAGCTTCTGTCTGAGGTGGGACAGACAAAGGAGTGACAACTGCAGTTGGCACAGTTGTAGTAGCTGGCACAGGCTCAAAAGGTGCACCAAAAAGGTCATCAGTAGTAGCAGTGTTTGTGACTGCAGAAGTAGTCGATGGAGTGGTAGTGCCACCCCAAACGAAATCAGATTGCTTTTCTTCAGCTGCCGATACAACAGGGGCAGGGGCTTCTTCGGCAGTCTCAACTGCTTCCCCAAAGCCTCCCTCTGGTGCATTGGCCAATATAGGTGTGGTGCCGGCACCACGCATGAGTTCAGTGGTAGGAGATGGCGAGGCAGAACGTCCACCAAAGGGTTCCACGGGAAGACTAAGTTTTGCAGTATTTGTCTCGGGAGCTAAGAAGAAAATGTGTTGTCTGAGGAGAAGATTAGATAATTACAGTGAAAGATCCAGGAGGATTTAAAATGCAATTACAACTCTGTCAATGCCAGCAGTACTTAAGTTTTATATCAACTTTTCTCTAAATTTCCTCCTGCATTTCTCACAAGACACATGCAAAGAAGTGTTAAAAGATCATAAGCGAAGGTTAAAGTTGAACCACAACCTTTGTTAGAAAATATTCTTAAAATGCTAATATTACTACATTTACATATAAACTTGAAACAAGTTTTATTAATGTTCAGTACATGAACTATTAAATTGAAAACAATTTGAAATATAATCAAAATTAATTATGTTTTTAAACTTCTTACTAGCTACAAGTATAACATTATTAATCTGCAATATGACACTTGTTTAATTAATAAGCTTTAAAAAAATTAGACTACTGAAATGTATATCTATAAAAGAATTGCATTGTTTTATAAAAGCATTTATAACAAAAATCTTATTTGATTTCATTGTTGTTGTTTTTTTCTAATGCAGCTGGCAAACACTTAGACAGCTTGGTCTTGGATGCCTTAAGGCAAGCACTGTACAGATGTTACTCACTTTGCATAACCCAGGGGGCGCGTGTACCTTGAAGATAAGCCACGGACGCGGAGTACGCGGAGTAACAATGCCCCGCAACGCTCTACGATCATATGAGACCGGGACCTACGGTTTAAAGTGGATTCCGAACCATTACACACATCCATGGCACAGCCGGGACTTGAACCCGAAACCTGTGGTACCGAGCGCCAAAGCGCTAGCCACTCGGCCATTCAGGCCCATAGATTTCAATGTTAAAAAAAAGTGAATGTTTCCTCTAATTAAAACATATTTCACAAGAAGTCAAATTCCGAAATTAGTTGACTGCAAGATCATGCATGCGTTAAACAATTCTTTTAGGCACAAAAATACAATATTAGTAAAAAACATGATTAATAGAAAAATTATTCCTGAAAAAAGTTAGTTACACTCAGCTATGTCTTGCAGCAGTTTTGTGTCCCCCCCTCCCCAGTTTCTATCTTTATTTCATTAATGATAAATGATTTATTTCTTAAATGATATTTTATAATAATAATAAAGTGTTATATTTTATACAAAATTATTTTAAAGAGATTCAAATTTATGATTTTAAAAAGAATACATACACCATAAATTTTTGATTCATACATTTCCCAAAAATCTTTCTACTATTTTTGTCACTATTATTTGGAATTTGAGAATACCCTACAAATGACACACATATTTCTATTCTTAATTGTATATATCAACTGCAAACATCCAAAGCTAGCAATTGATCTTATGATGCTATAATTACGAATATAAAATGTGATGTTTCTAAAAATAATTTGATAATTTTATTTGAAAAAAAATTCTATAAATATTAAAAAAAAATTCTGAAAAGTAAAGTGAATATTCCTTTAAATAGGTAAGCATGTTAAATTATCAATTTCACACAAACATCACAAAACTGTTAATTTCAATAAGCAAAACATACACACCTGCAGGGGTGATAGCAGCAGTTTCAGCAGGAAGATCTTGGTTAGCTTAGAAATGCAAGGGAAAAAGGCATAAATGAAAGCAGAAAAGAGCTATATCAGAGTGTTATGTTCTATAAGACTAACCATTCTTATATTACAATACAGCAATTTCTGGTAGATAATATGCAAACGATTTACACATGTTAATTTTTTTAAATATGAAAAATAAAATTTTTATCACTAGTCAAGATTTTCAATAAAAATCAAGATTAAAAAAATATATAAATATATTGCACATTAATCAAGTTGTCATCGACTTGGTAGTATGGGTTCATATAAAATAACTTAATTTTTAAAATTATAAAGTAAGTTTAATAATAATGAAGTCTATTCTTATATAAAAAAAATTATTAAGCTTCAAAAATCCTATTGTTGAAGAAATTTACAATATATGGAAAATTAGAGATATTTAAATGTTAAACAAACTTAAATTATTTAACCACATCAATGGAACAATTATGTGAATTGCCACTTTCTCTTACACATCCATACATATACACAAGAATTCCTTTGGATTGAATGTTAAAACATGCATACACAAATTGCAAAAAAATAAAAAGTGCATTTAATGTATAGTTGTATAGAGGCATGGATTGCACAAAGTTGCATATTTAAAAAGCTGAAACATATAAAGCACAAAATTTTATGGGTTTAATATAACTTCACTTTCTTTGCATACCTGTACTTTGGCTATCACCAAAGGCTGCAGCAAAAGAAGCATCAGATGCAAATGCATCACTAGATGATCCAAAACCTAAAATGCATATCACTAATTAAACTACAATCTGAGTAAATAAAGCTTCTTTATAAATAAAAATTACTTCACTTGCAATCTATTCAATGATATTTAAATGATATACACAAGTTTTCAAATTAATTCCATTATATAAAGAAAGTTTTAATTTCCTAGTTTAGGCTTACAAATATAAAATCGTAAAATTCGTATTCCTTCGATTTCAACAGGATTTTCATTAAAATATGAATAACCCTGTACATAAACAGTATTAAAGTATAGAAAGTAGATGAAACTAAAGGTGCCTACTTCCAAGCTTAAAAAATCAGTAATCCTGCACTCTTTACATTATCAGTTAATTCAAAATAATTGGGTTTGCAATAAAAATATGCTTAATTGTCACAACTATCAGTCAACTATTTTCACTACTCATAGTTCGAACAATTAAGCAACAATATGGAACAATATTTTTTAGAACAAAATTAAATGTTTAAATACAAATATTATTTACAGGACAAAACATTTACAGACTGACAAATATTAAGACATGCATTTATTATAATGAATATAAACACAAAACAGCAATTAATTCGGAAACTTGCAGGAAAATTTTAAGGATTTCTTTATTTCTGAAAGTCAGAAAGATCCTTCAACTAAACAGAATATAAAATTTAAAAAGCTTATATTTTAAAAAAATTCTAATTTGATATATGCTGGCAACTATAAAAGTGCATTATGCAGACTGATCACACTTTCAAAAAATACCTACCATTTGTAAAAGCAGCAAATGAATTCTGCTCCTGCTGTTGGGGCTTTGCAGCTTGTGGTTGAGAGGATCCAAACAAACTGTCAGCAAATGGATTACCACTGAGATTATTATTCAGGCAAAGTAGGTCATCACTTGCTGGAGTTGCATTACCATTGGTTGTTGCAATTGTTGGTTCCGTTGATGTATTGAAAAGATCCATTATCCTCTGATTTGCTGACGGTGTTGTGCCAGCAGTTGGCTCGGGTGAAGAAAGGAATGGGTTGGTTTTCGTTGAGCCAGCTGGGGGAGATATGATGTCCCCAGATGAGGTCATCTCTTTTAAGCGACGCTCCTGTGATGCGAAAAGTAATCAAAATTGTATTAATTTAGGTTAAAATAGTTTAATCCAAGTTGTAACAATTTAGTTTAAATTGATAACTTTTAAAAAAATCAAAATTTGCTTAATTTATTTTTTTAACATCAAATGAAATGAGATTTCCTAAGTTTTAGAGAAAATAATGGTTATCATAGCATGAGGCTTTCAAATACTTAATTATCAACTCCAGAACAAATTTCACTGGTACTATTATTATCCTATTAATTTTTTTCCTACTAGGAGAATTGTCTTATTCTTTAGCAAAATACCCATCTACATTCCATTTACATCCATCTATAATTACTGGCCTAAAATTTTCTAAAAAAATTCAACAAAAAAAAAAATAATAGTAATCTTAAGTAAACTAAATCAAAACATTTAAAATTGTGACATTTGATTTTATAACTTGAATTCAATTCAACTTATAAACTTTGTTTAATAAGATATTTTAGAAAAATGTTTAGATTAAAAGTTTAATTTTCATTAGGTCTACATTCAACAGCTTAAATAAGAGTTTAAACATTTATGAATTTTCTATCCAAAATAATTAAAAATAACAAGTACATTTATTAGACTATTAATTTAATACTTTAATTGAAAATAAGTAATATTTAGCCTTATAAAAAATATTAATGCTACAATTGTTACTTTAAAAAGCATATAAATATTCCATAAAGAAATATTACTAATTACAAAAATATCTAACATGCATTGAAAATATATATATAAATTCAAATATCTCAAAACATTCAGAATCTACATATTAATACACATAAGCGATAATTCTCATAATTATAAAATAAAGATCTCTTGAATTTTGATTGGATCAAGTCATGAAATATAGCATTTAAACTTTTACTTTATTTAATAGTAATTTGCACCTTTAAAAGTATTTGCATACTAATATTTTGAAATACAAATAAGACTCAGAAATTTATGATATACAAGCTAAAATAGCAGACCTAAATTGGATAAAACTACTTTTCATGCATTTCCGATGGAAGTAAATACTTGTTATCTGTAATAGAACAACTTCAAAACACTATGTTAACAAGTAATCAGTAACAGCATTACAAGTATTTTAAGAAATTCAAATTCTTCCAGCATAATTCAGTTTTTTTATTTTTATTATTATTATTATTATTTTTTTTTTTTTAACATGCTGCTACATGCAAATAGAAAATTTTATATAAGCAAAGATAATATATAAGAACTGTGTTAATATTTATAGTAAAGAATTGGATAGAACAAACAATTCATGCAATAACCATAATAAAACTACCACCAATACAATCATTTAAAACATGCATTTAAAAAAGTAAAAACATGATTAAAATTTACAAATTTAGTATAAAAAGAATAGAAAATCATGCAAAGAATTACAAGGTAGAGGAAAAAGCAAAATTCATAGTAAATTTAAGTATTAGTTTGAAATAATTGCTCAATAAACTCAAGAATTTTAAAGTCAATTTATATTATATATAGATATTAAAATACTTTTAACATTCTGTTAAGAAAGTTGCTTTAAGGTAGAAGATTCCCTCAGTTTTTGCTTCTCAGCACTTTTACAGAATCTTTATACTTCCACACCGCCCTATATTAAATTTCAACAAATACGTTTTACAGTATAATGAATAGCTTATTTACAAGAATTGATAAGATTATTTAAGACTAAAAAATTTTTCAAGTTCATTTTAGTTTAATAAAACTTCTCTTCCAATAAAAATAAATTGAAAATGTATTGTAAAATTATGATAATTATTTTGCACTATCTTTAATTAGGAAGCTATGAATCCCTAGGATGAACACTACAGTTTAATAGATTTATGAACCCCAAAATTAAGATTATTTAGATACAAATTGACCACCAAATTGTATTGGGAAATAAGTATCATTTTGCTTTTTCCTCTAACATAAACATGCACTAAATAGAAAAGCTGGTGTTAGATGAGCTTACTGACCGAGTCTTCCCAAGCAGGTTGCTCCCAGAGCAGAGGAGAATCATTGTCAAACTAGAGCAGAAAAGGAATCAGTTGATATGTGACAAAGCTTGCTGTTTAACCCACCAAGTCAAATTGGGTTCTTAAACTTTTCATTAAAGTAGCAATGGTTTTCATATATAATAGTCTATAATAATTACACAAATAAAGTTGATCCTTGTTAAAACACTTTGCTTGTGCACCAACTTAAAAGGTGGCATTTAAAGCAGTTTTTATAAAAATCACCTTAAACTATGATCCTCTATAGATGATTAAGAAGCAACTGCAGATTAACTTATTAAATCTAAATTTTAGTGTAAAAATTAAAATACTTTAAGCAACATATCATAATGCATTATAAATTATGGAGATTTTAAAAAGGTTTACGAGAAAAGATCAAGAACCCTTTGAAAATATTTATACACTTACATTTTATAAGCTATATAAAAAAAAAGCAATATATATTCAGTAGTAAACTAGTAATAAAACAATTTTTATCATTTAGAAGAGATTTTCAAACAAGGAATGTCAGGATTAAAAGCGATTTAATTTTCATTAAAATACGTATCTGTATATTTTATATCTAATAATGTAAGAATGCAATTATCTGCAGAAAGAATTATAAAACCTTGCTTTAAAACATCTCATACATGTAGATTATAATAGGAAACAAAGTTTTAAATCTACTACTTCTTTAAAGAAAGTTTCTTCATTTAATTTTTTGTTTTATAAAAAACAAATATCTATACTTTTAATTGCAAGAATAATTAACTATTGAATTACAGCAACTTTAAATATTTTTGAAAAATAACTTTATCTAAATATTCATTGAATTCACAAATTTTTTTCTAAAAAAGTTAATGCAACTGATTCCTCAGATAAAGCTGTATGATTTTGTTCAGTTTAAAATAAAATAGACCTCAAATAACAAATACTTTTTATAAATTAAAGTTTAACGTACTATATAAACAAGATTAAAAAAAAATGTTTTTCATGAATTTTAAGAAATTGTTTCTTAAAATTTCTTAATGGTTACAAAAATAAAATATATACAGGACTTAATAAGATATAGGACTATTACAAGGTAGTGTGTGTTTGTATAATAACAAGCATTGCACGATATTTTACAATCTGACGAGTTTATTAATGGAAACTGTTTTACAATGAAAAATAATTTAAGAAATATAATTTAAAGGCCATGTAAATAAATATATATGCCTAAAATCCTTTTGATATTTCAGATTTGAACTGTTATTAGTTGGCACTTAGTACTTATATATTTAGATACGAGTGTACATTGATTGACATTCTTTTAGATAATAAAATTAAATTTAAGTTTTCAACAGCAAGTTAATATTTAATATTTAGTTTAAAGATAATTAAAACTGTACTATGTGTTCACATAGACTATTAAAGAAACCAAAAATTCTTTTTTACAACACAAGCTTACTTTATTTTACTAGAAAATGTTTAACTTTTTTTTTCTCTGACACTTCAATTTAAATGTCAATTTTGCTTTTGAGGGATGTGAATAACAATAAAACCCTGTCTGTTATGTCTTAAATAAAAGACATTTAGCAGGAAAATTAAAAAACCTCAGTTGCACAAAGTTTGAAGCTTTCAAATGGCTAGATGAAAAAAAATTAAAGGAATTGTGCGATTAGGTAATTTTCAATTTTGGTATGTTCCACTGAAAAAGAGTGCAAAATTTATTTTAAAAATGCTAGATTAGATTAAAAACAATTGAGGCTTTTATGATGAAAGAAACCAACTTTTTTTATAGCACTGACTGGCTAGGCAAAGGAAAATACAATATGGTCATCTGCTATTCACAGAGAGACACTTTCCACTGCATCAAATCAAGCAAACATATTAAATTGTTTCCAGCATAGAAAAACATTTCTCCACAAATATGCTTTATAAGATGATAAAGTTGATTGGCCTAACCAAGAAATCCGGCAACAAATTCTGCAATTTCTTCCCCTTCCATAAGCTGGTGTCACTTAATTTTTAATTTCTACATTTATTTATAGTTTTCATGTTATCAATAGTGGATAAAACAATGTTACCTATATTGTAATATGCAAAAACTTGCATTGGCAATGAAAATAAAACATGAAGATAAATATACTACAATATTTATCTCCATGTTTTTGTGATAAGAATGATAAAGAGGATAATCAATGTATATAAGGCTAAAATGCAAAAAAGCCCATACAAAGTACTTTAGTAAATTTGTTACCTTCAACTGATTCATTATTTCGGCTTCCTCTTCAACTGCCTTTCGAACACTCTCGTCAATTTTCACTCCATTCATCTCCTGCTGAGGCGAGTTCTCTCCAGCACTGCTGAAGGCATGGCTCGTATGTGACAAAGCATTGACAGCATTTTGCAAATTGGTTGCTCTAACATTTCATTTATACAGTACAGCAAAGTAGATCATATAAAAGGAACAGGCAAGGCAAAAACCAGGCAAATAAAAGTAAAAGAAAACAAAACATAAACATGCAATACTATTTTCATGCAAATAAAATAAAGCATGCTAAAAATATATATAAATAAAACAAAAAATATAACCACTAATTCCTATATTTTAATTTTAAATAAGCTTTATCATTTTTTCAATTGTATAAGAATTGGAAGATTTGTCCAACTATTAAAATTTTTCTATAAAATTAATTCATAAAAATATAAACTAAAAATAATTTTTTAATGCTTTTCAAAAAACATCTATAAAAAATTTAGAAACTTAAAAAAACTTAGAAAAAGAATTCAGATATCATGCTTACGAATTCTAGATTTTACATTTGCATACATATTATATATAAAAATGCTTTGACATTCTCAGCAAAAATTATTTCAAAAGAAATTAAATCGCAAATGCATGCATTCACAATACAAATATGAGATAAGAAAATAATTTAAGATACATTTCTAAAAGGTAAAAAAAAATTTTAAATACACTTGTCAAGAATTAAAATATTCTCAAAACAAGTAATTTAATTTGCATATTAAAACTGAAACGAAGAAAAATCTGAATATTTAATAGCAAAAGAATAAAGAACAATAAGAATTCATGCTTGAAAAAGTACCACTAGTCAAAAACATACCTGCCAACATGCAAGATTTTCATTACTGACAATTTATAAAGATTTATACTGCAGCAAGTCAATTTAAACTGTAAACCACTTATAATTAAAAATTACCAATAAAAGCCTGACAGAGGTCACTCCTAAGTGAATTGTTCATTATTCTTTACTAACAGAGTTTATAAGTGACTGATTTGGCTATTGCGAGATTTTTTTTTTAATTCAAAGCAATCTTTATTACATAGATTTTCAGAAGTCAGAATATTTTTAATGTTATTTTGACAAGAAATTTCAAAACTCAGTTCGTTTTCTTACATTGCTATATATTCCTCCATATCCAACACTGTTCCAAGAAATAGTCAAAAGGCAGAAAAAACAAGTTGCAAGTCTTCAACACTTTAATAAGCCAAATGATTCAGTCATTTGTTTCCCCCAAGAACAGTTCTTAGAGTTTGGTAAAAATTGTAAAACAACTGTTACAGTTCTGTTATTATGGATAAATGTATCCGATGCTGGCCTTTATTAAACAATTACAAATTTTGACATTGTGCAACTACCTAATAACTTTAAAATAACAATTATATAATAACCCAATTAAATTTTTCAATATATTCTAAATGTGTACAATTTATAGTTAAAACAATGAAACGAAATGAATGAATACAATGAAATAAGCATAATATACCTAGCAGCAGCAGAGGCAGCAGATGTAGAGCCTTTTCTGCCTTCTAGAGTTGCCAAATGCTGCTCTAATGCTTCCAGTAAACTGCTTGGAGCCTTTTAAAATTATAATTACATTTATATATTAAAATTACAAAAACATTTATTAAAAGTAACTATAAGTGCATTAACTATAATTTGAAATAAATTTTCATTCATTTCAAATTAGTAGTGAATATTTTATAAAGAATTTAGAGATTAAAACAAATAGAACCAAAATTACATCATTTTAGGTACACTGAAAATAAGATGTTTTGTGCTATTTTTAACATTTTTTTTTTTTTTTTTTCTTTCTTTTAGTGTTGATCACAAAACATTTCATATTTTGCGATAAATTTCAAGAATATTTAATAACCAAAATAAAAACTTTTTTTTAAACAAAAGCAAATTTGAAATACAATACACCCAGGATGTTTAAAATAGCATAATTTAAATATAAAAATCGATTATTTCATTATTAATGATAAAAAAATGTCTATATATCTTTTTACATTTACAGCAATATCAATTTTTAAATTTTTCAAGTAATACCAATTAGAATAAATTCTTATGGTCTAAAGTTACAATTTTAGAACAATAACAAGCTACCAAAGAACACAAATCTAATTATGAAATACATACATTTTAAACCAAAACAAATTTTACATGCAAAATATAAGCAAATAAGATGCTAAATCAACATCTAAATGAAAATTGCACACAAAACTACATTATTGAAAACTATCACATAAGAGCATAACATAAAACCAAGTATCAAGAATATTTATACAGTCAAGTAGGTTAATAGGACGAAAGTTAAAAAAATTATAAGAAAAAAAAAAAGAAAGATCTTTAACAAAACAAAATAAACTCACATGTTTAGAACTAAAGATAGGAAGATTTCCGCAACGACGTGCTATCTAAAACAAGAGTGAATAGGGAAGTGCCGAAAAAATAAACCAATATTATTTCATGCAACTATTATTGCCAAAATAAGCTGAAGAATTGCATTAAAAAAAAAAAAAAAAATGAACTAAAAAAGTAAGTTACTCAAAAAGATGCCAAGCAAAACAAAATTTTTCAAACATTTTTTAAAAATTGAAAAGGAAATCAAATTTAAGTACATGCAACTAACAACATAAAAGGTCATAAATTTGCATGCATAACATAGTTAAATAACAGAGTTGTATTCTTACTTTGGTTAAATCTGGAATGTCACCTTTATCAATTCCAATATTCTGCAAAAAGAATAACATTCAGAAAATTACATGAACATTTACATAATGATACTGTGGATAAATTTTAAAATTTTTACTAAACTATTTAATGCCAAAATATTCTTTATTTAATAAAATGTTATATAAAAAACAGCAAAATCCTTTTTTTATTAAAGTGGAATTCAAATTTATAATATTTTAAGTCAGAGATATATTTTATAAGACATCAAACGAAACTATTGATTCATTGTAAATAAGAATGCAAATTTAAACTGCAATATCAATCCATTCTATAAAAATTAAGTTCAGAATTAAATCATATACTTAATGAACACTTACTCTCGTTTATATCAAACAGGTTTAATTTATTAGATTTTCTTCCCATGCAAAGAAAACATTTTAAATTTCCAAAATTCTTTTGGGCAAATATAGATAAAATTTACTAATCTGCAGATACATTAAAATCATAATGAAGATATTAATACTTTAATACAGTATTTTAATTTAATATCTGTTATTAACATTATAAACAATTTTATAACTAATATTTCTACATAACTGAAATAATATTGCCAGAAAAGGAAAAAAAGCATTTCATACAAACAATATATGTTTCTGTGCATAAACTGAGAATATTTAGAACTTTTTTTAAAACTTAATGACAAAAACTGGCTTATATACAGATTAGCCAATCTCTCAAAAGATGCACATATTTTTCCCATTAGCTGGGTGCAAGCAACACATCAAATATTGCTAAAAGTACACCTTTATTTCTGTAGATGATGAAAAAACTTACTTATTGAAATGAGTTATTTGTTTTGTGAAAATTAGTTTTATTTTCAAAATTGCTCATATTGCTGATTTGTTATGTCCCCCCCCCACACACACAAAAAAAAATGTTAGCAAAATTTATGCTTTGCTAACGAAAAAAACCTACAACATGTTAGAATGCTATAGGAATGAGTTTCTTTCATTTCAATTAAATATATATGCAATATATCATTATGCATTAATTTACACAGTATATATTACATAAACTGCACAGAGTAAAAATCTTTAATCTTTTACTTTTTTATAAATTTTACTTTTAGCTATCAGTTTATATGATACCTCTACGATGTATTTTAAGTCAGAGAAATATGAAACTGCATTATGCATGGGAAAAACATGAAAATAATTTTAACCCTAGGCTTGCAGAGAACAACTCAAAGAGAGATGAGTGATAAGTATGCATCTGTTAAGTAACTAAACAGCTATCATTGGGTTCACACTGCTTCAAATACCAGCAATCATGGAAAAAGAGAAAATTATTCCATTCGTGACTTTTGCAATATGCACTTTATATATGTAAGCACAGTAACAAAGCATTACTAAATGTGAGATAGTATGCTTCTGTTCAATCCATCATAGTATCATCCTAACACCATTAGCAAATCAGATTACCCGTACCTGTTGTATTGCCACCATGTTTAACATAAAATCCAAAGAAGCCAGATCAGGTAAAGAGACATTTGAAAGGATTGGTATACTGAACCCCAGGCTACATTTAGCCACTGTACAGCATGTGCTTGCATGTCTTGATATGAACAATTGGCATTTTAAGCATCTTACATAAATAGGCATCTGTCATATGCAACTACTGCTGTTTTCCTAGAGAAACTCATTTTCCATACAAGGATGAAATACCATATTTTTTTCTTTTACATTTTTCTCAAAAATTACTTGTAGATGTATGTATGGTTCCTTAGGCAACTTTTCAATCAAAGATTACTCTGCACAGTTTATATAGCATTATCAAATACCCAGCATAATCATGGAATATTTGTACTATAAACTTTTATATAAGTAATATTTCAGTATGGAAAAAAAAAATTATTTAACTAATATGGACAAATAGAAGATCAAATGCATAGTTTATCATAAGAACAAAAATTTTAATATTAAAATACACAAGATATACCTCAGCCACTTTTAGAAATTCTGCTACTCTGTCCATTCTTATTAGAAATTTCTTATAAATATCTAAGGCATCTCTTGCATGTTTCTTATTCATATCAAAGTACTTCCCTGTAAAAAAATATAATATAAGCCCTTTAAAAAGATTAAAATTATCTGAAAAACAATTAGTAAATTGTGTTTAAACAAGCAGTGATATTATAATAGATTGACAAAGCTACTGCTTTTAATATTTTAATTTCCTAGTTTCAAATGGCAAAAATATTAAACGGAAGAGGAATATCAGGCTATTTACTTGACAAAAACAAAACTTCAATGCTAATGTTTATTTCAAATTTAAATAAAGAATTCCATAAATTTACATTTAAGTAAAATGCCACAAATAAAATCATTAGGGTTGTTTTTTTTTGTTTTTTTAATTATTTGTATCTACAATTTTTTTACACCATTTCAAGACCTTATACAAATCAAATGCTCTAACTTTCTCCTTAAAAAAAAAGGATATTGTCATTTTCTAGATAAAGTATTGAGGATATTTAGTTTTTCAAATAGATCTCAAATTCATTGACATTTAGGACAAATTAATGTTTATCAAGTGATTCTCTATACACAACACTTTAATATTCAAATATTTTGAAGTTGTTTCAACATAAAATTACAACAGCACTTTTTATAATTATAGACAACTATACAGTATTTTGATATTTAGCAAAATTGATTTTAGATGTAGGGCAACAAGTATTTTAGTTACATATTACAGGGAAGTATACTTATGTTACATTTTTCTTAATTTTCTTTAAATGAAAAGCATTGAAATAATTTAATTTTTAGTATTTTGAGCAAATTTACAAAACACTCAAAGTTTTACAATCAAAATATTTTACCTAGAAGATTGATTATCCCATCATTGTAGCAAGCAAATAGTCGAACTAAGTCCCTGAAGAGAAGCATGAAACAAGAATTGACTACACCATTTGTCAGGTCATTTGTAGAACACTGAAACGAAAATCTTTAAGATAGCAGCAATTTCAGAATATAAAATACAAATATACTCGATGGGAAAAATAAAACAATGCACTTGTAATTTTCAAAAAATAAATAATTTATAATTATCAATGTTTTACATGTACTATATGTATTAATAGTAAATTATATTTTATTAAATCTAAATATCTAAACCAAAAAGAACTTAATATTAATAAAACATGGACATCTATATTAAATAAGAGGAAAAAAATTACATCAAATTCCAATAAAGAATCAAGTTGCGCTTGTAAAGCCGGTAGTGTTTTTAGGAGCTGTAAAATAGAATGAGTAACAAAATATTTAGTAAATTTATTTTGTAAAATAAATTTAATTGTTTATTAAATAAGTACATATTTAGTGAATATAGTTCATATCTTACTTGTTCTGTGTTCATCTGCCTCAACGTGCCATCATCTTTCCTACAATTTAAAATAAATAGTACAACAAAAATAGGAATATTGAAATTCTAAAATATTAAACAATTACATACTTTTGTAAACTAATATATTTCAAGAGTTTTTAATGATTTCAAGATCTCATGTTAAAAAAATATAATCTAAAAATTAAATCATACGAATTTAAATAATAAACCTTCTTAAGAAATAAAATAGCACTTTTAATAATTTCCATTCAATATCATTTTTAATTTTAACTTTCTTTTGTAGCACTCAAAAATCTAATTTGCCATTCTTTTATATCAACAGCTATACTTGGACTCAACCCAAGTTGGTAGAGTACATGGCTGCAGAAAGCATCGCTCACGAGTCAAAAGCAGATGCTTGTCTCGCGGCAAATAAATTCATATGTTGTGAGAGTCACTTAAAAAATATTAAATAGAGCATTAATAAATCAGAAACAAATGCAATTAAATAGGAAACAAAAAAATATAAAATTAATGCCACAGCAATATTTTTTTTACACAATACCACATTAAAAGTTACTGTTCTAATTGAAAAACTTAGTTGTGCAGCACAATATTCATTCTAAACATTATGATATAAAATTTAAATCAAAAATAAATCAGCCAAAAAAAGTGAGCTGGAAAAATTAATTTATATTATTCAAACTATTTATTATGAATCATTTTTTAAATATTTTATTCAACAAGCTTTATTCCCCATAAACTTGTATTCCTTGAGAAGGATCCTTTGTGTAGAAAAGAAAATACTATCAACCTAGATGGTCCAAATATATAATTGTATTAATAAAATATGAAGTTTATGAAATTATGGTGGTGGAAACTGTTGCAAATAAAAAGAATGATAAAATTATAATTTTTATATTACTGAAGACTTATTTTTAGAATACTATATTATATTAGTAATACAATTGTACTGATAATCAAAAATTTGGTAGAAAATATTTTACAAATTGCCATGATTCAGGTTACATTATTGCAAATTATTTATGTAATTTTTAAAAAAATTATATATTGCAACTTTTAAATATTTGATGTTATTATAACAATATCTGATAATATTGTCAAGTTATTTATAGGTAAAAAGTAACAAATTACATTGAGAATGAAAAGAGAAGTAAAATTTACTTCTAAAAGCAATAGTCTTAACATGAATGCATTTTTTAAATACAGAAATAGAATCTTGAGAATTTTAAGATTTCCTAATATTTTTAAATACATATATTTTTTTTTTTTTTCAAAAACACTAAAAATAAAAATGATTTACGTTACAAAAAATAATTAAATTGCAATTTTTACAATTTTCTAAATAAGAGATATTTCCCTGTTTCCTAATTTCACTTAAAAGAATTTTGATACATACTAATTAAGCCACAGGAATAACAGCTCATTTGTTCAATAGCATAATTCTATGCTAAAAGTAAACAATCAACCTGAGTAACTAGTGGAGTTGTAATATAAGAATGTTTAATGTACTTCATATTAAAAAAAAAAAAAATTGTTAGACTGTCGTCTATGGTGGAGCACAAGCATATGGTTTGCGAAAGCAGGGAAGGAGAGGTTAAAGGAAATGAATATTGCTTATCAGGACAAAAAGTTATTTTGCAAAATTATAGAAGACAAATTTCTTCAAGAAATTCAAACTTACCCCCTTTTGCATTTGCAAAAATCAAATGCCACTGTTCGGTATGATACAGCTTTCTCATTCAAATACTTTGCATACCTTCTGATAAATGTTGACATATCATAAGCTAAAAGAAAATAAATATTTGTTTTAGAAATTGGGTCAACTCTGATAAAAAAAAATAAAATACTGTGAGTAATTTTGGAAATAAAAACTTACATTGAACTCCCACTTTGTCCAGAAAGCATCCTAGTTGAAATGTACAATTACTGGATGCTAAATATTGTGTAAACCTCTGAAATATGGAAATAAAACTCATTTCATATGTTGAATTTGCATTGAAAGTAAAGTGTTAAATCTAAATTTCTAATATATTTTTTAGTCCTTAGTTTTTTTTAAATTTTGGTTACTTAAAAATTGTCTAGCTAAATTGTCAACTATCTTCAATGTCAAAAGGATTCAATGAGGGCATAGAAGGAAAACAGGTAACAGTTTGCTAAAAATTATCAAATCATCAAATTCATTATTTGCAAGATTGATTTTCTAAAGTCACGAGTTTGGCCTAAATTTGAGAATCGATATAAATTTAACTGCCAGTAAAAATCAGTCTATAAAATAATAAGTACAATTTAAAAAATTAGATAAAGAATATTCTTATAGGTTAATAGTTCTATTGTAATTCTAGATGCCTTCTTGGAGAGAGTAAATGATTACAGTATTTGAATTATGTCAATAGATGGTGTACAATGGATACAAAATCAATGCAGCAAAATGCAAATTACAAAAGTTTGTGTGTTTAAAAAATACTTCACAAGCTGAAATTCATTGTTAGTTTCAAGTGTATGGTACTAATGTGATTTCAAATAAATTTAACACCGAGAGCAATAAAAGCAGGGCAAATCTTCAAGATGTTATTAGCCTTTATAGGGAATATGAAGTCCTCTGTAACTCTGATAAGGACACTTACTGATTTCCATCTCTTAAAATATTTGATGAAATGCTAAATACTAGACCATATACAATTGATATAGAATTTCAACAAGCGATCAAGATACGACTTCAAGGTAGATGGTATGATGTTGATTTATTCTATGCTGGAACTGATGATTTTATGCAACATTAGAACAAATGCTTGGAAAAGAATTGTAGCTTTTTTATTAGTGCATTACTATATATCAATGTTTGTTGCCCTCATCTAAAAATTTCATGACTAACATAACAGACTAACCTCAAAGTGAGGTTGAAACTTACCTCATTCCCATAGCACATGAGGTGATGAACTGTGATGAGTGCTTTGAAAACAACTACCCAACTTGTGTTCTGTGTCCTCTCGATGAGGAGATTGGCCAACTGTGGAATTGATACATTGGGTTCATTCGTACAATGCAGCAAATCTGAAATGCAATTTGAAATGTTTACATTATTGAAATAATATAGATCTCTTAAATTTTCACATTAATCTGTAGTTTAAAGATGAATGAAAATAACACAGAAGTGTCACATTTAAGGTTTATTTTTCTCTATCAACGTTACATAAAATATTAAGAGAAAAAACAGTGATGCTGTCTAGAACAGTGGTTCCTAATCTTTATCATGGACCCACTTTGTGTAATACCTCCTAAGAGGCCTAAGAATGCCAGACTTAAATTACAGATACACTAAAGTAAAGGAGAGATTCTAATTTTCTGATCTTTATGCCTTAATATATAAAAATGAATGTTTGTATAGATGTATGTATGGTATTTTAACTTAAAAACTAAAACACTTAAAAGTCTAATTTTTTTTTTTATCTGGTATCTGGTAAAAAAAAAAAAAAAAATTTACAATTCTCCATAAAATAAAATTGAACAATCCGAAATTACATAATATCTATACAAATGAAAGTCTTTTTAACTAACGGCATATTTGTGAAAAACATTTATAGAAATTTTTTAAAATTCAACTGGTAAATGATCATCTTTAAAATGTTCTCAATAAATAAAAATTCCCATTACTGTACGTTACAAATTCTAATTTATAACAAAAACATTTTCTTTGAATTTGTTTTTAAAAATATTATAAAAATGTAAATTACCTTGCGAGTAGGCAAGAATTACGAAAAATTAGTAATTTTTATATTTGATTAAAAAATTACTGTTTTTAATTTCAATCAGACGGCATCCGAAATTTTAAGAATTACACAAAGTTGTGTTGTCCTTTTTCATTTATATCTGACACCATTTTATTATTTTACACATGATTTTATTGCTGCTTGTGTATATTGTTTTTATTTTTTATCGTTATTAGATTTTTTTTTTTTTTTTTTTATCTGCGATTAAAATTTGTTTTTACTATATTTTTGTATATTAGAATTCCGAATTCTTTCCATAGAAAAGTTTGCTGAAGTTTATTATTAACGTTTACCAACTTTTTTCGTTGATATAAAAGAATTAATATTTTTAATTTTTGTAAGCGGGTAAAACCGGGTTATATGTGCATGTACTAGAGTTTTATATTTTATCATTATACTTTATGTAATCAATGTTTTGCAGTATAAAGGCAGTATTTGGATAAATATTAAAAGTTTACAGAATAAGTGAAAAATAAACTAATTATCGTACTTTGAAATTACACAGAAAATCTACGAGAAAAATTATGTGTGTCGAAGATTAAAAGAAAAAACAGCCATTACAAATATTTGAGAGCAAAGAGGAATTCGAATTAATTTATACATAATTCATCTCATTTTCTACTTCTCTGTATCTAAGCAGCATGTCAGACTAAATGGAATGGGAAGTGGAAGACAAGCAATAGTGGAATAATTCAATAAGGCAATACTACAAAAATTCAGAAAATCACTTTGTCATTAAGAAGCTTCCTACATTCAGACTATGATAATTTAATCTTATAATAAAGATTAAACTCAGCCAAAAATAGAAATGCAGTTTTGCAAGAAAAATATACAGGAAAGTGAATAAAACGTCAAATATGCAAGCTCTTTTTTCTCTCTAATGCAGCTGGCAATACAGACAATTATCTTTATGCCATAAGCAAGGGTTGCACTGGCATTACTCACTTAGCACTACCCAGGGGAAATATGTAGCTTGAAGATATGCTACGAATCCGAGTCACGGACACTACTCCCACAACACTCCACGATCCTATTAAACCGGGACCTAAAATTTAAAGTGGATTCCAACCACTACAAACATCCATGGCACCGCCGGGACTCGAACCCGAAACCTGTGGTACCAAGCACCAGAGAGCTAGCCACTCGGCCTAAGCCCCTCCATTTCATACTTTGTTGGTGTGATTTTTTTTATTTTATTTATTCGCTTAATAAATTTTTTTTCTAATTCTGGCAAACACTGACAGTTTTTTTATGCCTTAAAGCAAGCGCTGCACCGACGTTACTCACTTAGCATTACCCAGGAGGTGCGTGTAGCTTGAAGATAAGTTACGGACGCGGAGTAACAATACTCCTACAAAGCTCTACGATCATGTTAGACCGGGACCTACGGTTTAAAGTGGATTCCGAATGACTACAAATATCCATGGCACCGCCGGGACTCGTACCCAAAACCTGTGCCACCAAGCACTAGTTACTCGGCCAGCAGGCCCCCGCTAAGCCTGTAAGGCTTCAACAACATGAATTCAAGACGATTAACTTTCGAAAAAAAAAAAAAAAAAAAAAAAAAAAAAAAACTATCGTCTTTAACACGAGTAAAAAGAGGAATTCCTACTATTTAAATTGAGAGCGAAGATTTTTTTTTGTTAGGTTTGTGTTTGTTTCAAAGTGTGTAAACGTGCACGGTAGTTTATCAAAAGATATGGCCAACAGGTTGTAGCCACGAAGACTTTCTATATTTAGCAAACGCACGAGAAAATTCACTGCATAAGCATTCTTGGAAAGGTAGCCAGATTGCGATAATCAAAGTGAAAATCGGAACTGCGCAAGGAAGAAAATTCTCGTTTTCCCAATTCTTTATGCAACAGAAAAAAATATTGCCTAAGAACTTTTCTATGAATACCCAAGAATTTCAAAAATTCATAATTATTCTCTAACGAGTAAGGAATTATAGAATTTAATAATAGCCGAATGATTTAATATCGAGAACATAGATCTTTCTATTTATGAAATGAAAAACAAATTTTGGAACACTGGAGTTTCGCATGTTGATGAATGTAACTAATGGCGCTCCCCCTTCTTTTAAAACAATATTCCGAATAATTGGATTTTGAGAATTAAAAGCTTTATTCATTCAGATTGTTATAAAAAGAACTGCTACATAAAAATATTTGACATAACAAATAAGATATTTTTCTCAAATATTTAATCTTTTAAGCCATCTTTAGAAGAAAATACATTCGCGCCCTTCTTGAAATTTTTTTTATTGTTTTCTTTGTAATAGTTGTCATCTGAACAGCTTAAACGGCAAAATGAATAAAATTGAGTATTTTTCAATTCCTTCTATTAGCTCTCCCTATACATATCTTGTTCAAATTTTCAATCGTTCATAAAATACTTTTTATTCATCCATTCAAGTTCAAATTTTTTTTTTTTTTTTTTTTTGAACTTGTAGTGGATGACACTGGTCATTAATACAGTTTTTTTCCAAATATTAATCCAGTAATTAAATTTAATTAATTTTAATTTTTTTAGATTTAAGTTGCATATATCTACCACTAGATGGCGCAAGATAAATTTTAAAAAATAAAAATTATTTATAAAGGACTTTCTGCAATAGAGTGAAAAAAAAGTAGGAATTGACTTTAAAACTAACAATTAACGTTTTCAGATTACAACAAAACATTTTAATTGGTCAAAATATTAATGTGAAGCGGTAAATCTACCTCTATTTTTAACTTTTTATTTAAAAAAAAAAAAATTCTAACGAAGTGTTGTGTCACCTAATTGTGTGTTACAAACATTTGTGTCACCTAATGAGGATATTGAGGTTCCAAAATACATCCGACCTCCTTAAGAAGATTTTTTTTTTTTTTAAGTTACTCTACTTAGGATGGATTAATACTTATCTTTAAAAAAAAGCACATCCTATTAACAATTGCTTAATATATTTCGAAATACAAGTCACTCTTCAAAATAATCCAAGACTATCGAATAGCAAGCAAACCGTTCACTAGCTAGAAAATAAATCCTATCCTTATACAACGAAAGCTTCTAAATTTTAAACAAGTAATATAAACAAAAAAATTTAAAGTCAATTCCTATTTTTTTTTTCCTTTATAAATCATTTTCATGCATTTTTTTTAAGTTTATCTGGCGCCATCTACTGGTAGATATAGGCAACTTAAATCTAAAATAAAGTAAAATGAATGAATGAATTAAATTAATTACTGAATTAATATTTGGAATAAACTGTATTAACATCCAGTGTCATCCATTACAAGTTCAAAACAAATGTATTTGACCTTGAGTTGAAGAATAAAAAGTATTTCATGAACGATTGAAAATTTGAACAAGATATGTATAGGGAGAGTGTGAGCCAATAGAAGGAATTGAAGAAAATCTACCAGGGCGCCTTGAATATTTTTGCGACCCGTGAGATTTATCACACTATTACAAAATATATTTTATAACGGCCAAAATAGACAAAAGCAATGTATTAACAAAAAAAAAAAAAAAAAAAAAAAAAAAAAATACATGATGTGTGCATCCATCTATTCCATAATGAACTGTCGAAATGATGAGAAAAAATTAACTGTGATTTTAAAATAGTCTTGCGAATATAGGACAGATTGTTCTAGATACATCCCTAGTTCTATGTTTATAGAACTAGGGATCTAACTTTATGCTTCACTTTAAGTATCTATAGTCACTTAAAGTGAAACATAGACTCTGTTATATTAGATGTTCCAAGATGCGCCGGATCATGAGTTCAAAGAACAAAATTTAATTATTCTGCGAACTCATAACTGTAAACTCATCCATAAAACAAGCACGTCATGTATCCGCAAGAATATTATTTTAAAATCAAAGTGAGTTTCGTCTCATCATTTCTCAGATTGTTCGTCTTGATTTCGTCTCAGATTGTTGGCAACTGGCGTACCGCTTACGGAGTACCAACAGGGGGAAATACCCCTTAAACCTCCTCATCTTAATTCATATATATATTTAAAATTCTAATTGGCTGCTTTAAGGTTAGTACGAAAATAAAAGATAAAGTTTCTAAAAATTGAAATTAAAGTGGTACTCAAAAAAATACTAATTATATAAAAGTAAAATACAAAATAAAAGAAGTTAAAAGTTAAGTTTTAAATTCGGTACAATGAGGGACCCGACTGCCATATTACTATTGGAAACGTAAACATAGAAGTATACAGTACGGTAAAAGGGGTATGCTGAACGGTGAGAGCCAATGGAATGATCTGAAAAGCAAATGTAAATCCCAAAAAAAAAGGCCGATCTCAGAACCGAAGTCCTTTTTATTATTTTTATAATTTTTTTAAAACATTTTTATTTTTATATTAGGTTGGGGAAAAAGAAATCCATTATTTTTTCGATAGATGGCTGTAGTGATCGATATCACGTAAAGTATCAATTAAACAATTTCAGATTTATGCTCGTTAGAAAGGTGGCACTTCGTACTAAAATAATTCTTTTTCTGTTTTTTGTTTGGTCCATTCAGTTGGGAGTTACAGGGTGTTAAAAATGGAAGTGAACAAAGAGAAAATTCGGTACATTTTACAGTTTTTCTTTGACAAAGGCGAAAATGCAAGCCAGGCGGCTAAAATTGTGCATGGTGTTTATGGTTCCGATACTGTAACAGCCAATTATGTGCAATTTTGGTTTCGTAGATTCCGTTCAGGAATTTTTGATGTTAAAGATGCACCTCGCACAGGTAGGCCGGTCGTCGAAAATGTCGATAAAATGGTAGAAATGATCGAAGTTGACCGGCATGTTAGCAGTCGTAACATCGCCCAGGAGCTAAAAATCGACCATAAAACAGTTTTAAACCATTTACACAAAGCTGGATTCAAAAAGAAGCTCGATGTTTGGGTGCCACACCAATTAACAGAAAAAAACATGATGGATCGAATTTCCATCTGCGAAGCCTTGGCCAAACGGAATGAGATAGACCCATTTCTTAAACGGATGGTGACTGGAGATGAGAAATGGATCACATACGATAACCCTGTGCGAAAACGATCGTGGTCAAAGAGCGGTGAAGCACCTCAAACGGTGGCCAAACCAGGACTAACGGCCAGGAAGGTTCTGTTATGCATTTGGTGGGACTGGAAGGGGATTATTTATTATGAGTTGCTACCATATGGCCAAACGCTAAATTCTGACCTCTACTGTCAACAACTGGACCGTTTGAAGATAGCGATTGACCAGAAACGGCCAGAATTGGCCAACAGGAGAGGTGTCGTGTTCCACCAGGACAACGCTAGGCCACACACATCTACAGTGACTCGCCAGAAACTTCGGGAGCTTGGTTGGGAAGTTTTAATGCATCCGCCATACAGTCCGGACTTGGCACCAAGCGATTATCATCTTTTTTCTTGCATTGCAAAATTTCTTTAATGATAAAAAATTGGCATCTAGGAGGATTGTGAAAATCGACTACTAGAGTTTTTGCAAATAGAGACCAGGACTTCTATGAGAGAGGCATTATGAAGTTACCTTTAAAATGGCAACAAATCATACAACAAAACGGTGCATATTTGACCCAAATCGGACAATCCGAAGCATGTTAAATAAAGTCCTGAAGTTCATATAAAAATAATGGATTTCTTTTTCCCCAACCTAATATATTTTTTTTTATTTCTAATTTTTTTTGTTTTCCTTACAAAAAAAAAGGGGGTAAAAAAGCGTACAATAAAAACCTAACTAAATTACTAGTCGGAAAGTTATGAATAATTTAGAGCACAACGTAGCAAAAATTTGCGAAAAGGAGCCGAGTTCAGATTCGAACCCTCAACCTAAGATTGTTGAATAGATGGATGCACACATAATGTATTATTTAAATGCATTGTTTTTCACTACTTTGGTCACATTTTTACAAAATATATATTTTATAATGGTCAATCTCACGGGCCGCAAAAATGTTCAAGGCGGGCTGCGGGTTGGCCACCCCTGGTTAATTTAATAACTTTTTCTGCTTTTAGCATTTAAGTATCAAATATATGAAGCACACTATACTTATCAACATCTATTATTCAACAAAATTTCAGCAGCGGATTGGCCACCCCTGCTTTAAAAGCAAAAGTGTGATAAATCTCACAAGCCGGGAAAATGTTCAAGGCGGGCCACATGCGGCCCGCGGGTTCTAGAAAATTCCACCATTCGATTGTGATCAGAAACACTACCCTTTGTTCACCGATTTATCTGCGAGAGCACGAAATTAGACTCAAGTATTTTTAATAATTGAAGAAAAAACAAGTAACATAAAAAAAGTCCTACAGGAAGCAGAAAGTCCTTTATAAATAATTTTCATTCATTTTTAAGTTTATCTGGCGCCATCTGTGGGTAAATACATGCAACTTAAATCTGAAAAAAACTAAAATTAATGAAGTAAATTTAACTATTTAATTAATATTTGAAGAAAACTGCATTAACATCCAGTGCCATCCACTACAAGTTAAAAAAAAAAAAAAAAAAAAAATGCATTTGAACTTGAGTGGATGAATAAAAAGTATTTTATGAACCGTTTGAATATAGGGAGTTGAGGAATGATATAGGGAATTGAATTGATTAATTTGTTATAGGGAATTGATATAGGGAGAGTGTGAGCTAATAGAAGGAATTGAAAAAAAAATGCCCTCATGCCCAAGTTTCTGAAATGCATCTAATCTTCAGAAACAGTTTTAACATTTTAATTCTGCGTTTGAATGGATCAGTATTTTTTCCACGTGAAGTTAAGAAAAGAATCTGTTTGTTCCAGAGAGCCACACGATAAGCGAAGACTCATGTGATTCGAGCGAAAAAGAAGACAAACAGCAGCAGAAAAAATTAAGAGAAACACCTGCTTTCCGAGAAAGCAATAGTGTTTCGTGAGGAATCGCGTTACGATCGCTCCAGAGTCACGATTCTTCCAGCACCGACATTCATCAAAAACAGGGAAACCAGAAACCGAAATGGAAATTTTTCTCTCTCTCAAAGGTTCGTTTGAGTCGCATGAGAACCCGGAACACCTGGAAGATAGTGAAAGAGCTCCGAAGATAAAAATAATCGATAAAAAATAAGTAAATAAAATTTTTTTTTAAAAACTAGACACTTAGTTAAGTTGAAAACCACGCAGTTGCGAAACCTTACACCAGTCCATATCAATCGTTTTTTATTCGATAGAAAAGTGCATGCATGCCAACAAGTCAATTTTGAAAAACGTGCAATTTTTGCTCTGAAGTATCTGTTTCAATTGAGCACACATTATGCTTCAAGTTAAACAAAGATATTTAATCAAAATTCCAACCCAAGGCATGGTGCGAGATCAAGCATAAGACAGAAGGGGGCGGTGTTTAACCGAAGACTTTATATTAGTTGCTAGGCTTTCACAAAAAGATTACACACGTAGTAGTCGAAAACAAGATGTAACTAAAATAAACACACAAATTTAAAATCAGTAACATAGTTAATGTGTTTGATATAATTAAAAAAGTACATAAAAGCTCAATGTTTAATCTGGTTTGTTGCTCTACGGTCATTTTTTGCACACTCGTTAGATTAATTATTGTTAGGCTAATTAGACCGGGACCTACAGTTTAAAAAAGGATTCCGAATCACTCGTAAACATCCATGTCATTCGTCAGGATTCGAACCTGAAGGCTGTGGCACCAAAAGCCAGAGCGCTAGCCAATTGGCCACCAGGCTGATCTCAATGTTTAAACAACGATATGCAAAATTTTCATTTGTCTTAAAACCCTTTTTAAATGGAGGGAAAAAAATACATGCAAGGACTTCCTACATCTGAGTCTTAAATATCATATCGGAGTCATAGTCATGGATGTTGTCGGTATGTTAAATGGTACGATAAAGCAAAACTTATAAAATTTATTAAAATCAAACTACATTTACCGAGTGTAATGCGAATGTTACTAAAGCGTCATAAAAATAAAATTAAAAAAAAAAAAAAAAAAAAAAAAAAAGACGAACAATAAAAATGATGCTAATGGAGAAGGATGAACCTGACGCGCTTGTTGTCCATAAATGAAACGATTGTATTTTTATCAGTAGTACTCTTAAATCACGCGCTATTGCAGTTATTAAATGTGTGACATTAAACCCGTATTTCATTAAATATAATTAAGGAAATTATTATTCTTATCTCTATTTTTTATGACTTCACTAGTCCCGTTATTTTTAGAAAATGTCTCCCAAATGCATTAAAAATTACCATCGCCCTCGCTTGATGCGGCCTCATGGCCAATTGGCTAGCGCGCTGGCCGTAAGTACCACAGGCTCCAGCTTCGAATCCTGGCAGTAACATGGATGTTTGCGAGTGGTTCGGAATCCATGTTAAACTGTAGGTCCCGGTCTAATTAGCCAAAAGTGTGCACAAAACGATCGTTACCACTCATAGCTTGATAGTCCCACTGCCTCCTAGGAAACAGTATCAAACACCGAACACTTTGGGCTAATTAGACCGGCACCTACAGTTTAAAGTGGATTCCGAACCACTCGAACATCCATGTTACTGCCAGGATTCGAACCTGAAGGTTGTGGCACCAACAGCCAAACGGAACACTTTAGGAAGAGGCTTTTATGCTTTTTTAACCTATATGAAATTGGTGATATGTATTCGAATGTGGAAAATAGATTTGCGCTATCCACTTTGTTGTGACTTGCCACCAGAGTGTGCTGCAGCATTTCATCTTATAGATCGTTCAAACGATGTGCATGAAAATGAGTATGCACCTATATTGGAACATGGAGAATAGATTCGCGATGTGTCATTTTCCGCAATGAATTTTTTTTGCGCGGCAGCGTATGCTGGGTTCTGCTAGTATATATATAAATAGGGTCAGCTGATTAACAGATTATGGTAATTGGCCAGTTCCAATTAACAGACGGCAGAATTGTTTCTTTGCAATTCATTCAACGGGGGCCTGAATGGCCAAGTGGCTAGCGCTCTGGCGCTCGGTACCACAGGTTTCGCGTTCGAGTCCCGGCGGTGCCATGGATGTTTGTAGTGGTTCGGAATCCACTCTAAACCGTAGGTCCCGGTCCTAATAGGATTGTAGAGCGTTGTGAGGGTATTGTTACTCCGCGTCAGTGGCTTATCTTCAAGTGACACGCGCCCCCCTGGGTAATTCAAAGTGAGTAACGTCTGTGCAGCGCTTGCCTTAAGGCATCCAAGACCAAGTTGTCTAAGAGCTTGCCAGCTGCATTAGAAAGAAAAAAATTCATTCAACGGAATGAAATAAACCTGTTGAATCTAATGCTTTTAAACTAAGGAGAACATTTTAAAACAATGCTCTCGTCTAAAAAATGGGCGGAACACAAACTAAAGCAATACCGACATCATCAAAACATTAACGATATCAGATAGCCACGCGATAAAAAGGTGATTAGTTTGATGAAATATTTGGTACGATAAGGTCACAAAAGCTACTCGAGAACGATTCGATTAAAACAGGTGTTTGTGTTTATTACCAATCGAAGTCGCTCTAATAGCGACTAATTTATGCGGAATTAAGAAAAGCTAAATCTTAAAAATGCATTTCACGAAATTAGGTCAATTCAAATTTCCGAGAGATTTAAAAAAGTGGATTAGCTTTTTAGTTCAAGGACCTCTAGCCAATCAAGTAAAGGTCAGGGCCGATTTACGAGAATAGGGCAAAAAAAAATATTAAAATTAGTTTTAAAAAGCATTTCATATAATTTGCGCTATAAATAGCGGACATTTACAGGAAATATATTCACAACGGAACTTAAGTATCTCATTGTTGTTAATGACGCAACATAATGTAGCGATATTTTGTCGCTTTTGGTATAGATATGTTACGATGGAAGCAAGCGCTTTTTATGTTGTCCTAATGCAGTTAGCAATACAGTGACAATTAGTCTTAATGCCGTAAGCAATGGCTGTATCGTTGTTATTCATTTAGCACTACCCGGGGTGCACGCGTAGCTTGAAGATAGGCTACAGACACGAGTAGGTCTACCCCCACAAGGCTCTACCATCATTTTAGACCGGGACTTACTGTTTAAAGGGGATTCCGAACCACTCCAAATATCTATTCCACCGCCAGGACTCCAATCCGAAACTTGTGGCCCCGTGCGTATGTCACTCGGCCATGAGGCTCTTAGTCTTATAATTGTGAATTTTTTTTTTTCTTTCGGAGTTGATATTTTCAGTAACTTCAAAAAGTATCGCAACATTTCTGAAGCCTTTACATAGATATGCAATATTATATATATAGTATAGCTCTATATAAATATGCAAAAATTATATATGAAATTTCACAAAAGTGATAACAGGCAGTACTAAATAAAACTAAAATTTGCACAAATGAAATATTTTTTCTCCCTAACAGAAAGTTTGCTTTCACGCATTGCAATACAGTGTGCAGATAAATGCAATAAAATAAATAAATGCAGTCAATCTTCCCTCTCAATTTTGGATTCAAACAAATTTGCAGAAATAGGCAGATGCAAAATAAGAATGTATATATTGATTGCGGGTTTAAAAAAATATAGAATATGTTTTTGAAATTGTTCTTAAAACCAGCATGAAATAAAGACGAGGGTTTGGTTTTGGTTTGTCGCCCTACGGTTATTTTGAGCACACTTTAGGGTAATTAGACCCGGGCCTACAGTTTAAAATGGAATCCGAACTCCTCACGAACATCCATACCACCGCCAAGATTCGAATCTGAAGCAAGTGGAAAATATTAGATGTGTCATGGTTGATTACTTTAATGAAGATGTGGTTCATTCGAGTCGGAACTAAACCGAAATGAACGACCTCCATGAATAAAGGTCTTTATTGTTTTGTAGAATAAAGGTTTTATGTCAATAGTCAGAGGTTTTCTGTCAACGAATAAAGGTTTTCTATATTGTTTCATAGAAGGCTGGTTTGGTTTGTCGCTCTACGGTCATTTTGTGCACACTTTAGACTAGACTGGGACCTACAATTTTAAAGTGGATTTTAAACCACTCACAAGCATCCATACCACCGTCAGCATTCGAGCCTGAAGACTGTGGTACCAAAGGCCAGAGTGCTTGCCACTTGGCCACATAAAGACGAGGAAGTTTACTAAGATATCCTTTAGGTTTGGTTTGTCACTCTACGGCCATCTTGTGCCCACTTTAGTCTAAATAGACCGGGACCTACAGTTTGACGTGGATTCCGAAACGATACCCTTTAAGAAACATTCTTAATTTATTTGATCACTTTATGAATCACAATCGGGGGCTGGGCAGTGAGCCATAACATTGAATTTTAGCTTCTAGAATTTTAGAATAAAATTTCATGAAAAAGAGTCTGGTTTTTAAGCCGACTCAAAAAATGCTGCACTTCCGACCTCTGATCCCTTCCATGATAGACGCTCCAAATGTCACGACAAAAGAGATACAGAGGAGCGGGAAGTCGTTCACAAAACCGGCCACTGGATGACCCCGTCCGGTCTTTTTCCGACTTCCGGCTCGTGTCAGGGCGTGGGTGGAGCGGGTTTAAAAGGTGAGGTCAGTGGCTCGAAACTGGACCTGTCCCAGAATAGCTGGACAGTCGGCGGAGATAAGAAAAAGGCCACCCACCCAATGAGCGGCTCGGAGCTGCCACGGAATCGCAGATTTAATTCATCTTACTGGCGAATACGCGGAACAAAAAACAATGCAATATCGCAGCTGTACTGCGAGATCAAACTTATTGGGGAAGGTAGCATAGATCATTTACTGAAAGTATATATGCTGGTTTGTAATAATAAATTAGAAAATATCGAAGACAACATTTTATTGATAGATGAATTTTTGCTTTTTTTCAATTGGAAAACCGAGCAACAAGCAGAGGTGGGGAGTCAGATTTGGGGGTGGAGCAATTTTGAGAGTCAGTCATGGATAGATTTTAAAAACTAACACTTTTATAAGTTTAATTTTTTCAAAATTCTCGGAATTGACGTTAAAATTAAATGTTAAGGAGGTAATTCCATTGTAAACTTCAATCATACAACCGCTAGCAAAGACAGTGTCAGCTTTAGCTGTATACCAAATAAATGTTTAGAGACTTCTTTTCACCAGACTATCTTGGATCCATACTGAAGCGTGTATCAGTTATTTTTATCTTAATAGAGATTGAATGCATTATAAATAGAGCATCTTTGCAATTAAAATGTAGAAATTTCTTTACTTGTCTTCAACTATAACAATTTGTACCTGTGTAACTGTACTTTCTCTTACGCACTAGCAAGAGCACCCCCGGGAAGTTCAGGGAAAATGGTCAGTGCACCTCGACTCGCACCCGAGAGGAAATACAGCGCTATCACGTGCTTTTGTAGAGAAACGTTTAGTTTACAGTCTCTCACCCCGATAGGAAATATATTTAACGCAACACCGCTAAGTTGGTTGAAGTTGGTCTACAGACCGTCACCCGGAGAGGAAGCATCTTTCGCACCCTCTGCGCTTATCTGAGTATAGAGTTTTCCGCTTAGAAGTGGAATCCTTCCACGAATCTATGTCTTTAAATATATTAAATATTGTATGTCGTTAATTGCATGCGAGTGGTATTTGTGAGTGTGTCAATAAAGTTCACAGTTCTCCAACCTGTGCCTCCAGTATTTCAATCAAACCACATCCCAATTACGTTCCAGTTTCCCAATTTCACACTACACCTGCTCATTCAGTACTAATTTTTATAGGATATGCATTTCTTTTTTTTTTTTTTTTAAATAAGAAAATTGAGAATACAAGAATGTCTTAAGTAAGCGCAAAAATTACACCTTTAAATACACAATACATTAATACATAAAATTACGAAAAAGAGTCGGTATAAGAAATGCTAGTCGGTACAAGAAATAAATTTTTTGACATTCTATGGAAGTCTTATGAAATGTCGCAATAAATACGAGTTTTTTCAAACACTTCATTTGTAAAATAAAAATAAATTAAGGAAGATAATCCAAGTGATGCAATCGAGACATTGAGTAATTGAAAAATTCGATATTCAAAAGCCAGTAAACTTGCATAAACAAGAATATATTCAAGACACATCGATTTGTCATGTTTCCCCAAAACGTCAAGGAAACTGTATGAGAACCAAGGTTTTTTCGAAGAAAGGCGTAAAACTCATGCGCTTATAAAAGGAGGCTTTACGAATTTAGGTCAATAACACTGGATTCTTTTTGTTCAGCTTGTTGACGCTGCGAACCGGCGTTGTTCCTAACTGGTTGCGAAAAAGAACTTTTCTTCTCCAAGACATTCGATACTTTTCACTCGAGCTCGAATTTCGTCAGCTGTCATCTTTGAGCAGCACGCGAACCAGGAAACCATGCAAACATGAAAGATGTTTTTGATAATCCATCGACTTTCTTTATTCTCTTGAAACTAAACACTGCATATATATACTTGAAAAGGGCATAAGAAAATATAAAACTGCGAGTTTAATTTCGAATGAAACTTGGTTAAGTTGGTTGGTTAACTAAGTTCAAAATTCTTTTAAAGCAATCCGCGGCCCGTGAGATTTATTACACTTTTACAAAATATATTTTATAATGGCCCAAAGTAGTGAAAACCAATGTGTTACAGAAATACATTATTTGTACATCCATATATTCAAAAATGAACTGTCGAAATTAAATTAACGCCAAATTAAATTTAACAACAGCAGTAATTTTTCATATTTATGTACCATCATCTGTTTTTAAATTTAACAGCAGCAGTAATTTTTCATATTTATGTACCATCATCTGTTTTTAAATTTAACAGCAGCAGTAATTTTTTATACTAAACTGCTTTACCGAACCATTCAGATTAGGAAGCATCTGCTCAACAAATATGAATTGAAAAATTACCTCATATTTTTCTGATTCGTATTTGAGATTCACAAAACTCAATTAATATTTTTTAAATTTTATTCCTTTAAAGCAGGGGTAGCCAACTCGCGGCCCGCCTTGAACATTTTTCCGGCCCGTGAGATTTATCACTTTTACAAAATATATTGTATAACGGCCAAAGTAGTGAAAACCAATGTATTAAAAAAAATACATTATGTGTGCATCCATCTATTCCAAAATTAATTTTTCCTCATAATTTCGACAGATAATTTTGATTTTAAAATAATATTCTTGCGAATATAGGCCAAGTATTGCCTGTTTTATTTATGAGTTCGCAGAACAATTAAGTTGTATTCAGCGAACTCATGAGGCGCGCATCTTGGAACATTTTTTAGCAGTGCAAAAATAGCTAGTGTTAGATAGTTTTTAGCGCTTTTTGCTTCAATTTACACCTGCGAATCGCTTTTTTCTAAAATGAAATAAACCAAACACAAAACACGGTCAAATATAACGGACGCTAACCTGCAACACCCAAATGGATATCGATTTGCAAAAGCTAAGTGAAAGAGTGGAGAAACAAATATCGCACTCGTAAAATAAATATTTTTTAATGACTTCATTTTTTTTTTAGTTCATTTATATTTATATTTCATTTTTAGAGTTCTATCTCTCTTTACAATGTGCGTTTAGTATCGTTATTATATTATCTACACTCAAGAGCCAAAACATTATGGCCACCTGTCAATAACGAGTTGGCCCACCTTTGGCGCGCAACACAGCTTCAACCCGCCTTGGCATGGATTAATACCACCACTTAATACCAGTTAAATACCACTTCCACCTGATCACGTGCCTTCCATGTCATCCAGGCGAGTTCATTGCAAAATGTAGGGGTGATCATAATGTTTTGGCTCTTGAGTGTATGTTTACATGCAAGAATAATAGTCATCACAAAAATAATTTATTATGTTTCAATTTTTCACTCCAAAAAAAAAAAAAAAAAGAAAAAATGTTTATAGGCGGTCTGAATCTAATAGGGGGATATATAATTTTATATGCGCCCGCGGAGTTACGATGCATTTCCAAAGTGGCCCGCGAGATCATTTGCGATGACCACTCCTACCATATATGAAAGGGCATAAGAAAAACAAAACTTTCAATTCAATTTCGAACGAAAATTGGAAGTTCAAAATACATTCGCTTTTAAAGGAATAAAGTCCAAATAAATTCCACAATTCTTCGTAATATTAGCAAACAAAAACAAACGCGAATAGCAGAATTTTTAAACGATAATTTTCAATTCTCGGAATTCCCAATGATAAGAAATACTGTGGTAATGCAGATAAAGATTACGAAAGCTAAAACCATTCGTTAAAAATTTCCCAGAATTTAGTTTAAATAACTCCGTTGCTGCTCGTTTAATTTTGCAATATTGTTTGTTTAGACAAAACAAAAAATTGTATAACGTCTACCTTTTCTAACTGAGGGCTTCGTTAAAAAAGATTTCAAACAGAATAGGTTTATGGCTCAAATTCTCTTTCAGTAAATAACTTGCAATTTTACCTATTATTATTAATTTACGTATTTGTTAACCTTCTTTAAAAATTTGAGACATCTAAAAGACATCACGACTAATGATTTCGTCCACATAAAAAAAACTACAGATTTTTTAATATTCAGAAAATAAAAATCCATGAAAATCAATTCAGAGACTTAAAATATTAACACACGCACACAGGATAAAGCCAGAAAGATTATATTCAGTAAAAATAAATGAATCGAAAATAATGTTTTAATTAATTTACAAATCCTGGCGAAATCGACCTTGCAATACACATTGTATAACGCCAAACTATACGGAATTCGACAGCTAAGGACACAAAGATCATGCAATGGTGTAATCAAATTTTTCTAACTAAAAAAAATTATCTTTAATCTATTGCAGAGCTTATGTTATATACCTTACCCAGTGATATTGTTTCTTATCTCACTCGGTCCAACAAACCGTGTGGTCTCATGGAAAGTTTGATTTGTCGCTCTACCGTCATTTTGTGCACACGTTGGGCCAATTAGACCGGGATCTACAGTTAACATGGATTCCGAACCATTCACAAGGATCCATGCCACCGCCAGGATTCGAACGTCAAGCCTGTGATATCAAAGGCCAGAGCGCTAGCCACTTCGACATCAGGCCGCTATTCAAAAACTAGGAGACTCAATGGCGTTGGCGAGGTTAAGCATCTTGTCTCGTTAGACTACTTAGGAGTTTTGCGGGATTTTCTACCACACGATACGCAAATGCGGAGCAGTTAACTCTGAAAGTCCTCCTGGTAGGCACTGCCCTCTTTCTTCAGGCGACTCGGAGCCAGTCAGGCTTCTACCTGCGGGTGCTCCATCGCAACAGAAGCTGCTCCCTTTCCCTCCTTACACGAGACCAGACGGGTTCATGGACTTGATCAAGATGTCAATTAAATGGGATAAGAAACAGAATAATAGGATGACTTTTGAGTGCAAATACCACATCTTTAAAGCTATAAAAAGAACTGTTTGGGGGGGGGAATTATGCATTTATAGCTACATAAAAACTACATGCTATGGGCATTTTGTGCACACTTTAGCCTACCTAGACCAGGATCTACAGTTTAACGTGGATTCCGAACCACCAACAAACATCCGTACCACCGCCATGATTCGAACCTCAAGCCTATGGTACCAAAGGCCATAGCGCCAACCAATTGGCCATCAAAGAAAAATTGATGTAAAACATACTTGATAGTCACGAGTCGGATATTGTTTTGGCCAATTCCGCACCTCTTGTAACACAAAAAAACACAGCTTGTTAAAAACCTGATGCATCGTTAAACCAATGCACACTTGGTTGCAACTGAAAGCTACTGGTTGAGCTACAACCAAAAAGTCTTCGTATTACCGCAGTGAAAGCCAAGCGATTCGGAAAGGTGCCGAGAGTTCGGGGCACGCGAGGTAGAAGCGTGTTCGCGGTTGGCTTAAAAAAAATGAAAAATTCACGAGAGAAAACGCAGGATTCCGTTAAGCTCTTCCTGGACGGGGGACATAAATTGCGCCTCTCTGCAGCATGCGAACCCCGAATGCCCATTCAAGGTTGACGCGCTCCTTCACGGAAGACAGCGGCGCAACGAACTCGACTCCAGAAGGCGAAAAAAAGAGCCCCTCGATACACGATACATTCTCATTTCCCTTTTGATGATCCCACAAACAGGATTTTGGAAACGAAAACCTCAATTTTAACATCATTGATAACTACACGATCGACCTTTGAAGGAAATTTCTTGAATAACATGTCAAATTTTCGAAACTTGTGCGTATAGGAAACAAATTGGACATGCAGGTTTGCTGGGAAATTTGGTTTGGTCGCTCTAAGGTCATTTTGTGCACACTTTAGGCTCATTAGACCGGGACCTACAGTTTTAACGCGGATTCCTAACCCCACGCAACCATCCATGCCCCCGCCAGGATTCGAGCCTAAAGCCTGTGGTACCAAAGGCCAGGGCACTACCCACTTAGCTACCAGGCCGCATAAAGACGAGACAGTTTACTAAGATATCCTTTAGGTTTTGTTTGTCGCTCTACGGTCACATTGTGCACACGTTGGACTCATTACACCGGGACCTACAGTTTAGCGTGGATTCCGAACCCCTAACAAACACCCATGCCACCGCCAGGATACGGACATGGAGCCTGTGGTATCAATGGCCGGAGACTAGTCAATTTGCCATCAGGCCGCTTGCAAGTTTGCTGGGAAGGTGGTGGGTGCGCAATGCGAAATTCGGAAAGAAAAGCGCCACATGGCCCTTTAAAACGGCATCTTACCACTGCCAGCAGAAATCCCATGAAGCATATTTTAGCGATGTAAAAGTACATATTTTCAAAACTAGAAGAGTCAAAATGTTTTGGAATTAACAGAACACAATTGTCTGTGTATCCATGTCCAGCAGGCAAGAATAATTCTGTGTTTGTTGATTAAAACAAGGATCTTCTATCTGGTCTCGTTTTATTATTCTAAATTACTATTTAAAAAAAAAAATTTTTTTCTTTCATATGTCTATTTATCTGTTTACTTTATGCTACACTACTGTATGCTACTAAAAGTCAACCACAAACAGGATTTTGAAAACGAAAACCTGAATTTTAACACCCACGCACGATTGTAGTTATTCCATGATATTTCATTAATTAAATGTCAAATTTTCGGAAATTGTGCGTATAGGAAGCAAATTGGACATACACCATCACCTTCCCAGCAAACGTGTAACGTAAGATTTAGAAAAGCGCCATATGACACCAGTAAACGCTATCTTTTATAAGTGTCAACAGAAATCAGACGAAGCATATTTTAGCGATGCAAAAGTAAACAAGACGCATTTTTTTAGGACTAGAAGCGACAAAATTGTTTGCAATTAACGGAACACAATCATGTCTGTATCCATGTTCCGCACGCAAGATTAATTCTATTTGTTAATTAAAACTAAGATCTTCTAGGGTCGAGTGCTTAGCGCTCGGTGCTACAGGGTTCGGGTTCGAATCCATGAGGTAGGGACCATCCCAGGGTTAGGGCCACGAATCGAATCCACTTTAAGTCGTAGGTCCCGGTCTCATGACTGTAAGAGAGTCACGGAGCCAAGTCAGATTTCTACCGACGGGTGCTCCATCACCACATATGGTTGAAGGGAAATAGGGGCAGCCTAAGTCCACACGGGTTCGTGGGTTTGGTCTAGATCAGGGTCTCTAAACTACGACCCGCGGGCCAAATCCGGCCCTCCAGTGTCATAAATCTGGCCCGCGACAGCGAATAGCTTATTGTTGCTGTAATAAGTTGTATAAAAAAACACAAAATGATAATAACTCAGTTTTATTGATTTGCTGGGTAAAGCTTAATGACAAGCATAACACGCATAAAATTTAACTTAAGCATAACGACTAACAAATAATTGAAATGAATCCCACTAACATTGTAAACTAGTGAACATCCCGCGGTTACCCTCGGTAGTTATATTGGGGTAAAGAGTATCGCATATGTATGTATGTATGTATGTATGTCGATGTTTGGAATGTATATATCCTGAATCAAACATATGATTTTTATCCTGAAAATCCCTCAGGAACGGAAAAGCTACATTAAAACGAATGAAACCGTGGGGTATCCACTTGTAAAAAAAAAATACTAATGAGATTTGTGCAATTGTGATTTTTCACTGACAATAGTTTGTAGTTAGCCAGCGTATGCTTGCTCTGAGCGCGTACTCGGCTACTAGTCTAGAAATTATAGATAATGGCAGATAAATTAAAACGGTGTTGGCCCTTGGTACTTACTGGAGTAAACAGTATGGCCCTAAGGCTGGAAAGTTCGGAAATCCCTGGTCTAGATGACTGCCAAGTGGGATAAGTAAAAAAAACAACAGGATCTTCTATCTGGTCTCCTTTTATTATTCTGAATCACTACTTTAAAAAAGTTTTTTTTTTCTTCATATATTTGTATGCCATTAAAATTTCACCGCCAGACGATGACCTCCCGAGAGAATTTAAGGGTAACTGCTCGTATACCATCTTAATGTAGAAACCCGAAAACTGCACTAGGCATTGTGACTGTCGAGGCGAGATGCTTACATATACAGTCACAATTTCCATCTAATCTCTTGACTCCCAAAACGGCCTAGTGGCTAGCGCTCTAGCCTTTGGTACCACAAGCTTCAGGTTCGATTACTGACGGTGGCATTGATGTTTGTTGGCGGTTCGGAATTCACGTTAAACTGTAGGTCTCGGTCTAATTAGTTTAAAGTGTATACAAAACCACCGTAGAGCGACAAACTAAACCTAGTCTCCGAAAGCAGCGACTGCCGCCAATGGATTCAAACCTGCCTCCTCCTGCAAGCATTAACAGTCAACCATGAGTTCTGTAACTAATAGAACCTTAGTTTCATTTTGTCTCCCTACGTGTACGATATAACTAGGCGTTATTGTATTAAGCTTTATTAAATTTTTTAATTTTAATAAAAGATGCCGAAACAAAATCCAGCCTTTGATGAACTTATTCAGATGAAACACTTCCCTTGTCGAAGGTAAGATTTTTGCGGGAGGTACTTGTCACTCAAACATTCGAAATTCGAACATCGAATCTAATTCACCGAAATTTTATCTATGAAAATTTAGAAGTTCTACCTAAAGTTCGATCATTTTTTAAAAATTGTAATTCGATATATTAAAACTAAAAAAAAAAATAATAATAATAATGCGGCAATGTAATTTAAAACGCCATTTGTCAATAGCATAAAATTGCCAGGTGGTTAATTTTGTTCTCAACAAGTTCATTTACATTTTTGGTTAAGAGGAATGAAAACTTCAATCAGATAAAATCTTGACATTTCAACTTCTTCCGCTAAGTTGATCATGAGAGTAAGCAATTTTTTTTCTTTCTCCTCAAAAAAAAGGAAGTCATTTCGAGCATAATTTTAACGTAATATTCCAGGAATAAAATCATTAACGTCACTTTTTAAAAGAAAGCAAAACGTTCGTTGAGCATGTGGAGCGTTTATTCAGCGAGTATTTACAGAACATTGTTTCTAAGAATATCGATATTCTGTAATATATTGGCATTAAGTTTCTTATACTTTTTTATTTGGTAAGTCTATAATAGTGCCATATTTGACATTTTGAAATACTTTTTTTTTTTCAATTCCTTCTATTGGCTCACAGTCTCCCTTTATATATCTTGTTCAAATTTTCAATGGTTCATAAAATACTTTTTATTCATCCACTCAACTTCAAATACATTTTTTTTTGAACTTATAGTGGATGGCACTTGATGTTAATACAGTTTCTTCAAATATTAATTCCGTAATTAAATTTAATTCATTAATTCCAGTTTTTTTTAGATTTAAATTGCATATATCTACCAATAGAGGGCACCAGATAAACTTAAAAAAATGAATGAAAATTATTTATAAAGGACTTTCTGCAATAGAATGAAAAAAAAAGTAGGAATTGACCTTAAAATATTTTTTTTTTATATATTACTTGTTTACAGTGAGACTTCGGTTTTTAGAAATTGTAACTGGGAGAATTTTTTTTTTTCACAACTAGCTAATCTACATTTGCACGTCGTATGGAAAAAAACCCAGGAAGACTCCCACCAAGCAGCTTGACTATTGATGCAAGACGCTTTCTAAGCGCCACATTAGCGAGTCTCCTGTAGTAGCATTCGTTGCAGTCCCCGATTCCAGAAATGAGGAGACTGGCGAATGTGTATAAAGCGTTTCGAATCGATGGTCAGACTACCTGTTGGAAATTTCTAGGTTTTCTACTGTAAGAACGCAAATGGGGCCTGATGGTCGAGTGACTAGCGCTCTGGTGCACGGTGCCACAGGTATCTGGTTCGTGTCTCGGCGGTCGATGGATGTTTGTAGTGGTTCGGAATCTACTTTAAACCTTAGGTCCCGGTCTAATATAACTGTAGGATATAGGGCTGACAACCCTATCCCGTAAAAAGAAGACATCTCCTGCCCAGAAATCTGCCAGTAGACAGATGGCCTTGGCTCAGCACAGGGTTGTTGAGCCACTGATTGATTTGAAGAACGCAAATACGAAATTAGTTACCCCTTAAAAGTCCTCCCGGAAGGCAATGTCAGCCTCATTAATTATCGATTCGCGACATGCATCAGTGGAACATAGAGCCCACCAATGTTCACAAAACTGCAGTAGCCCTTAAGTATACTCCAGTAGGCGATATAAATAGTTTCGAATAGTTTGTACGAGTTTCTTTTTAGCAGAAAAACTTACAACCTTTAGAAAAACCCAAAGTTTTTTCTCCTATGTCACCCAATGTAACGAGAGACTACTATATCGGAATTACGCAATATCACGACGCAGCAAATTGAAAAACAAATTTTCCGCTATCGCAAATGGTTATAAAAAAATAAATAAGTTAAATACATGATAAATAACGTTTGGGGTTTTTATTTATTCAAGCTGCAGTTCTGCCATTCGTTGGAGAAACTGGTTGATACTTGGTTTTATCTCTTGCATATCCCCCCCTCCCCCTCTTGATGTACCCACGAATAAGAATCGTGAAAATGAAGTTTTTCCCGAATACGACAGGCAACACCTGCATTCCAAAATCCACACACAAAAAGCGCTCGGGAAGCACAAGTGACGTCAGCAGTATTGATGCAGAAAGAAAAAACCCGAAGTCACCAGATCGATTCTAAAGTAGGGGGAGGATGGATGAGAGGGACATTTCGGAGTGCACTTCATTCAAATATTTCACGCAAAAGGTTATCACTCGTAGAAGGCGCTTAAGAAATCTTCTCCCAGACGCTTTTGCATAGTGCAGTTAATCAAAAGCATATCCCCCTCCCTTCTCCGCCAAGATCTTAAGTTTTCTATCATTTTCAAACTAAAAGCCAAGGTTTCAAATAGAAACTCAAGTTTTGAGTCCCCACAAAAATAAATATCAAAATCTATGAAGGAACTATTCCCTCTAGAACTCTATTGTGAGAAAATGGATACATTTATAGTTAAGTGATTAATAAATATATTATATATATGCATTTATTACCTCTACTAGAAGCCTAATTGCTCAGAAATCTCGCCTATATTTTCTATGTCAGTTTAATTTTTTTCTTCATCTGCATATGAAGACTGCTTGCTGCAGTCCATCCCATCTCTATACTACCCATTGAGTGTATTTCAACTTTCTTTTACTTTTGTTGTTTTCAAGCAGTCTTCATTTATTTCATACCAGCTGTAAAGAGCGAGTGCATTTTAATTGAAGATGGGTGAACAAAATACATCGACAAAGGAACGTAAATGATATTGTTGTGTTCCAAAATGTCAATGGCTTTTACTACAACAGATGGGCTGGAACAGAATACAAATAAGACAGACTCCAATACCTGTAGGTTTGGTTTGTCGCTCTATGGTTATTTTGTGCACACTTTAGGCTAATAGACTGGGTACTACAGTTTCAACGTCCAATACCTGTAGCAGTTGAAGCGCGATTCAAATATGCAAGGAAATCCATACTACTCAAAATGATTCTGTAAGTGAAATTTTGAGGTTGCTAAAACAAGAACCGTTATCTGGGTGAATCAAAATATTTTTTAATTGTCTGGTTTGTCGCTCCACTGTTTTTTTTTTTTTTTTTTTTTTTTTTGCACACTTTAGTCTAATTAGACTGGGACCGGGGTTTAACGTGAATTCTGAATCATTAAACATTCATGCCAGGATTCGATATTTGAAGCTTTAGTCACTTTTTTTTTCACAACAAATGTTGAGCATTTAAATCTATTATGAAATTCTTAAATAGAAATAAGTTAATTTGTATATTTGATCAATATTTAATTTGATCTATTGATTAAAGATGCTTTTGCTCCAAAAGTATACGTGGTTTATTGATACTAAAATTTGCCGACCTTTCTCGAAGGTACGCCACACTTAAATTTACTATTTTTGGCAAGTCAAGTACTTTCAATAAATATGGATAATTTTTTTTACAGGAATGAGAAATTACCGGTAGTGCACTGGCAAAATGCAATTTTTAGAAGATTTCCGATCATTTAGTGAGCCTTAGAGAAGATTGTTAGTGATAGTCGAAATTCGGTCTCTAATAACATGCGACGAATAAACATTTTTGTCTCTGCAATCCCATTAGTAACTCATTTACGTGGATCTTTGGTTTAGCTCATGTTTTTCGTGCACAATTTCTATGAAAACTGCATACATGGTCTTCTAGCAAACAGGCGGCCTGAAGCCAATTGACTAGCGCTATGACCTTTGGTACCATCAGGTTCGAATCCTGGATAGTTGTTTGAGTGGTTCGGAATCCACGTTAAACTGTAGGTCCCCGCCTAATTAGCCCAAAGTGTGCACAAAATGACAGATCGAGAAACCAAATCCAGCAAACGAACCAAGTTTGTAATTATAATAAAATAATTAAAGATTACCCTATATTAAATCATAGATATTCATAAATAACTGATAATATTTTTATATATTTTTCATTGAATACGTAATAAAAAAAAAGATAATTTTCTTTAAAAGAAACTCTTGAAGTCATTTCCGGTTATCAACCCTTCATATTTGCGAAGTCCAAGTTTCATTCCAGATAAGACAGATGGAAACGATATTTGGCGAGGTTTTTTTTCTCTTCCCCGGACAGGGAAAACTGGTTGCTGGCGTGCGAATAGAATACAAATTCTACGGGATGAGCACTGGTCTGAACCAGCTAAAAAGTACTATGCAGCACAATTCACAATGAGCAAATTCCAGATGAATAGTTATATAACGGGACAAAGCGTGATTGAAATACTAAAATTGTGCTTCAATGCGAAATTCAATGTGCCTACAAAACAAATTGAGGCCAAATTTGCTTAGAAAGAATATTCGATGGAAAAAAAAAGAAAACGATGACTTCTTAGCCTTTATAATATATTGCTTTCAAGTCTATGAATGTACCAAACGATATATATAAAGCGATATTTTAACAGGCAAGTCCAAGATATCATTTAGTATAGAAAATAGTAGATTTGATGAATGGGAATGATAAAGAAAAATTAACTTCTTGGCGACAATAGGATAAGAAAGCGCATTTTCCAGTAGCAGAAACCAGCCATTTGATTTTAGATTTTCTAACTAAGATTGCCGTTTGCTTTTATACAATCGGCATCGGTTAACTACCAACTTTGTCTAAGTTGATACTTTGGGAAAATCAACTTAAGATATAATAAAGGCTGCTAACAATTATCGTTTTATTTATTTTTTAGAATTTGTTTAAAATCAACATTTTTTTTTTTATACACGATATGCCTATAAAAACTTAAAATAAACACACAGTAAGAATTAACATATAGGAAGGTATAGTGATAGTTAAGAAACTTTTTAAATGTATACTTCTAGCCGGTTTGGTTTGTCGCTCTACGCTCATTTTGTGCACACTTCAAGCTTATTAGACCGGGACCAAGAGTTTAATGTGGATTCCGAACCACAAACATCCATGCCACCGCCAGGATTCAAACCCGAAGCCCGTGGTACCAAAGGCCAGAGCGCTAGCCAATTGGCCATCATGCCGCATACTTTCTCGAAGCAAAATAAGATATTGTAATGGAATATTTAATATTTTACTTCTCTAAAATTAACCTCAAAATAAATTTTAATTTAACCATTTTTTTTTATACATCGTGGCTGAAGTATCCTAATGAGAATATACGAGCTATAATGAAAGGATGCCAACACTAAATACCGTTGAGGTTTAAAACAAAGCCTTAATTGTAAAAATCACTCGCCTGAATATTTACTTCAGATAAGTAAAAAACAGTGACTACTGACCACTATACTTTTAAAATGGCATCAATAAAAGCAATTTCTTTTTCACATATGCATAATATAAGAATGTTGCCGACATTAGAAGGATAAATTCACCTACTGCAGGGAAAATAAGGTAGCTCAAGTATTCCTATTCTCCACTAAACTAAACAGCTGTTGTAACGGTTTTACTACAGAATTCACGTGTGCTACATGTTAACTATTAAAGTTAAATCATGCGTTGTTTAAAAATCATGTACATTATGTGAGTGAGAAATTCGTATCCCTATCTTCACCCTTTGCGCATTTTTAAAGCACAAATCAAGAATCTATATCAAGCGTAATGTTTTCATAAAGATTTCCCACAATTGGGTAATAATTTGACTTATAAGCCTTCTCTGTTTCAAGTTTTATCCCCAATCTATTAACTTTTTTTTTTTATTGGTTATTCCTGATGTTACGAAACATAAATCTTATTCTGAATGAAATATTTAAAATACGGTTTTTGGGATTGTCAAAATTTAATATTTCAATACTTTACCAATTGTGATTTCGACATTCAACCGAAATTTCACATGGTGATATAGAAAATAATTTTGAAACTTACGGCAAGTCATAGTGACTGAGGAGGGATATTTGGAGCAACTACAGTTTTTATTTTCGGTGATTTCTAACGAAATGTCGATTTTTTTTTTTTTCCTTGTGAATATATGCAATAAACTGCAGTAGCGTTTGTTAATTTTAATTATAATCATCACTAAAATAACGCATACTTCTGTATTACTGTTGTACATAGTTCATGTATGTTTCACAGGTGTACATATGAAAAATAGTATGCACTTCAGCTAGCTCTGGATATTGCGAGAATCATTAAACAAGTTCGTGATAATGGAAAAAAGTGATGCATAGTGAATGTTTGTATAAATTTCACTGTATTAAAGAAATTGTATGCAAGTATTTAGCTGGCAAGATATTGAGTTCTCTCGTAGACTCTTCACAAATCAATACATCTCACCTACTAAACATACAATTCAAAAACAAACACACCCGCTGAAGACTTGATTTGTAGTTCAATTATTTTTTCTACACCAGGGCTAGGTAGAGGGCTTGATGGCCGAGTGACTAGGGCAGGGGTTTCGGGTCCCGGCAGTGCCCTAGATATTTGGAGTGGTCAAACAGCCGTGCAACTTCCAGAATTCAAACCCGAAGCCTGTTGTATCAAAGGCCAGAGCGCTAGCCAATTGGCCATCAGGCCGCCATTACAGATTTGAAGAAAATTTATAGTGCATATAGGTTTTACAGGATTACCGACAGAATTTTAATCCTTTATATTTCAGTATTTGCAATCGTTTTTGAACTAATCATTACAGAGGGATGAAGATTCTCCCAGACCAGGGAATACATCCCCTGCAGAAATTGCCCCAACGCTTTCCTAACACCTAAGCACATTCTAGCACTCACTCCCCATGTTTTGCAATTGGGTACGGTGCCAATCGAGTCCAACTTAAGAGAAGTCCTGCATAGTGAAGCGTCGCCGTTGCTAACGGCCGCTATCGTGAAGACTTTTGACTTGATCTAACTTTAATAATTATATTTTAAATCCATGGACACGATAACAATAAAAAGCATTTTATAAACGGTTAAAAATTTGAACAAGATATATATAAGGGAGAGTGTGAGCTAATAATAGGAACTGAAAAATCCGCCCCAATCTCCCCTCCGAAAAATCCCCCTTTTTTATCTCAGAATTTCGCTGTGCTGTGCTATTTGAGCTACATTCACTTTCAATTTTATCCCACCAAACATTCGATTAAGAAAGCTTTGCTTGCAAACACAAGTAATCAGCAAAAAATCAACTGATAACGGGTGCAGTGTCAACATCTCGTCGTGAGTAGAGCATATGCTGCTGCTAGACCACTGAAGAAACAGACTTTCAACGACGACCTTGGCAGTTTGTTTCTCCCTCCCCTACGTTAATTCTGCAAACATGCATTTGCCGTGAATGATTTCCACGATAAACAATCATCCAGAGTCACTTTATTGTTAGGCAAAATCGTCTTGATTTATAAGCTTTGTGCCACTCGTTGAGCGCAGAACAATCGCAACCGTGTTCGAGGCGTGACGTAACCGGGGCACACGCCTCTGTGACGAACGGGGAATGAATCAGACGATTGTCAATGCGCGAATACAACGGGTTTTGAAGTAGCTAACGGGTTGAAATCCTGTCAACGGATTTTTTTTTATTTAACTGTATGATGGATTTGGGAAGATTTTAGATTGAGGGTCATTAAACTCTTGCATATAACTTTAAAGCAGTGAAATTTATACGAATAATAACAGAACCAGGCATACGTAGTCCTGAGGGGAAAAAAATGCATTGTAGGAAATGACGTATCGCGAATATTTTCTCCATGTTCCAATATAGGTGCATACGGGGCCTGATGGCCGAGGTACGCACGGTACCACAGGTTCCGGCCGTTCTGGTGTTCGTAGTGGTTCGGAATCCACTTTAAATGATAATCTCGGTCTAATGTGATTGTAGAGCGTTGCGTAGGTAATGTTGCTCCGCGCCCGTAGCTATCTTCAAGCTGTAAGTACACACCTCCTGGAAGTTAATACGGCGCTTACCTTCAGGTATAAAAGACAGCTGTTTGCCCGCTGCATTAGAAAAATACATATAGGTTCATACTCATTTTCATGGGTATCGTTTGAACGGCCTGTAAGATGAAATGTTGCAGCGTCCTCTGGTGGCAAGGGACAATAAATTGGAGAGCGCGAACCTATTTTCCATACTCGAACACATATTATTGCCTATTTCCATAGCGATGGATTGAATGTATAGAAGTGGATAGACTGCAGCACCCTCTGGTAGCGACTTGCAACAAAGGTGATAGCCTAAAAATATTCACCGTGTTTTTTCAAAGATACAGAAATTTATCAAAACAGGTCAAGCTATTTAGGAGGAGTTCAGTGACAAACACATGTACAGAAAAATTACATCGATTGCAGCGCCGCTTACCGGATCCAATTGTGAATCTAAACCCTCCATGGACCCGTTCAAAAACACGCAAAAAAATTTCATCCAAATCGGTCCAGCCGTTGAGGAGTTCAGTGACAAACACACGTACAGATGAATTATATATTGATTAACAAATATTATTTCGATAAATTTGTGTAGAAACCAACTGCGGAATTTGGTTAGTCAGGTGTTTATTATTCTTTTATTATTAAAATATTATTTTGAGGAACTGAAAAAAACAAATTGATCCGAGAAACCTTGCTTATTTTTAACGCATTCATTATCAAACAACGATGTCATACGAGCGTTCGCAGTTGATTATGAAATCAAGCCTACTTTTGCAATAACGTCGTGAATCCTTAAAACAATCCGATGAGTGACCTCTTGATAAGAAGATTCTTCCGCCTCTGGGCAAGAATTAACCTAGATTCAGATCGCGTATGTAAGAAAATGAACAAAAATCCCATCTTCTAGTTAGTAGTTAGAAAACAATGAGCAAGTTATGCTTTAATATTTATTTACAAAATTTTATCTTGTCTATGTTTTACCTTTTGCTTTCTCATCAAAATCTTTTTTTTCTATAAATACAGAAAATAATTTTTAAAAGTCCCAAGATAAACCACATCGCCATTTTACCTTCTCTGAATTGAGGGGGGGGAACCTCTTGTTTTTCTTTTGATATTAAGTAATTTAAAATTTGGATTCAAAATCATTTTTAATTGCAATTAAAACCCATCTCAACAGCTTTCACCTCTATATTTGAATCTTCCCATCTTCTAATTTGTAATTGGAAAACAATGAGCAAATTATGTTTTAATATTCATTTACAAAATTAAAACCGGATTACGTTCTACCTTTTGCTTTCTCATCAAAAGCTTAACTTAAAATTTTGATTAAAAATCATGTTAATTGCAATCAAAACATATTTCCTATAAGCTTTCATCCCTCTATTTGAATCCGTCCAGCTTGGCCAATTTATTTACAAAATTAGAATTGAATTATGTTCTACCTCTTGCTTTCCCATTGAATTCCTTTCAATAAATACAAAATTTTTAAAACGTTAAAATGTTCCAAGATAAACACCGTCGCCATTTTCCCTTCTCTGAATTGTGAAATTTTTTCTTCGTCTCATTTTTCTTTTGATATTACGTAATTTAAAACTGATTAAAAATCATTTTAATCAATTTTAAAATCAATTACCCTAATTGCAATCAAAACCTCGTCTCTCTACAGCTTTCACCCCTATATTTTAATCCGTCCAGCTTGGCCAATTTGTTTACAAAATTAAAACAGAATTATATTCTACCTTTCGCTTTCCCATCAAAAATTTAATTAACTATTACTACACCATTGTACCTAGAGCTGAGTTGCCACTTTACAGTTTGGAAATGATATGGGAGTGAGTAAGTTTAATTGGGCTCCGTGATGCTCTATGTTCATAGGAGACTTGGACCTACGGTTTAAAATGAATTCTGAACCCCTACAAGCATCCATGGCATCGCCGGGATGCGAACCCGAAACCTAGCGCACTGAGCACCACAGCACTAGAAACTTGGCCCCATGCTTATTTAACTTAAAATTTTAATTAAAAATTATTTTAATTGCAATCGAAATCTCATCTATTCCTTTCACCCCTATATTTGAATCCGTCCAGCTTGGCCAATTTATTTACAAAATCAAAACCCGATTATTTTCTGCCTTTTGCTTTTCCATCAAAAGCTTAATTAACCTAAAATTTTGATTAAAAATCATTTTTTAGGGACTTAATGGCCGAATGCCAAGCGCTCTGGCACTCGGTGCCATAGGTTTCGGGTTCAAATCCCGGCGGTGCCATGGATGTATGCAGTGGTTCGGAATCCACTTTAAACCGTAGGTCCCCGTCTCGTATGACCGTAGAGCGTCATGGAGCTCAGTCAGACTTCTCATCTACATTACTCTTGAAACTGTATAGGGGCAACTTAGCTCTACGCATACTGATGTGGTGTGAAGTGGTAGTAATAAAAATCATTTCAATTGCAATCAAAACACCATCATTATAGCTTTCTCCCCTATATTTGAATCCGTCCAGCTTGGCCATTTGCCAGTTTTTCAGCACAATCGGTGGTTTACTGATTTTAAAAATTATATGTACACGTTACATTTATACTTGGGAAAGATTATTACAGTAGAACCTCTAAGTCGAACTTCAATACGCCAAATAATTCGACTTATGGAGGATTTCGACTTATTTCGGGGATTTTGTAAGAAAATATTCGACTTGTAGAGGTCTCGATTCTTTCTGACTTATTTTGAGTCAGAGACGTAAAATAAATAAAAGTTCAAGTTACAAAAGGTAATAAACATGTTTATTTACAACTTAAAAGTTATATTATGTATTACAATAAAAAAAAAAAAAAAAAAAAAAATCAAAATAATTCCGAAACAACCTTAAAATTAAGAAATATTATGCATTAAAAAAGTCAATTAATAATTTTTTTTTTTTTCCCTTTAGACAATTTGATCGTTTTCTATCTATAGCATTATCTAAACTATAAAGAGCAGAAAATTCTTTTTCTTCCGAGTTGCTATTTCATAGAATTGATTATTCTATTTACTCATACATTGTTTTCTAAGAAACAATGACGTGTATCGTCGGCAAATCTTTAAAATCGGTAACTTATTTTTCTTCGAGCTATAGGGGTAATTAGTTTCAAATGATCGAGTTGTAAAATCAAGCATTGCTAATGTTCGAGATACAGAGGTCTAATGTTTTTTTTCGAGTTAGGGAGGGAAAATATATACCAAAATGGCTTGTGAGGATCGGCTCATTATTTCGACTTATAGAGGGTTGAAATTTCGAGTCATGGAGGTTTTGGGGCTTGAAGGGAAGGAAACAAAAAAAATTTTCGAGTTGGAGGTTTTCGACTTAGATGTTCTACTGTATTTATTTACGAGTAATACACTTATTCTATTTCGACGAATTATCCGACTTCAATATAAAATCCATTTCCCCAACACATCCCAGACAGCAAACAACAAACCTCTGCATAAAGTAAATATTTAAATTAAAAGAAAGAAAAACGCGCTGCTACTTTCTCTGCGGAGAAATTTCACGGACGATTGCGTTTTAAGAGTTGTGATGTTTACTCATTGATCTTGGAGCCCGATTGCTCGACGGAATGTTAAATCACACATGACTCCTGGCCCACAAATCCTTTAACCCGCTTACTTTAACGAAGGTCGCGAAAAAAACAGATTCAAGGTCGAGGGATTTCGCTTTTGATTTTAGTTAAAAGTGAGAGAAAAAAAATTAGATTTGTCATGGTTGATCAACTGAATGAAGATGTATCCGTTTGAGTCGGAACTAAACTGAAATGAACGGCCTCCATGAATAAAAGGTCTTGTTTATTGTTTTGTAGAATAAAGGTTTTCTGTCGATGAATAAAGCTTTTCTATATTGTTTTTCATCCTTTCTACAAAAGGTTTTTTTTTTTTTTTTTTTTTTTTTTTTAAATGGAAGACTGATAAAATTCCCAGGACCTAAAGGTTTGCTTTGGTTAGGTTTTTCGCTCTACGGTCATCTTGTGCACACTTCAGGCTAAACAGACCAGGACCTACGGTTTAAAGTGGATTCAGAACCATTACAAACCCCACCGGGATTCGAACCCGAAACCTGTGGTTCCGAGCGCCCTAGCGCTAGCCACTCGGCCATTCAGGCCGCTCAAATCTGATAGATAATAAATGTCGTGGATAATGACACCTCCTGATATTAGCGATTGTTTGTTCCGACTTTCATAAGTCAAAACAATTACAGATGGGATCTAAACTGAGCAATGAGTTGTTCCATCGTGATGGATGATAGACCATGGGGTGAGGAAGTGTCCACTCCAAGGAGAAGGGCAGGAAGCTGACCAGAGCCAGAGCGCTAGCCACTCGGTCAACAGGATCCAAAGGAGGCGTGGCAAACTGCAACATTGAAAATCACTACTATCACACCACACCTCACTGCGCCAAGAGCCGAGTAACCCTTTTACAGTTTGGGAATGATGTGGGTGAGAAGCCCGACTGGGCTCTGTGACGCTCAACGATCATACGAGACCAGAACCTACGCCTTATAGTGCATTAAGAACCACTACAAAAACCCATGGCAACGCCAGGACTCTTGGACCCGAAACCTGTGACGCCAGAACGCTAGTTACTTGGCCATCGGGTCCCCTACCTAACCCTAGGGTGCAAAAAATGACCGACAAATCAACCTGTCAGTTGGTCTTTGTTTTTCAAATCCTTCTATTAGCTCACACTCTCCCTATATAAATCTTGTTCACATTTTCAATCGTTCATAAAATACTTTTTATTCGTTCACTCAAGTTCAAATACATTTTTTTTTTTTTGAACTTGCAGCGGATGACACTGGATGTTACAGTTTTTTCAAATATTCATTCATTCATTCATTCATTAAATTTAATTAATTAATTTTAGTTTTTTTTTAGATTTAAGTGTCATATCTACCAAGAGAAGGCGCCAGATAAACTTTAAAAAATGAATGAAAATTTAAAAAGGACTTTCTGCAATATAATGAAAACAAGTAATATGAAAAGCTAATAGAAGGAATTGAAAAATAGGAATTGACTTTAATTTTTTTTTTCTCAAATTACTTGTTAATTGTATGGTTTATTTAGTTTAGTTTAGTTTGTCGCTCTACGGTCATTTTTTGCACACTTTGTGGTAATTAGCGATGTTTACCCACTGATCTTCGAGTCCGATTGCTCGTGGAATGTTAAATCACACATGACTTCTGGCCTAGAAATCTTTTAACCCGCTTACTTAACGAAGGTCACGGGGGGAAAAAAAAAAAAAAAAAAACGATTCAAGGTCGAGAGATTTCTCTTTAATTTTAGGTAAAAGTGAGAAAAAAAAAGCACAAAAAATGTTGTCATGGTTGATTAACTTAACGAAGATGTGTTCCAATTGAGTGGGAACTAAAACGAAATGAACGGCCTCAATGAATAAAGGTCTTCTTTGTTTTGTAGAATAAAGGTTTTATAATGAGATTTTGTGTCAATGCTCAGAGGTCTTCTGCCAATGAATACAGGTTTTCTATATTGGTTTTCTTCCTTTCTACAAAGTTTTTTTTTAATGGAAGGCTGGTTTGGCGTTCTACGGTCATTTTGTGCATATTTTAGGCTAATTAGACCGGGAAACTACAGTTTAAAGTGGATCTCGAACCACTCACAAACATCCGTGCCACCGCCGGGATTCGAATCTGAAGCCTGTGGAAAATATTAGATTTGACACGGTTGATAAGTGAATGCAGACGTGTCCGTTTGAGTCGGAACTAAACCGAAATGAACGGCCTCAATGAATAAAGGTCTTGTTTATTGTTTCGTAGAATAAAGGTTTCAATGAGGTTTTATGTCAATGGTCTTCTTTCAATGAATAAATTTTTCTATATTGTTTTTTCTTCCTTTCTACAATGTCTTTTTTTTTTTTTTTGGACGGCTGGTTTGGTTTGTCGGCGCCTGATGGCCGAGCAGGTACTCTTGGTACCACAGAATCCCGGTGGTGCCATGGATGTTTGGAGTGGTTCGGAAACCACTTTAAGCCGTAGGTCCCAGTCTCATAGGACCGTAGAGCATCACTGAGCCCAGTCAGACTTCTCACCCACATCACTCCCAAATTGTATAGGGGCGATTCAGCTCTAGGCTCTAGGTATAGTAGTAGTGGTGGTTCTGAATCTACGTTAAACTGTATGGGGGTGGTGTAGGGTGTAGCAGTAGTAGTTTGGTTTGTCGCTCTACGGTCATTTTGTACACACTTCAAGCTCATCAGACCGGGACCTACATTTTAACGTGGATTCCGAACCCCTCACAAACATCCATCCAGGAATCGAACCTGAAGCCCGTGGTACCAAAGGCCAGAGCGATAGCCAATTGGCGATCAGGCCGCTTTAATGGAAGGCTGATAAAATTCGCAGAATCTAAAGAGGCGGGGCCAAACTGCAACATTGAAAAACTATCCAATTTAATAATTTTAAAACACTAATTATTCTTGTAATAAATATTTCTCCAATACAGTAAGCGCTGTAATCCGGCACCACGGCCGTGCTGGATGAGCGATTTTCCTAGATTATCCAGGGTCAAATATAACTTTAACGGAGATGCCAAGGATAAGTTAGATCGATGGTTCTCAACTTCCTCCCCCCTCCATTCAAATATCTACAAATAACTGCAGGCGCACTAAATACAAATTTTTTACATATAAGCTATAACTAATGCCTCAGTTTTATATCCAGATGATCAACTCAACAGACTACTTACAGACGGCAGTCTCAGAGGCTGTAACGGAAATTTCTTTTAACAATGAAAATCACACACTAGCGCTCTTAGCAGCACGGATACGGACAGGCAGGTGCCTATTTCTGAATACATATGGAGTAAATATACCCCTAAATGCATAAATGCAATTTTGGAAGTTTTAACTTCAATTAACAAGGCATCAAAAGGAATTTTGGAAATTTGAATAGAAAAATCATCAGCAATGAAGCTAAAATAAAATAATTTAGAAAATTAATTTAAATTAGACAGGTACAATTAGGAGTCCGAAACTCGTATTTTAAGTAAAAAGCGAAAAATTGTTGAAACATTGAGCCTGCCACAGGCTCCAGATTCGAATCCTGGCGGTGCAATGGATGCTTGTGAGTGGTTTACAATCCACATTAAAATGTAAGTCCCGATCTAAAGAGCCTTAAAGTGTGCAAAAAAAAAAAAAAAAAAAAGACTGTAGAACAACAAACCAAACTCAGCTTCTAAAACCTTTGGCGCATCATTGCTGTTACATTTTATACGAAAATAAACACAGAAATGTTACTTAATTATAGTAAAAGCTATCTTTGAATGTTAAAACTGACAAGAAAAAGAGTAACTATTTTTATATCTGGGCACATTTCCGTGGAAGACCACAGGGCGCACCCGAAAATCTAGGGCGCCCCCTTTGAGAAAGCCAGCTCTAGATAATTCTTTAGGGCCTGAATGGCCGAGTGGCTAGCGCTCTGGCGCTCGGTACTACAGGTTTCGAGTTCAAGTCCCGGCGGTGCCATGAGTGTCTGTAGTGGTTCGGAATCCACTTTAAACCGTAGGTCCTGGTCTAATAGGATCGTAGAGCGTTGCGGGGGCGTTGTTAATCCGCGTCTGTAGCTTTTCTCCGAGTTACACGCGCCCCCTGGATAATGCAAAGTGAGTAACGTCTGTGCAACGCTTGCCTTAAGGCATCCAAGACCAAGCTGTCTAAGTGTTTGCCAGCTGCATTAGAAAGAAAAAAAAAAAAAGAAAATTCTTTAAATTATTACTTGCACATATTCGATGTGTTGCAAGCACATTCTGAATCAGTGTAGTAACCGAAGTATTTTGTCGTTCTAACAAATACAAAATCCGAACATTAAACATTTATTGAATTGAATATTTTTGGTTTGATAAAATAAGTTGTGAATGGCAAGAAAAAAATACAGCTATTTAGAAAAGTAACTGAAACGGCAGTGCTTCCAGTGATTCGGATGTCGCCTTCAAAAAAACGTTACGAATCACACAAAAATGTATGAATCATGTAGATTTATGAGTTATACGCTGTACTGAAATGATAAGCTGTTAGTCACGATAAACACTGGGACGAAGTTTCGTAATCTGACGGTCAAGGTCACCAAACGCTGGAGTCCACACTAAAAAATTCGAAACGGAATGGCTCGATCGGTATCAGATTATAGAAGGTGCCGAACCATCGAATGTCGGACTAAAGAGCGCGTAATGTTTGTTTTAACAACCTTAAAATTTGAATGCTTCATTAAGTTTTGATCGCATGAATGAATAAAAGAATGAGGATAATAACGTATCAGGAACAGGAAGGTAACATATGAATAATTATGCAATAGCACAAGGATAATACAATAACATACGGATAAGGATTATATAACATAAGGATAAGGAAGATAACATCAGGATTGCCGGATTACTATTTTTATTGAATGTAAAATATCAAATTGTCAACATTGTAGAAAATGTATTGAGAGACTTCAAAAAATTTTCAAACTATTTTGTACTAGCCTAACTACAAATTTTTTTAATACTATAATGTCATGTATCGCTTTCCTTATTAAAACTCAAAACCCAGAGCTTTCAAATTATTTTCGAAATAAAAATCCAAGACTAACAAAAATTAAAAATCACCATCATATCTGAACTACACTGATGAACAAATTGAAGTCTTACCAGCAACATAAATATGGCGAGAACTTGATGTACCACCCATGGAATACGCAGGTGTAAAAAGCAAGCATAATTTACAGAACAGCGTCCGCTTAACAAGTTGTATTTTATTGCTTGAAATAAAAGATGGTGCCATTTTTGCAGGCTAAGAGGGAGAAGTAAATATTCTAAGTAAAGATTTATGTTGTTATCGTGTCCATGGATTTAAAATATTATTAAAGTCAGATCAAGTCAAAGAGTCTTCCCGATAGCGGCCATTAACAACGGCGCCGCTTCACTATATAGAACTTCTCTTAAGTTGGCCACGATTGGCACCCTACCCAATTGCAATACATGGGGAGTGAGAGCTAGTAAAGATGTATATCATCTAAAATAGATAACCTCCAGAGGTCGTTCAAACCCTGTGTAATAGAGGTATTCTCAATCATATTTGTTTAGTACGTACTTCTAATAAAGACTATGCTTATGGATACCGTGTCCTGATGAGTCATGGATAATACTGCCTCAATTTACGTCGGCGAACATATTACCACCAATACTGTCACAGCAGCATTTGAGAGCCGACTCTTCTACTCCAGAACGGTAGGACCTTCAGGCCTACAAGATTATCGGACCACATAGGAATAAGAACTTTCAGCTCTCTTCAAATAAGTTTTAAAAAACCAAAGCTCTACCCACTAAATCGATAGTAACGGAGATGCATTTAATCTTTACAATCGCAGACATTTTCTTTGAAAAATTGTCATGTTTTATCAAGTGGTTTGCTAGCAATTAAAATTCATCCTACACGATGTAGCATTGCTCCGACGAGAAGAGTTGTAGCATTTCATTCCCAGGAGAGAGAGGAATGTATATTCTTTAACAAATACATAACTGCCTATCACTAAAATTCGACAGCAGATAAGCAGTGTTGTGGATATAAGCAGGCCGGAGTATCCGCCTGTTTACTAAGTGAGCCCCTTGTGGTTTCGTGTATCACACTGTGTGATGATTAAGGTCTGCCGCAGACCACGTGTTTTAAATTCGTCTAGACTCGAGAACTTTGAAAATGTCAGTCCTTGGGGTGACCTGCATTTGCAAATCAAACTTAATTCTTTTTTGTACAAATTTTCATAACAAAATTTTAAAAGAAAAGTAACACTTTAAAAACAATTATTGTGAATATGATCATAACGAAATTCACACATAAGTTTCGTTGCGTTTTTTTTGGGGGGGGCGACGCGTACACCCCATTTCCCACAAGAGTAAAGTGAAGTTTCCCAGATGGACTTTCAAAATGTGACAAAACACTCACCATTGAATCTACTCATTTTACAAAACAGCGATTATAAGTACATACCACAAGAAAAAATAAAATTCTTCGACTTATAGAACACCACCAGTAGGCCCTCAAATAATTTTACCTCTCTGCATCTCTAAGTTCTAAAATGTTATAACGTGCAATTTTAACAAGCACACAAACGCATTTTCTTTTAGATAGAAAAACTCATAAATCACTCGCAAACTAGTTTCAGGAAAGGTACTTTCAGACTTTTGAAGTTGCATATTGTCCTTGTTGAATCATTTTTTAATAGACATATTCCAACTTTAGAAGAAATGGATAAACGCCCTGCTAAATTTTAATAAAGAAAAAAGCACCCAATAATGCTGGAGATTGTCAACTAATGTAAGGTGGGTTTTAATAAAGGTTGATATAAAGTTCTGTTGGATTCCATCGACTCAACGCTAAAACACGTATTGGTTCAATGCAACGCTAAAACACGTATTGGTTCAATGCAACGCTAAAACACGTATTGGTTCAATGCAACGCTAAAACACGTATTGGTAATGCAACGCTAAAACACGTATTGGTTCAATGCAACGCTAAAATACGTATTGGTTCAATGCAACGCTAAAATATCTATTGGTTTGATGCAACGCTAAATAAAATAAAACTGAGGAATTTAGCGTAGAGTTCAAAAACAGGACATTTAATTGTGCGTTTATTATTCGAAACCAGAATTCTGGTCAGCCGATTTTAATGGAATGAATCAGGAAGCATCTCGTTGGGTCTGCTCGCTTTTCGACTAAGAACCTTGGAAAAAGATTTGGAGACAATAGAGCAGCACAAACTCAAATACTACGCGAAAAGCGTACGAAATTTTCGGCACTGAAATGAAAAGAAATAAAAAAGAACGATAGTAGACGTGACGCGTTTGGAAAAGCGCCACGTAGAAGAAAAACCAAAATCAAAACTGCGATGTGACGCAAATCCAACAAGTGGTTGAGAAGTTCCACGACAGGAGAATATTAGACATTCGAAACTGGGCCTCGCAGAAAAAGGGACGTTTGCAAGCGAGAATTACAACCCGTCTGGGAAGCATCGCAGAAATGACGCGGTTATGCAACGACTGCCGAAGGCTGCACTTCTCCTAATGAAAAATGCAAAAGGCACATCTTTAAAAAAAAAAAAAAAAAAAAAAAAAGATCACGCGACAAGATTAATATTGTGTAGATTCTTTTGGATTTTAATGAAAGATTCAAACAGGGGAGTGAATAGGTCAAAAAATGTCCGACTAACTACTATTTAGGAATTATGATTAGTGAATATAGAAAATGTTATAATTAAATTCAATGTCTTATGTAACTCTTAGTTGAAAAAGATTTTTTTTTTTTTTTTATGGCGCAAGAACTAGATTCGGCCATGCCGCGTCAGTTTGGTTTCTTTTGTCGCTCTATCGTCATTTTGTGCACACTAGGGCTAATTAGACTGGAACGTACAATTCAACGGGGATTCAGAACCACTAATATTACACCACATCACATCACTGTGCCTAGACTTGAGATGCCCCTTAACAGTTTGGGAATGCGATTTTAACGTCGATTCCGAAGCACTGACAAACATCCATGCCACCGCCAAGATTCGAACCTGAAGCCTGTGGTACCAAAGGCCACAGCGCCAGCTAATTGGCCATCAGGCCACACCAGACACGAGTCCTTCAATTTTATGAAATTCCTATATTATTTTAAATTAGCTGCAGCACGTTAATGTCTAAAAAATTTATTCTCATGGTAATCATCTCCCAGGTTGTCAAAGGAGTAGTAGCATTAAATATAAAAGTTTTCCCCAGTCGTTTAAAACGAGTGCATTCCGATGAAATGTGTAACATAAAACAATACATTTTGAGCAGCGAGAAGGTGGTTATCCGTGAAGATTGGTTTGGTTTGTCGTTCTATGGTCATTTTGTGCACACGAAGGCTAAACAGACCGGGACCTACAGTTTAACGGGAATTCCGAACCACCACTACTACTATACCACATGGCATCACTGTGTCTAGAGCTGAGATGCTCCTTTACAGTTTGGGAATGATGTGGGTGAGAAGTCTGACTGGGCTCCATGACGCTCTACGGTCCTATGAGACCAGGACCTATGTCTTAAAGTGGATTCTGAATCACTACAAGCATCCATGGCACAGCCGGAACTCGAACCAGAAGCATATGGCACAATCGCCAGAGCGCTAGACACTCTGCTATTTAGGCCCTTATTAAGAACCACTCACAAACATCCACGCCACCGCCACGATTCGAACCTGAAGCCTGTGGTAAAAAAGGCTACATTGCTAGCTACTTGGCCATTAGGCCGCATCTTCATGAAGATGTCTAAGGGTAAAATAAGCATGTCCCATTCGAAGTCTTGAAAATTCGACAGTTAAAAATCTGGAATGCTGTGATAGTCGGTTTTATAAAATAAAGTATTATTCATTTCCTGGTCCCAGGATTTCTGTCAACAGCAAGCGATTGCAGGCTTTGTATATTTAATTGCGTTTTAAAAAAGGTATTTCAAAATTAGCTTGTACGGAAGAACTTTTTGCTGCTTCATCTGCTTTTTCACAATCGGGGAAATGCCGCATGTCCGGCAATCCAACATAACTTTATTAAAATCTACTTTAAATTGGTGGATAAAGACTATGATATAATTTCCAGTATTATTGGGTGGCTGAAAGAAAACGATCATTAAAATAATCATAATCATTAAAAGTATTCCAATTAGTATCTTGCAGAAGTCTCGTTTTTGAATTCTTCGATTCTTTCTCAATTTTAGGTAGCGATTAATTACAGTAAAGGATTCATCATGAGAAAGAGTGGAACTCACTGTTAATGGGGATTAGTTGTTTGGTTTGGCGTGATTTTATTTTATTTGTCGCTCTACGGTCATCTTGCGCACACGTGGGCTAAACAGAATGGGGATTAGAATGGGATGATATGTTGATGGATTGGGGAATGATGGGGATGAATCTGTTGTAGATCGGGAATTCAGGTAAAGCAAAGCTGGTATTACATGTGCAGGGTGCGCCATATATTCAGCCTTCAAAAATTCATCATTAAAATTATGCTCCGAAAATTTCGGTTTACGCGAAATTATTTCGAAAAGCAACGAAAAGAGGGCGATCATACGTCGAATAGACACGTTTTATGCAAATCAGGCTAGCAATAAAGCACCTGGCCGGAAATGGATTCGTCATTCGATCCAGGTAGTGCCTACAATGCAGAAAAGACACGACACTTGTCACCTTCGCGCAAGGTGGTGCCACGCCCCACTTTGCACGTGAAGTCAAGACGTACTTGACATTTCAGTGAAAGTGTCCAACAAATATACAACATTCCTTTCGACTTATCACTCGAAAGCTGTAAGTTTAAGTGGCCCTCACGGTCACCAGACTTGTCTCCGGCACATTTTTGGTTATACGGATACTTAAAGTATCGTGTGTATGTCATTTTTAATGCGACCAGCGGTTTTTAAAAGTTTATAAGACCTTGATTATAGGGATATTATTTTCTCCAGTTTCATCGAATTTTATGATTCAATAGCAAGTTTGGAAAAATTAACTTACCGTCGTTAAAGCCATATTATGCATAAATCAGGTATGCATTACATTATGCTACACATAAAATTAAAAATAGATTCTTTTATAATAATTCATTTAATTTTAATCGTTATATTTTAATTACATAATTAACATGAAATTTAGTAAAAAGAAAATTGATGTAAATGAGAGATTTCTCGAATAACTAACATGAAGTTTTTTTTTTTTAATTTGGCAGTATAACGCAAGGAAAAATTTAATTTGCAAAACGACACTCAAGGGAAAATTTATTGTTTTAAAAGTAAAGTAACTTTTGCATGGTTTTGGCGGAAAAGCAAAGAAAGAAGTATTTTGTATCAAAAAATGTATTCATATTTTAGAATTTATAAGCAAGTTAAAAAAATGTTGTAATTGTAATGTCATAAAACATGAAAACCAAGATTGATTATGTAAAGATTTTTTTGTTTACCTTCAAAATGCAACAAAATATTAAATATACTAAGGCACTAATAAATGCGACAAAAAATGCCGGAAATTGAGTTTTTCCTCTTATCTACGACATGCAGCATTTGTGATATCTCCAATAATGTGACAAAAATTCTAGAAGGAATTGAGAAAAATATTTGCTTTCATTATGCGCGTAAATAACGTCCGTTTGAATATTAAACGGACAACATAGTTTGAAAGGATTTTTTAAAGTAAATTTAATGCCAATATTGATACGACTTGAAACAGTGCTTGCAGTGTTTTTAAGCAGTGTTTGGAGCTGTTCAATCGTAATAAACCCGAATTTTTGCGTCGATATGTGACAATGGATGAAACATGGCCCCATCACTTCATATCGGAGTCCAATCGACAGTCAGCCAAGTGGACTGCACGTGATGAACATTAAAAATGCTATAGCTCACATACTAATAGTGCAACAGCTGTCAAATTTATACACGTGTCTTTTGAAGGATAGGGCTAACTAAAAATCATATGGATTTAATACTAGTAGCACCATCTATGTGTCCGCCTACGGACTTTTCAGCCCACCTGTTATTAGACTAGTTAGGCCGGGACCTACTGTTTAATGTGGATTTCGAACCACTCATAAACATCCATGCAACAGCCAGAATTCAAACCTGAAGGCTGCGGTATCATTGAGAAATCATGAGCTGTAACTTCCACTATTGGCTACTAAGAGCGATACAGAATGCAAAAAAGACACCAATACCTGTAGGTTTAGGTTTCGTTTGTCGCTCTATGGTCATTTTGTGTACACTTTAGGCTCATTAGACCAGCACCTACAGTTTAACGTGGATGCCGAACCACTCACAAAATCCATGCCACTACCAGGATTCGAATCTGTAGCCTGTAGTGCCAATGGCCAGAGAGCCAGTCAATTGGCTATCAGGCCCCAAAGAGTAAGAAGTAATACACAAATCTAAGAAATAGAATAAATAAGCAAAAATAACGCATTGACCTCATACGACACTTTAAAATAAATTCAAAGTCTTGTTCGAATTTGATACGTTATTAAAAAATTTGAATAAGTCAAAAACATTTAATATCCTGTCTTTTTCAAAAGCATTTTTCTTCCTATCAAAATTGTATAACATAATACAGAAGCGCCAAGTAGTCCAGTAAAATTGAAAAAAAAAATAGACAAAGGCTTAGCAATATTTTCTTTTTTCAAGAGTAGGCTTAAAGATTAAAAAGTTTGAGAGACCACTACCTTAATAGCATTCAAGACAGGAAGAAAAAAAAGTCACTCTAAAACACGAATTCGAACATCCAACACGATAATTCTAAAAATACGTCGCGCTCTGCTTCGCTGGGCACATAGAAATTTTAAAATAACTCGAGCTTCATTTTCGGACATCAGATCATAACCCATTCAATGAACGAGCGCCGCAATCGATATTCGAATGACGCCAACCCCATTGTCCACTGTGCAGTTCACATCGATTTCATCCCAAGAGACATCTCGCAGCACGCTTCCTTATCTAGAGACAACAGCGTCACATTTCAACTAACCCCAATAAAATGTTCCACTTACTTAAAATATACTAGCCATTCAAGACTTAAAATCGTATACAGTGGTACAGTAAACATAATCCCGTTCATTAAAACCTTTTTTCATTCAATTCCTTCTATTAGCTTACACTCTCCCTATATATATCTTGTGCAAAGTTTCAATCGTCCATAAAATACTTTTTATTCATCCACTCAAGTTCAAATGCATTTTTTTTTTTTTTTTTTTAACTCGTAGTGGATGACACTGGATGTTAATGCAGTTTTTTCAAATATTAATTCAGTAATTGTAGTTTCATATGGCAGAAAAAAAATTTCTCTTATATAAGACATTTAGCAGGATATAAATTTAGGAATAAATACCGTTAGCGGCGAAGCGTGTAGATCGCTGGAAAAAAAAATTTCTTTTTCAGATTCTTTTTTCATTCTGGGTTCTAGTCTGAGTCAAGGAGGGAACAAAAATGGGAAATGAAACGAGTGAGAGATGGAAAGTGTGTGAGAGAATATTTTCTAACTTAAAAAAATTTAAATTATTTATAAAGGACTTTCTACAAAAGAGTGAAAAAAAGTAGGAATATACTTTAAAAAATTTTTTTTATATTACTTGTTATATTCATAACTGAAAAAAGTTCGGTTTTTTTTATTATATAAGTTTGTGTCAATAAATTATATTAGTTAATAAAATTGGCTGGCGAGTTTTTATTGGGCCGGATTCGGTCATGCCGCGCCAAATGCAAGTCCTTGAATTTTATGAAGTTCCTATAATCAAAATAATTTATTAGTTGCAGCGCGTTAATGTCTTTAAAAATATAAATAAATTCTTGTGCCAATTAATTAAGGATTAGTAGCAATAATCAGTAGTTTTAAAACGTTTGCATTCTGATAAAATGTACTTAATACAGTCGAACCTCTTTTAAGTCGAAAACCTTCAAAACTCGAAAAGAATTTTTGTTCCTTCCCTTCAAGCCCCCAAACCTCCATGACTCGAAATTTCTACACTATATGTCGAAATAATATGAGTCGGTCAATCCCCACAAGCCATTTTGATATATATTTTCCCTCCGTAACTCGGGAAAAAAAAAAAAAAAAAAAAAAAAAACTGGACCTCTCTATCTCGAACATGAGCAATGTTTGATTTTACAACCTTTACAACTCGATCATTTGAAACTAATTACCTCTAGAGCTCGCAGAAAAATAAGTTACAGACTTTAAGGATTTGCCGACAATGCACGTCATTGTTTCTTAGAAAACAATGTATGAGTATGCAGTAAATACAATAACCAATTCTATGAAATATCCTTATTATAGCTATTGATTTCATTTGAACTCTAACAAATAAGCATGTTTATTACCTCTGTAACTTGAATTTTTATTTATTTTACCTCCAACTCAAAATAAGTCGGAAACAATCTAGACCTCTACAAGTCGAATAGTTCCTTACAAAATCCGCGCAAGTCGAAATCCTCCATAACTCGAAAACTATCTCGAATATTGAATATACTCTAACCTCGAATTATTTGGTGTCTGCCTTGAAGTTCGACTTACAGAGGTTCTACTGTAGATGAAGCACTGCATTTTGAGCAGCGAGGAGGAGGTTCTCAATGGAGATGTCTATGGATAAAATAAGCATGTCGAATTTGAAACCTTGTCAATTTTAAACATCTTAAGCTTTGAGTCTGTGAAGCCTGTGATGGTCGGTTTTATAAAATACAGTTTATTATTCATTTCCTGGTCACAGGATTTCTGTCACGAAGAGACGATTGCAGTCTTCATATATTTATTTGCGTCGTCACATAGCACTTTAAAATTAACTTGTATGAAAGAATTCTTTTGCAGTGTCCTCTGTTTTTTCATTGCCAGGATACCCGCATGACTAAGTAAATAAGTTATACATAATAATATATAACTTATTATTTTATAATAAATATCCGCATGATAATAAATATTATAATTGTAATAATAATAATAAATAAGCATGTCCGATTCGAAGTCTTGACAATGTTTAACATAAGAATTGACAATATTTGAGTCTGAAGCCTGTGATAGTCGGTTTTATAAAATAAAGTTTATTATTCATTTCATTCCCAGGACTTCTGCCAAGGTTTGGTTGGGTTTGTCGCTCTACGATCATTTTGCGCACACTTTAGGCTAATTACACCATGGTCTACAGTTTAACGTGGATTCCGAACCACACAAACATCCATGTCACCGCTCGTTCCCACCGAGGCGTTGACCAATCACTAGCCTCACAGAGTTCGCCTGAAACTGGTTGAAATCCACCGCTTCGATTTGACCAATTTTCAACTCTCAAATGCTTGCTACGTCATGCGACTTGGATTGAGCCAATAGTAGATCTGCCATCTAGTAGAAGTAACTGGAACTTCACTAGGCGTAAAGCGATTTCTGAAGTTTCGGTGTGGACGGGTCGAAAATTTTCTTCCCAGCCGCGTGACGCGTCGCCGCCTCACGCCTCGGTGGGAACGAGCTTTTCGATCCTGAAGCCTGTGGTACCAAAGGCCAAGGCGCTAGCCAATTGGCCATCAGGCCACTTCTGCCGAGAGGAGGCGGTTGCAGTCTTCGTACATTTAAGTTTGAAGTACCATTTGATGACGCAAATAACTTGAAGTAGCAAAAGAATTCTTCCGTACATCTGATTTTTCATAACCGGGGAATACCCGCATGTCTAGGAATCCAGCAAAATTTTATATCATAACGTTTGTTAACTAATTTAAGGCGAGTTTTCGTAATCTTCAATGTTATTGGGTGGCTTTTTCTTTATTAAAATTTAGCAGGGCGTTTATACAACTTCTTGGATTGGAATGTAATATAAAATGCCTATTAAAAGAGGAATCCATTTTGTTTAAAGAATGGCCTAATTCTGCTGTAAAAACAGTTTTCCAATTTTAAAAGTGTAGTATTTGCAGATATCTATGTAATAATTTGTTTACAATATATACATTTCTATAAAAAAATAGCACTAAGTGAACAGCTATCAATGTATTACAGAACAGCTGAAGACAAGTAAAAGAAAATGGTGCATTCTAATCACAAAGATGCTGTATTTGTTAGACATGAAATCTTATTAAAAATAACAGCTATTATAAGATCTTTTTAAAATTGCAGACACCACATAGTTTTGTAATAAACCTCACTGTAGAAAGTCAACACTTAACTCGGTTTGTTGATAAAACAGACATTGTCTTTGCTACTGGTTGTGTACAATTAGATTGCATCCTTAATTTTACTGGGATACCCGCATATCTTTGAATCCAGAATAACTTTATGTCATAACCTTTCAGCTAATTGAAAATGGGTTTCTATAATCTCCAGTATTATTGGGTGGCTTTTTCTTTATTAAAATTTAGCTGGGTGTTTATGCAACTTCTTGAGTCTGAATATAAAATGTCTAGCAAAAGAGGAATTCATTTTGTTTAGAGCTAAAAGGATGGCATAACTCTTCACTGTAAAAATAGAGCAATGTTGGTTGAGTTTCCTCGAGAAAACTGTCCTTAAAAACAGCAGCAGTCCCTACATGTGCCCTACTCTTTGAATCCTGCATGAAATATTAATAAAGAAAGTATTTGTAGTTTAAAATGAAGAATTTCACAGATTAACTCATTCTAAAACCGAGTATTTTATTTCTTCAGACTTCTGAATTATATTCACATGTATTTTCTTATGATAAATATTGATTTTTTAATTTCGTGGTTATTTAAATGAGAAACAAACCTTAACATTCTAAACTGAAATTGATTACATAACTAGAAAATTAATCTGTACCATATCAAAGGATTTATTATAAACAGCAAAACATTTCAAATCCCTAAACCTTCAGAACAACTTTATAAAAACTATGCATTAATTTATTAGACTCAACTTGAACAAATTCTGAAATATTAAAATTTACATCTATAAAAAAACGGTACACAATTAAAGAATAATTTGTAACCTTAATATAGTTTTCTCCAATTTAGATACATCGAAAACAAACAATACATTCTAAGAAAGGTTTAAAGAACCTATTCATAGACGCCATGTAAAAAAAACCAATTCCAGAAACATGACTTCTACCCTACCATAATTTTTTTATTCGTTCACTAACATCGGCGTGTAACGCGTGTCCCATCATGCCTGTTTGCGTAAAAGAACATCTATTTTCCATCATCCACAGCTGCCATAAACCTCACTTCAATTTTAAAAAAAGAAAATCCGACTCCTCACAATTAATTTAGAAACTCCGTGGGGGAAAAAAAAAACAGGCGTTTTTGTAGAATTCTTTAAAGAACCGAAAGAACAGAATGTAGGCAAAGAGAAATTTTTTTTTACTGTACAGTTTACGGAATTTAAAACAGTAAAATTTTAAAATTTAGACCATATGAATAAATTCCAGAATTAGAATTTTTATTTTACTGATATTATAAAAAGAAATTCATACCGTTTTAAAAATAGTTCAACATTTGGAAACAAAGCAATTTAACATTTTTCGAATAAAATTCACTATTTAAAAACGTTCTTCATTGATATTACAACAAAAATAAAGCATGATGAAATAGGAGTAATAATCTTCTAAGTACACGAAGAAATGGACGCGAGCATCTTGAATCGCTAGTGACAGTCGAGTTCATTCTCACAAGAAGCAACAAAGAACATAACGACCGTTAAAATCTAGGAGAAAAAAAGCCTAAACCAGTTTCTCTTTTTTTCAATTTAATGCTCGCTACAGTGTCGATGATTCGTTGCAACCTTCCTTTCACCTGGAGAAAGGACCTTGAAAAAGAAATGGGAAAGAAAAAAAAAACCGTGAAGGCATGTGAATAAGTGTGTCGACCTTTTTGGATCAACTGAAGTTCCCATAGACTCACTTCACTATGATTTTTCGCCAAAAATGGAATAGCTAAACCAAAAATCGACCAGCTTTTCATACTCAATATTTTAAAATTATTAAACACGACCTGTTTAATTGCCAAATCTTTTATTACAATTTTTCATTATGTCAAAAATTACAAATCCTGGGAAAAGAATTATCTTGCAAATTATATTTCCTGACTAAATGCATCTTAATATTAATTTCTACAAACAAGTATAATATACATCATAAGAAAAAAAAAATTATAGTAGCTATGCTAAAATTGCATTGTATAATACAGTTTTAGAACCACTAAGTTAAAGGTAAATAGAAGTATACAGCATTTACCAATTAATTAAATTTACAAATAAAATAAACTTTTAGAGGAATAAAAAATTTTAATTTTAAAGAATTCTAAATTATCTATTTTTATGGCAAAAAATTTTCAATTTTAAAATTAACATTAAATATCCCAATTTCTTCAGAGCACATAGTTGTTAAATAATAAAAACTGTTCTATCAAAATAACAAATCAAGTTCGAATATTTCTTTATACTCAATTTTAACAAAATTTTGGTTCGCATAAAAATTAAGATTTATTTTATTAATGTTCCACAGCATAAATTCAATAAATTCCCTACCAGATAAATTCAATACAGCTCATTAGAAATAAATATTTATAACATATAGATGCATTTCAACATGAAAAATCAAATTTTATAAGTTAAATTCTTAAATTATAAATTTAAATAAGAAAAATCTCAAAAAGGATATTACATTAACTATGCCTTATATTATAATGGAATTCAATATAAATTGCAAAGATAATTTAAACATGAAACTATATTTTTTATTCATCACTTTTTAAAATTCTATTAAATTAAAAATACTTAATATTAATATAATTAATACTTAATACTTAATATATTAGCCACAAATTCTAAAGTCAAATAAAACAGGATCAACAAATGAAAACAAATACTGAAAATCAAGTTGACAATGTTATTTCTTACAAATATTTATAAGATATATTCAAAAACAAAACACCTTTAAGGAAAACAAATTGTTTCAAAAGTTTAAAAAAAAAAATCACTGATAAATAATTCTAACAAAATGTAGAACAAATAAAATTAATATATAGGACCTTAGCAATACGAAGAAAACAGTTTTATTATTTTATTATTAATGTTTAATTAGCAAATACAATCAAGTACTTCAAAACAAGTCGTTGACCTCCAAAACAAACTATTTTATCTCAAATGTTTCAAAATAAAAATCACATAAACAGGTCTTTATGAACACCACAAACATGTTTTGTTCAGTTCAAGTGTATCTTTCTCAGTTATGCTAAAGAGATATAGGCATATAAAATTAGAACAGGATTTATCTGGAGAACAAGCTTTCTTTTCAAAAGTAAATATATTAATAACCTGTATATATAACCTTAAAAATAACTATAATTCAAACATTGAAATTAATTAAAATTCATAGAAATATAGTAATTTAACTTTTAAATAAATTTTTCCCACTTCCCTTTTTAAGTAAATATATGGAATCAAAAAATTAAATGTAAAGAATAAAAAATATTTCCATTATATACTTATACAAATTAACTTTAACACATTCCGATAAATAATTATCAGAATATTTTTATACTGTATACACCAGACATTTTAGGAAAAAAATTACAACGTACATTAAAATCAATAAATAGTTGGAATACAAATTATGTAAATTTAATTATCAAATTCATAAAATATACTTAAATTTCCCAATACATTGTTACAATTCCTTCAAAGTGGTGTCATATAATACTCAATATTATACTACTGGTCTTTAAAAACCTTAAATTCCTTCTCGTATCTGGAGCCTTATTTATTCTTATAATGAAAGAAATTAAAATTCTTTCTAGGAAGATCATGAACCCAGAAACTAAACACATGATATTCATAAAAATGAGTTCAAATACCTAACAATTCTTTACGTATGAATCCGTGCATATAGCTATTAATATAAGGGCTAATCTTTATTATTAACCAAGACTAAATACCAATGCAAATTATCACAACTAAACATTGATAAATTTAAATCACTTATGTAATATACTTCAAAATAGTCTAACATCACAATGCAAATATGAGCCAATTACTTTACCAGTGACTCGCTTTTTCCTTAGCTTCTTTTTCTATCTACACTTATTAACCGTTAGAAGACCAAGATAAAGAGAAGCATAAAGTGATGTAATTTATAAAAAAATATATAATAAATTAATTCAAGTTAAAAACTTGTGCTATGTGTCCTAATGATTAACGTTAAGATATTACCAACATGACAACACACTAGAAGAGAGCTACTACTTATAATCTAAAACAGCAATTTAAATTGATTAAATATTAAAAAATCCAATTTATAAAAAATTTACTTTTTGGAAGGTTATTTTCCAGAAAAACTATGCACTACTTGGCATATTTATATAGAACCTTTATTTCATTTAAAATTATTTAAGATTGTAGTTATATTTTCTGGATACCGAATCGTTTAAAAATAATCCCTGTAAAGAGAAATATGAATCCACAAATGCCAAACTTGAAAGCAAAATGACTAAATACTTAAAGTAGATAATCACTTTTCTCTGCTTAAAGCTGTTTGAGATAAAAATTATATGGAGGCACATTACAGTGTAGCTTTCAAATCCATAGCACATGTCAGCAAGATAAAAGCAAAGAATATAAATACTGACTATTGTTATTTGCCAAGTTAACTAGAAATTTTAAAAGACAAAAACTTTGATGTATCATATACAACTAAAAAAAAATTAAAGGCAGTGTTTTCAACCTGCTCTCTTCTTCTATACTTAATGCATATCAGAATTGATGCTTAAAAACATGTTAACTTTACAAAAGAAATACTGAATGATATATCACTGATCATTCCATATCAGATGTCTATTAAAAGGACTTAAATGCTTTAAATTAGCATATTACATCATAGAAAAAACATGGTAAAATTTCACTGGCATTTTAAGTCGGTAGGAGAGATACAATCCTTATCGAATGAGTAAATTTTTCCCAAAGAAAGAATAAAGCATATAGTAGGTTTTATAATTGTTCAACTGGCCTGCTATTTAAGCCCACTTCTACAAAGTCATAAGACGATCTTGCCTATTTTCAAATCATATATAGTCAACAAACAAAATGAAAAACATACCACCTAATATCAAGATATAGTATTTTTATTATATTCTGTTACATTTTTAATGATAAAGTTCAATAATTTTTATTTAAAACTTAATACTAAACAAAATTAAAGGAACGAAATCCAAACAAGTAAAATTAAATTAAAATTTATTCTATTAGGCATGTTTTCTTAATCAACTAAACAAAACAAAGTTTCATTTTATATATGTCGATGAATTTTTTTCCTATTAAAAAAATAAGCTTAGTCCTTAATTATAAAAATAAGTTTCCGGTTTAGCGTTTTTAAGTTTAAAAAAAATTTTAATGCATAGATCTCGTAACGAAATATGCAAAATATTCAAAATATTAGAAAATACTACAACAAGCAAGATTTATGATCAATGCTGGACATATTATTCATCTGCAAGAATTATTTTTTATTTAAATGTGTAATATAAAGCTATATATTTTTTTTAAATTAACTGAAATTCATTGTTTTCCATTAAAATTCCCTTTATAAAATATTTTAAAGAAAACTTTTGGAAGTTAATTGCCTTTAAAACTTTTTTCAAATATTTTCAATCAAAAGCAAGATGCAATATACTCATTTTAAAAGTAATTTCTTAATTTCTATAAGGTAGAATTTTTCAATGAACCAATAAGTCTCACTAATAAAATAATTAAGAGAACTACTTTACATAAATCAATGAAAATTTATCACAAGATGAAACAAAATACTAACTTGATCTGCTAAATCATTTACAATTTTATAAAATAAAGATTTTAAAATCAGAAGAACTCAATAATTCTACATAAAAAACTTTAAAATAAGTACATTTACACAATATGATTATATATGTAATTTTTCTAAATATATTATTTTGATTTAAGATATTTTTAATTGAAACTTAAATATATTTATTTATATTTTATATATTTATTAAAAAATGCATAATTGTACACATTTTTTTCTAATCAAAGCTTTGATAATATTGGTGCAGATAAGTAAAAACGAAGTTCAGAAATAGTACCGAAAAATATTAAGCCATTACGAAATACAATAAAAAAAAAAAAGGAAAACTTTAGATTTAAGTAATTTTATAATAAAATTTCAATTGCATATTAAGCACTACACATAATTTACGAATACATTTTTAAAACATAATCACAATAAGTATTTGAACAAAAATTACTACAAATATAATAATGCGCAATTTTTTTTAATTCAATACGATATCTAAATTACGCTAAAATTTCATTTGAAATTACTAGAATTGTTAATTAGAAATATAGCAATTTTAATATTACTCTAAACGTCTGTTTATGAATGTAAACAAATTTTAACGCAATGCCGTAAACACAAGCTAAATGTTTTTAAATGGCACTACAAATAACAATTCTTGGCATAAAATAGATTAAATCAAATAATATAATACGAATTTTACGAGCAAAACAGAACATTTTTAATAAGTTTTTTTATGTCAAAATAGCATTCTGCGAAAGTGGGGGTTGCCCACATTAGCGGTCAATAAAATGAAAAGGGGGCGGTGCAGGTATAACATTACCCAGAGAAAAACTACTCGGGTGTACTTACTGATGTAACATTAATTATAGCATGTCGCCTAGTACATACATACAAATTTTAAAGATAAGAACTTGCTAACAAATAAGTAATTAACCACAAGGTCAAACTTAACGATATTAAATAGCATGATTACTGACATTTATCTGTCATTCAATTGATATGGGTCGGTTACTCATAACTTTTTTTTTTCTCTAAAAGTACGTTAGACTTCAATTAAGATTCAGCAAATGTGTTCAGTACTTACGGTCTAAATGCTTCTTTTTTGGTCCTATTACTTCTTCTGTGGTCGCTTTGCACACAATCCTGGCTAGCCCTTGACCTGCAAGAGCATGCCTTGCAGCAGTTAATCTATCGTTTAAAGTTTGTCCGGACATTACGGAAAAAATTAGTTATGTACAAGAGACGATCTGAGAGGGGCGCACAAAACCCCGCTTTCACAAACAAGACACACCAGCGGTAACCTCAAGTTCAACCGGTCTCGTTCGTCATCAGGTTCCTCGCGTAGTTAAAACAGCGGAGACTGCAAGATGGCGGAAATTGTCCGATCCAGGGCTGCTACTTTCGAATTATGGTCGCCAATTAGTCGCCAAAGCAAGTAGACTGCAGTATAAAAACATAAAATTAGAGAACAAAAATTGAAAATGTTGATTTTTTTTTACTAGCAAAATTTTTATGTTAATATTTTTTCTTTTTAAAAAAATTTAGATTAATTTTTAAATGAATTAATTTTGGATGTGTTTACGCTCGTGTTACTTGCGAAATATGTAAATTTTAAACGACTTTCACCTGCTTGGCGTTTTATTTAATGCGCTTAAATGCCAACTATTGAATCTGTATTTCTGTGTTTTCTTTGATGATGTCACCAACTCAGATTCTACGTAAAACAATATTTCGATTTCAAAACAAATAAAAAATTCAAATGACATCTTATTGAAGCAACATTTTTGAAAGAAGATTTTTAATTTATAATTAAATAAATTAAAATTTCTTCTAACTTTTGTAAGTGTTCAATTAGTAAAACGAATCTTACGAATTCCCTCTCATGCAATTTGCGCATCACGCGAAGGTTATCAAAAAATTCACATAAAATAGCTATTAAGTTTTAAAAAATTAAAACTTAAGTTCTTATTTTATTAAAATTAGCATTAACTTGATGTATTTAAACTGTATTTTTAGTTACCATTTTTCTAATGATTTTAAGTTTCTTTCATCAACAAAATTCAATGCAAGAAGTTAAGATTCGTAACATGGTAATGATTTAAAACGAATTTGTTTTCGGTTTTTGCTTAATTTGCACAGCAGCTAATACAAATAATGTTATTAGGGCCCATGTTATTTGAAATACAAAAATTTATTTGTGATGTTCACCAAAGATTGTCAGCACATATAGTTTAATTATGTGGCCAACAACAGGGACAAGCAAGATGAAACTGTCAGAGCGATGAATCTCGCTGAATCCACAATAAGACATTATGTTTATATTATTTGTTTATATTATGTTTATTATTATGTTTATTAGTGGTTCAAAATCCATTTTAAACCGTAGATCCCTGTGTAATTAGTCCTTGTGGGCAGAAAGGTGACAGTAGAGCGACAAATCAACCAGTCACAGCAACACCTTGCCAGCTGGCTGGCAATAACAACACTGCAAGTAGATTGGCAGTATATGTTGGCGATTTATCGCACTGCTTAAGGATGTAGTACCGTATTTTAATTCAATCAGATTAGAGTATTCATTCCTGTGTTATTTTATCCATAAAATTATAGATATTTTTTCGCGAGTTTTTTCGTAACCATGACCACTTTTAATTTTCGAAATTTTCACATCTGTAATTTTTTTTTTTTTTTTTTTTTTTTTTTTTTGTTTAATATTTCTTTCACAATATTTTTTATACATAATATTTATTTATTATTATTTTTTGTTTGTTTGTTTTTTGAAAAAGTAGTTGCGAATAAATTTTTCACAAAAAGGAAATTGAAGCTTTTAAACAGGTCGTTAATCAGATATTAAATCGAAAATGATAGTTGTTGTAATAATATATGTTATACTTAATATTTTGTGTTTTTAAATTACGCAAAATTAAATTACGTTTTAAAATTATTAAAAAAATAATAAAAATTTAAAATTTAAAATTATTTATTATTATTAATCAATGATATAATCCTTTTAATGCAATTTTTAAATTGCATTAAAATGAAATTTTAACAAAATAATTGAGTAATTATTAAATAATTTTATGGACCAGCCTGTTATTTAAAAAATTCAGTATTTTAGAGAAAATCAACATTTTTTTTTTTTTTTAGAGAATATCAGAATGACAAAAATTGGGATGGTTTTATATGTTATTCTATATTAATAAAAAAAAAGATAGCACAGAAAGTGATTCTGTAAAAAGTTCTACAGAACATGCCAAAACTTTAAAACTTTTCGCTCTATTCTTCTTCAGTGCCAATATGTATATATATATGCCATGGTTGTTTGTAGTGGTTCGTTGTCGATTTTTAACTGTTTGTCTCGGTCTCATATGACTTCTGGGCGTAGGGCTGACAACCTTATCCCGTAAAAAGAAAACATAGCCTGACTCGAAATCTGCCAGTAGGCAGATGGCATTGGATCACCATGGAGCTTTTGCGCCAATGATGAGGATGCAGTCCACTTACTAACTGCGCTCGGCATAGTAACGCGCAAGTCAGGCTACCTACTAAAGGCAAAACTAACCTTAAGAATAATAAGAAATCTAAAAGACCCGCCGCAACTAATTCTAATGATGGCTTCGTTAAACCACCTAAAAGACATACGGCTCGTATTAGTGTAGAAACTAATGCAACTAACCCTATTGCTACTGATAATCAATTTGACCAATTGACTGATGATGAGACTGTTCCTGCCAATAATGTGGACACGTCGGAAGCTGCTGAACCTAAACTGCCACCCATTATGGTGCGGTTTAAAGATGACCTCAAGGATCACGTTGCTGTTATTAGCAATCAGCACAAGGAGAATGTACGAATTAAGCTTGCCGGTGAGCAGCTTAAAATCTTTCCTGCCAACTCGGACATTCATAGAGCTGTTACACGTTATCTCACGGAGCAGACACTCGAATTTTTGTCATCACGCCAAAATCAACGCCCGCTGAAAGCGGTGCTCAAAGGACTGCCCGTCAGCTACTCTGTTGATGAAATTGCTGCCGGACTATCCGAACTTGGTCTCAAGTTAGACCAAGTCCGTCAGTTATCCAACCTCAAGACCAAGGCCCCCATCCCGGTGTGGCAACTTACTTATCGAAAGGCCCCGGAGAATGTTAAAATCTTTGAAGTAAATAGACTCCTTCACTACTCTGTTCGAGTTGAGAAGTTTGACCGACGGCCGGGAGCATCACAATGCTTCTCTTGTAACCTTTTCCACCATTCTTCGAAAAATTGTAGTTACAAGAAGCGATGCCTCAAGTGTGGGGGCGAACATACCTTAAAAGACTGTCATATCAAGGAACGATTGGAAAATCCTGTTTGCATCAACTGCCACCAGATGGGGCACCTCGCCGCATGGCGTGGTTGCCCGATGTTCCCCCAAGCCACGCCTGCCGCCCAATCAGGGCCCAGCGCCTGCAAGACCCGCCTTCACCAGCCGGCCTGTCTCGGAGGGTGTGTCCTTTGCCAGCTTACTCCAAGGTTCCCCGAAAATCTCACATGCCACGCCTTTGGTCACTAAAAATGCACCTACTAATAATAATAATCCTATTGCTAATAATACTAACATTACTGCTGACTCAGCTAATAAAGCGCTTTTTGTTTTAACTGAGATTGTCAATCTCTTTAATATGTTTGGCGGCCTAGACAATATATATATGCAATTCAAGAATGCAAATAACCCTTTTGAAAAGATACAGCTTCTGTTTACTTTAATTAAATAATTGTTTTATTTTTCAATTGCGCCATTCCTTTTTTACTCCGCGTTTTTATTTACTTTTTCTTTCTTTTTTACTAACACTGGACATAATTATGCTCACTGCTTTTGTTTTAGTCATGTTTGTTTTTTCCCATGAACTTTTATGTACCAGATTTGGAGTCTAGGGCCATAAACCGGCCAAGGTACTCCGTGCGTGGAATGATGATGATGATGATGAGGATATATATATATATATAATGAATTATAAATTGGAGTTTTAGATTACACTATTACAATCAATTAATTACCTGTGACTCAGTAGATTTTTCAAAGATATCTTTAAGATATTTCTTTTGATATCATCAAGAATTTTATTTAATAAATAATTTATTTTTAAATAAAAGAGAGTTCAGAGAATAAAAGAGAGTTCAGAGAATAAAAGAGAGTCGTAATTTTATAAGAAATAATTAAACAATTTTTTTTCTTTGATTTATTCATTTTAAATTGACTGCAATTGAGTAGGTCAAAAATATTTTTAACTGCATATATCATGTGACTGTTAAACTTGAAGGGTTAAATTATGAATACTACTTCAGGCTGGTGATTTTAAAACCACTTCTGGCACGCCAATTCTTACCATTTTTCTCAAATGAAGCAAATATTCCTTGAATATTTTTTGGCATCTTTGAGGATATTTAAATTTCATTTTCGTAGGACAATGACCTATACAGTTTCAAGTGCTTTTAATGTAACGGATCATCAATCATATATCAATTGTAGGCGCACAATCGCCAAATATCTTTGGCGTAGATGACTTTCAAATGTTTTGGGCCTTTTTTTATAAATAAGTATTTCTGCATGTGACAGTTTTTTGTTGTTCTAAGTTATTCTTCTGCATTTTATTAATTTTTTTTTTTTTCAATTTTTGATAACCTAAGAATTTAAAATTGATTTACACCCATTTTTTGAAGGGCTTGATTTTTTTTAATTAGAAAATGGATTTTAAATACTAGATTTTTGGTGCATTATTATAATGAATTATCTTGAACTCATTTCATTTCTTTTTGATTCTAACTTGAGAAATGAGAAAAATCTTTGCTTTTAATAACCGTTTGGTACAAAACGATTTGGGTTCACACTTGAAAATTTCTTCAATTTATAATAATATGCCAAGTTTTTTAATCTCTTTAAAAAGCTTGGCACTATTATTATAAATAATATAATTATCTAGATCTTATTATTATTATAAACCGAATGATAATTATCTAGATAATATTAATTATCAGATCGCCAATGTGGCGAATATCATTAACTCGGCAATATTTTTAGTGTTTTGCTGTGTATAATGCACATTTTAATAAATTAATCAAGTAAATGAAATAATTTAAAAGAATAAATATCTATAAAAAATAAATAAAATAAATAAAGAATGAACAACATTTTGTCAACTTTCTCTTTTAACATCTCATTATGTAAAATAAATGTGATTAACACAGACATAAGAAAAATCTTTCATTTTCAATTTTAATCTAGTTCTAGTCTTAATCTGCAATATGCTGGACCAGGGGACTCAGACAATGTACAACTACCGATCCATGAAAGTTGCAAGATGGATGTAAATTCTTTCTGCTTTACAAATTTTTAAATAACTATTAATAAAAAATAAATATAACAATAAAGTAAATTAACTGCTTTATTCTAATTAATTACATGATATTACCTAAAAACTGACAAACGTTCTGTTATCTTCATTTAATATTTGACAAGTACTCTTTATCTTTGATTGCAGCAGCTGATTATATAAGAATCTCAATTTAAAAAAAAAAAACGTTTAAAAATACCTGTGCTTTTAGATAATGAAACGTTTTATTAACTGTATTCTTATCCATTTTTTTTAACGAAAAACTTTCTTAATAACGATGTTGATGTTGTTGTTGTTGTTGTTGTGTGCACTTGAGTTAGATTCGTCATCTTTGCCTCTACTAAACTAGAATTTTTTGAGGCCAACCTATTTCATGTAAAATCGTATCTTGGTCCACCAATATGACCCATTAAAGAAGAAAGCAATCTTCTAGATGTCAAAATCCCCCCAAAAGCAAGCAACTTGTTTTGACAAGTTCCAAGCAAAACAAATATTCAATTACAGTAACAATTAAAAATATCAAGTGAAGAAAAAATTAGGAAGAAATTCGTAATATCTAACTCGAATTTAACTAGTTCGATGACGTTGGTTAAATAGGATCTTATAGGTAAAATAGTAGTGTTCTACAAAAGTAGACGACTAATAAACTTTAACAACTATTATTTCCTCCAAATAATCCATTTATGTAATCAGTGTCACTTATATTGGTGTAATCTCACTCCTCCGTCGCTCAGATCTACCGCTTTGCTTATCTTAAAGCAATGCTCTAATTTTTTGCCAGCATCTCTATTAGATATAAGATAATACACATATTTATTGCACTTGTAGCATATTCTTCCCCATCACTTATAGTTTTATTCTTTTGTATTCAATAGTTTTAAAATTAAATGCAACTTGAAATTTATTTTTTAATTTTCAAAAATTAAAAAAATAAAAAGAATTCTATTAGCTTGCTATTTTTATTTCCTGCTGACTACGATGAGAATTAAAAAATATAGCGCACGTAATGATGAACGAAGTTGCCATGTCCTTCTTAAATGTTACTACATTTTATAAATCAAGGTCGATTTGGCGCCGAAATTGGCCGGCCAAATTACGATCCACTCCCCCAATTTGGAGCAAGAATTCAAGCGAGTGTGCATCTATTCGCACCCTCCACGCAACGCCTTGAACCTTATGGTCCACGGATCTATCGCGCCCACTAGAGAAATGAAATGAGTGTGTTCTGAAAAAAGATGACATTTTTAAAAAAGAGAAAAACGTAATAATAATTAAAAAAATCGTACAATTTATTCATATGACAGAGTATATACTCAATATCCTTTAAAAAACTATAACAAAAATAAATTTTTTAGATGATGGATTTTTGTTATGACTGTAAAGCTCGTTTCACTACTCATAACGGGATCATGCAGGAAAGTCAACTAAAGTGAAACTTCAAAATTTGAAAATTTTCATTTGAAAAAATCATTATTTAAAATAAGAACAGGTGACAAATAAATGAAATTGAATAATATATATATATATACATATATATATGTGTGTGTGTGTGTGTGTGTGTGTGTGTGTGTGTGTGTGTGTCTTAAAGTTTAGTAATGCTATTTTTATTGTACTTAAAAATAATCTATTTACGTTTCAGCGAACATTACGTTTGTTTGCTTTATGTTTCAAAGAAAAATAGTTCTGGCTGAAAATTCATGTTTCAAAGAATAAATTTCAACAAAATAAATGTTGTTTTTTTTCCAACGGCAGTTTATGAACAATTATAGCAATAAAAAGAACAACGAAAAAAAAAGAAAAAAAGAACAGAGAATACAACAAAACACGCTGAAACAGAGTTCATTCACCTAACATATCTCTAGCCTCCCAATATCGCTCGGCGAGAAAAGTCTTGCTCAGGGCAGGATAGTGAAGTAGATGCGTGGAGTCCATGGCCTCTCCAGAGCTGCATATCGGGGAAGGAACAATCTTGAGTCCGTAAAGATGGTTTCGCAGGCAGTCGGTTGTCAAAATAGCCTCCATAATAGTAAAGACATCAATATGCTTCTCACACAGAGTCAGCAAAAGTTCTGCGAGCTTGGATTGAGACAGTCCACCGGCATTCCACTGTAGGACTCGAAGAGTACCAAAGTGAGGGGAGGAAGACATAATGACAAGTTGCAGATCTTTTAGCCACTAAAAAGTGTTACCAGGTGCACCACGGGGAGGTAGATCTACTACGCACCCACAAAATAAATGTATTAAGAAATATTTTCCTTTTAAACATAACCATTTCGCATTATTCTTTGTTAAGAGGCTACAGTCTTATCTGGGACGCCTCTTATGTTCTGTAGTAATGTAAGTGAATGAATATATGTTCATTGTTCTCTAGTCTAATATCAATTTAGCAGAGATGAACTAGTGTCACAGGATTCACAATAACGTAACACGCATATTTAAATGTTGTATGTTTTCGTTGAGATAAACTACATATGAATGTAGTAAAATTAGAAGAGAAAAAAAAATCTTAGGAGGACAAATTTTCTCTCTGCAATTCTAACTATGTAATGTTGTGGGAAGCTGGACTGTAATTGGTGTGGATAGGTTGAGACTTCTGACACAGGTTTGAGAACTCACAGCTTTATTGACTCATGCACAGACATCACACACATGCAATTAGAGACAGACTCAGGTACGCGCGGGATATACTTCCTCTCCAGGTGAGAGTCTGTAGGTCAACTTATACACAGGACTGCGTTAAATATATTTCTTCTCGGGACGAAAGACTGTAAACTAAATGTTTCTCAACAGAGGCGCGTGATTACACTGTACTAAACGTATGTTTCTCAGCGGCAGTTACGCTGTACTTTTTCTCTGGTGAGAGTCTCGAGGCTTACTGTCCATTTCTCCTAAACGCTACAGGGGCGGCTCTTGCAGTGCGTAGAAGAAAGTACAGTTACCACTGTAAATATTTATCTTTATTCAATTAGTGCCTTCACGTCTTTAAAAAATTATCGAACGCTTTAGAAATAAAATTTTATCAAAAACAATTAAAGCAAATAACCAAATTAAAAATAAATAACATTGACTTTAAATCGGAAATGTGATATAAATGAAAAATAAACAACGAAATACTTTATATAAATAAAACCCTAATGTTAAATAATGAACAATTTTAAATCCAAAATAAGAAGAAAAAAAAAGTAAATAATAAAAAACAAACAACATTCGCAAATACATTTAAAAAAAAAAATGTTTCAACCGTAATCCATCTATGTATAAGTTCGATCACCAATAGTGTGGGAAAATAAACATCCGGCTTACAGACGGAAACGGGTAAATCGATTACTTGTTGGGGGTTCTAGTCAGATAGACGCGGCGCAAATGTTTGTTTTGAAAGAAAAAATTTTAATAGTTATTATAAGCTTTGTAATAATATTACATAGCTTTGTTTCTCCCTATTACATAGCTTTGTTTGAATCTATTCGACTTATGTGCTTACCATTTCTACATACAATCAATGGTTGAATTTTAAAAGACTAATGTTAAATCTAAAATAAAAAAAAATTATAAAATACTAAAAACCGAACACCATGCAAATAGGTAAATAAAACGGATTTTATAGTTTTAAAATAAAAATAAAAAATTTTTAAAGTGAATAAAATAAAAAAATATTAAAAGGGCAATTTTTTGAACAAATTGTAGCTTTATTCAGGAATATAATCACCATATTAAACAAAACGTAGAGGAGGATTGTATTTCATTAAAATTGTGTCATGGCTATTTTTTTTTTTATTTTTTATTTTTTTTTTTTTTTTTTTTAGATGAATTAATCTTTTGCAAGAAGTTTCAGTTCTCCAACGTTCTACATATTGCGGAATTACTAGCAATCATACTTTTCAAATTACTGATTATCCTGATCGGTCAGAATCAATTTTAAATCTCGTAATAAGCATTTTCCGTTGAATTCGAGGAAGGAGCTTGATGAATAGTGTTTCCGAATTGAGGAAGCTCTGTCTGAAATACAACAAAAGATGACAAACCGGATGTTCCCTTGTATTTTCCGGGTTTTGTACGGTTTAAAGTAATTGTATTTGCCGGAATGCCGGGAATTACATCCCTTAACTGAAAAAATGCTACTATTAAGTTTGGGTTGCTGCGAGTCCCTATATGCCCTCCCAGGAGGGAGGTGTTAGTTCCAAATTGAATGGCCCAATGTGAATGCAGTACACCACGTCTCTTGAGCATCCTTGGAAATGCTGAATCTGCGTTAAAATCGCAACAGTGGCAGTTGATGTTAACAGCTATTATAACTGTTACAGCTTTTATAAAGTTAAAAGCACTGAATCTTAACCAAGGATTCGTGACTTTGGATCTAAAAAAAATATATATATATTTCTTTATTTGACCTTAAATTAAAGTTTTTCTTAAGTATATGTCAGTCAAATCAGATGAATTATACAAAAACTTTCTTTCAATTTTTCCCATATGAACTTAAGTGTTATACATAGACGCACGCACGCAAACACACACATATATATATATATATATATATATATATATATATATATATATATATATATATATAATATATATATATATATATATATATATATATATATATATACGTGTGAAGAGGTGTTGCATCATAGATGGTTAAACATTCAGGTACAATCACAAAACAAATATTTTATTACAACATACTATCCCCTCATCATCAGTAGCGCAACAGCCCCATGGTGGGCCAAGGCCGTCTGCCTGCTGTCAGATTTTGAGACAGAAGATGTTTTGTTTTCACGGCGTAGAGTTGTCAACTCTACGCCCAAATAGAGTTGTCAACCCTACGACCAACGCTCTGCAGTTCTGTTAGACAGGGACCTACGTTTTAAAGGGGATTCAGAACCACTACAAGCACCCATGGCCCTGCCGGGACTCGAACCGGAAACCTGTGGCAACGAGCGCCAGTCACTCGGCCATCAGATCCCTGTAACGCACAAATACAAAACAATTAACACATCAGTAGCATAGGCGTCGTTGCCGCTGAAGACTCAATGTTTCGTTTACCACATCCTTTTCTGTTTACTACTAGGTAACCGAGTTTTGTGCTTCTGCTAGTAACTTAAACACTATCTGATTATCATGGCATGAAGTTGTCAGCTGGATGCTGCTGCCATCTACTAGGAAAGGAGGTGTTTAATGCATTGCGTTTAATACCACCGCCTTCACACACACATACATACACATCACACTCACATACATACACATCACACTCACACATACTTATATATACATATATATAATTTATTTTATTTGTATATTTATATGTTTTTTTTTTATTTTTATATTATGTGAATGTAATTAGCGTTTTAGTAGTTACATTTTTTCAGTAACAAAACACAAAAATTATTAATGAAATGGTTTTCATTGATCAATTTTTTTTTATATACCCACTTGAATATATTTATCCAAAAATTTATAGTGTTTCAAGCAGGCTTAAGAAATAGCAACAACCCCATCTATTATGTTGAGAGCAATTTGAAAAGGTTTTTGGCAAGAGAGAGGAGGAAATGTTTCTGGCCTCTGTTTTCAACAGCGGGAGAAGAAAAATAATGTACGTTCGAGCCAAAAGGTAATTGACAAATAATCTGATATCTAGCTTGCAATACAATAAAAACATTTGATAAAGTATGTTTCTCATTAAATTAAATTTGGATTCTATTTTCTATTTTTAATCTTTTATTGAGATATAAAAATCTTTAAAAAATTACCAACTGTATTTTTTTTAATAAAGTGAATATGGGATTAGGTAGGTTGTGATGTCTGTATATCTTTAGTTCAAACAAAAAATTCTATATTGCAAAATACGTCTGCCGGAAGATTCCCTCTGGTGGATATTTTGTTGGTGGTTGTGTTATTTTTGTTATGCATTCTTTACACGATCATCACGTTTCACGTTCATACCCTTCCCCTTCTTTTTAATTTTATCGAAGCAACTATAATTTTTTCCACACTTTTTATTTTGGATTTAGAAGTTCTCATTCAACTAGGCTCCAATATTATTCTCTATAGGGATTTTAATGTCCTTCATGTGTCTGCAGTCATAAACAACTGCAATGATGGAATCAACTCAAATGAGGAACTGTAATCATATAACTGGAATAAAAAAATTAAAAAAAATGTAAGTCAATTCCTACTTTTTTTTCACTCCTTTACAAATAATTTTCATTCATTTTTTTGACGTTTATCTGGCGCCCTCTATTGGTAGATATATGCAACTAAAATGTAAAAAAAACAAACTAAAATTAATTAATTAAATTTAATTACTGAATTAATATTTGAAAAAACTGTATTCACATCCAGTGTCATCCACAACAAGTTCAAAAAAAATGTATTTGAACTTGAGTGGATGAATAAAAAGTATTTTATGAACGATTGAAAATTTGAACAAGATATATACAGGGAGAGTGTGAACTAATAGAAGGAATTGAAAAAACTTGCCTTTAACCTTTAAATATTGTTAATCAAAAGAATCTGGAAATTTTCGCTCTGGTCACACGTTCTTGATTTAGATATAACACCACCTCCACATTATATACTATCGTAATATCAAAAATAACGTCTATATTTTAGTGAGATAATATTGACAATGAATTTGTTTCCACACTTCCTCTACAATCTTCCAGAGCCAATCCAATGCTTTCAGATGCCATTTATACGGAGCTTGTTTTAAAACCCCAAATGCACAATGATTCATAGCTGACAAGTCGGGAACTTGAGTGGGATGCATTTAAATGGAACAGCATCAATTCCGGTTTTATTTCTTTTTTTTTTTTTTCAAATAAAGAGCAGTAAGATTTAGAGGTATGATGGGTAGCCTTCATCCTGAGGAAACTTAATTCAGTGAAGATTGTTTAAACAAAGTGATGGCATGTCGTCCTCGAAAATTTGTTAAAAATATATTTATGTTAGTAATTTCAATTAATTTTTTCATTTTCTACTTTCATTATTTTGAGTTTTCCGTTATAAGACAATCCAGTTCTAGCCATAAAACCTTTAGCAAAACCTTCATTGTTTTTTCTCTGACAACATTTAAGGGCATTTTATCATCTTTTTAGGTAGTTAATAGATCCTTTCATATTGCAATCAGAAAAATGTACCCAAGCCTCATGAATTATAACTACATATTTCCATTTTTTCACCTGTCACATAATTTTCATAAAATAAGGCTGAGAAATATGTTATGACATTAGCCGGAGAATGTTATGAATAGACTAGAATAGAACGAATATTTCAATAATATATCCAGTTCTTCTTGAGCACTTTCTACTTTCAGAATATTTATTATGTATAATTTGACGATGATCTGCAATTTTCTAATTGTTGTTTTTTGCTTCATTTGGGAATTAGATTTCCCAGCTTTCATGTTTCGCCACTGTAGGTACTGTTACTGAATTTTGTGCATCGATTAAGCCCACTTTACTATAGATGCAAACGTTTTTTATGGCTGTCATTAAAGGGAGTTTTACCCTGATTTCAATCTTGAATTTTTTAAAATTAATTTAATAACCAGCTCCTCAATGAATTAATTCCAAACTTTTGTCCTTAAATATCTCAGCAAATTTTTGTCACATAAAAGAGAAATATTTTGTTCACATTTGTTGTGATAAGTAAAAGTTATACTAAACTCAATTATAGGGACCAAGAGACTGGTATAAAAGGTTGGATTCTGTTCTTTCACAAACACTGATTTTTTTTAAAATATAAAAATTCTAAATCATGATTGCTAACCTTATTTAAAACATTTTTATAACTGTAAGTATTTGTCTACGACCAACGGTTGCGGAAATAAAGGCCATGTATATATATATATATATATATGTGTGTAAAGAATAATACACCGACACAAAACTAAAACAGAGATGACGAGAACTAGAAACAACCATTTGTGTAACACAAGCCACTATTGGTATTCGCTGCATGCAAATTATTTAACAAAACCATCATAATATGCGCAATACAAAAACTTTGAGTGCCTCACATATAAAGAAAAAAAATCTTTAAGATCCGAAGTGCGTAAAAACTACCGCAACGAAACTGAAAATTATAAGAAAAACACAAATAACGAAAGGCTCGTTAGCAAGAACTGTATTTCCAAATAAAAAAAAAACAAGGAATGCAACAAGCTGTTATGTAACCAACTTTCTGGCACTACAGTCCATGGCCTGCTGCTGAGTGGCAGATTCCGAAACACATTGATTTTTTTTAACGGGGTAGGGTTGTCAACCTACCCACAATGTTTTATAGCCATATTGGACCGGGGCCTATGGTTTAAAGTGATTTCCGAACTACTGCAAACATCCATGGCATTACTAGAACTCGAACCCAAAATGTGCACCCAGCACCGGAGAGCTAGTCACTCGGCCATCAGGCTCCCACGAGTTGTGTGTATATATATATTTTTTTTCTAATGCAGCTAGCAAACACTTAGACAGATTGGTCTTGGATGCCTTAAGGCAGCCGCTGCACAGACGTTACTCACTTTGCATTACCCAGGGGGCGCGTGTAACTTGAAGATAAAACACGGACGCGGAGTAACAATGCCCCCGCAACGCTCTACGATCCTTAATAGAACCGGGACCTACGATTTAAAGTGGATTACGAACCACTACAAACATCCATGGCCCCGCCAGGACTCGAACCAAAACCTGTGGTACCGAGCTCTAGCCACTCGGACATTCAGGCCCCAGTTGTGTGTATATATTTATATAAATTTTAATTATAAATATAATTTCGAATTAGAGATAAAACTTCTTTTAATAGAAAACTATTCTAAATATAAAAACGTCCCAACTACTTAAGCATCAAAAAAATTCTGAACGGTAAGTTAATTATCTTTTATTGCAGTGAGAAAGGATCAATTAATATGAACATTCATTCGAAACAAATTGCTTAATAATATAATATATAAAATTTACTATATCGTTTAGAATTCAATCACATTTACCTAATAAAAGTAATAAAGTAAAAAATATACACTATCTACTTTCGTTAGAGGGAAAATTCGATTTAATTCTGGATTTTATCGTAATATAGTTTCAGAGCATAACTTCAGATGCAAGTGAAGTGAAATAAAAGATTCCTGCTGTAAACAAATAGCACATGCAGTTTGTAAAATATGTAGCAAATAATATATTTTTATAATTTATTTAAATTATCTTTCTTTTCTTTTTTTAATCACTATTAGTTTTTATATGATAAATTAAATTATTTTAACATGGGAAAAAGAATTCCGAAGAGCTCAAAACACAAAAAATTGAAATTTGTCGATCCTTGTTATAAAGGATCGAATCCTCTGGTGAATAAAAGGTACGTGATAAATTTTATTCCTTTAAAAATCTTAAATAATTACATTATTATTTAAGATTTTTAAAGAAAAAAATTATAAACTATATGTTTCAGTTAATGAAAAATGTTCTTTAAATAGAGTTTTTATGAAACTTTCCAGTTTTCATGGCAAAGTTAAGAACAGAATGACTGTCAAACTCGTATTTTAAAAAAAGGGCTAAAATAAGAATTTAAATAATTTTGTTGATTTTGCCTTAAAAATGATCGAAATGGTAATAATGATAATAGAATGTAATACATTAAAAGTTGTCATTTTTAAAATTTGTTCCAGAACAGAAAAATGAAGAAAATTGATTATGCTCCAGAAAATTTTAAAAATATAATAAATTATATTAATAAGTGATATTTTCCAACATAGGTTATTTAAAATAAAAAGTGTGCTGCTGATTATAATTTCTAATAGGATTGAATGCAAGTCAACTTTTCAAGTTTATGAAGTTTTTTCCCTTAGTATATATAAATCTATCACACTGCACTTATACTATTTTAAAGTTGTTAATATCAATTTGCTATAATGTTGAAAATCTATAAACCTAACCACTGGATTCATTAAAATCCAAATTGGGGGGGGGATGTTAAAGAAGACATAAAAACAGTTTTTCTCTAAAGAGGTTTTGTGAAATTCTGACAATTTGTACTTATAATAGGCAACACAACAGAAGTTGCCCCCTTTTTCCAAATTGCATAACATAGTTAAATTACTTTAGAAAAATTTGTATTTATTTTAATTATTTTGACTGGGTGTATATCTATATCTATCTATATATATATATATATTTAGTAAACCAAATACTTTGGTATAAGAAGCTAGATATTTTGATTTTTTTCTTATGATTCGTGTCCTATAAATAGTTTTTAATTTTGGAAATAAATTTATAAATGATGTGTTTTTCAAAGTTTTCAATTTTTTGTAATATTTTTCACATTTTCCATCTTTTTTAAATTAAATTTTCCATAGCAACTTTGTTGTACATTAGACTATGCCTTTTAGATGTTGGGAAATCGACTTGTGGTATTTTTCAACATGAAGAAATGGATACATCAATATTCATTGATTATAAAATAAATGCTCATTAATATTTTAAAAAATTTGTTGATGTTAAAATTTTTTTCCATTTTTTTTGAAAAAGGAAGCTGCTGTATAATGAACCGCCCAGAGCTGAAGCAGATGAGCAAGAGATGAGTCGCCACATGGAAGAATTGATTGACTTGAAAAATAAAGCAAAACAAAAGATCAAACGCAAGAAAAAAAAAGAAGAAGATTCAAAAAGATGATTTTATCATAGGTGAGACTTTTGAAATTTTCCAGTGAAATATAGTAATTTTATCTACATTCATACTTGCTGGTTAATTCTAAACATTAAACAGTTTTTTTTAGTTGTACTGTCTTTTTTCCAAAACCATTCCCTTTTCTGTTTATATTCTATTACAATATGATAGCTTCTAATTAATTATTATATAACTTTCTAAATATCAAACAATTGAGAATAAAGATCTTGTCTAGCCTAATCTTCCCCTCGTATTTTGTGACAAAATTATATAATTCATACATTTAAATTACACAAAATCATACAATTTTATCAACACAACACTGTGACGCATTTTTTAATCCATAAAAGTTAGCAGCTATGTGCATTTCATGCCTATGAGAGAAAAGATATAGTTGCCTTTTGTTGTGTATATTTAAATGTTTTTAGAACCAGAAACAATTTTTCTTTCTAAATCTTAAGAAAATATAGTTAAAAATATTTATTTTTTACATGCCTATTATTGTTACATGATTATCATTTTATTTTTTTACATGTAAAAGGAGGTGTTATGAACTAATTGTTCAAAAAAGGTTAATAGATTAAATTTCCTGTATACTTATTTATATAGGTTAGTTTCCTATTTACAATGTATACTTTATAAAAAATTCAGTAATATAATTTACTTAATAAATAATGAAATTGAAAGAAATCACATAATTCAATAATGAATATTCAAGTTTAATTTAAAAAATTTTAAATTAAAAAAAGTATAAAATAATAAGTTTAATTCTTATAGAAAGTTTTTAATTAAGCTCAGAAAATATTTAAATTTTGATTTCATTGAAATTTTTTATAACTAGTCTCTGGTTTTATCAGAACAATAAAAATAAAAACTAATAGTTTTTTTCTAAAGGCTATTATTAATATCCTCTAAGTGAATTTTTCAGAAAAAAATAGTGTCTTTATTTTGATTTTATTACATTACAAGCTCTATAAAATCTTTTAGAATTAAAATTTCATAATTAAAAATAGCTATAATTTCTAATTCATCAGGCAATAGGCTTTTTAAATTTAACAACATATTCCTACAAAATTTGATGTAATATTTAATTAAAGACCGCAAAATGATTTAATGGTAATTTTCTTTAAGCTCCCATTGAAAATGCACTGAATAAAGTGTGAGACCTTATTTGGTTGATTTTAACATTTATCATATAGACCTTTTAGATTTTTTCAGTCATAAAAGTTTTTTTCTAAGAATGTTTATAAATTATATATTTATTAAGTATTGTTCATTCATAGTTTCCAATTCCCTTTCATGTTGGATTTTGCACTGCCACTAATATTATAGATGTGCAGAAACAAGTTATGTTTTTTTAAAAATACTTGATTTATAAAGCATTTTATAATTATATATATATAAATAAAGCATATCAATTTAGAAATAAATTATCAAAAATTCCATTTCATTTAAGTGAAATCTAAACATTGATTTTGATACAAAATATTTTAGAATTCTAAAAGAGATGCAATGATTTGCATTGATGATAAAATCATTTGTAACTCATTGTATACATTCAATTTTTATATTTTTAAATTAAGCTTATTTATTTTTATTTTACATTCTATGTGGATAACCGATATAATGTTAGTTAATGTTTATTTTCATTTTGGTTTTATCTAGTATTTAAATATTACAAACTAAGTATAAAAATTATTTTAACCATTTTTTAAAATTTTATTTAAAACCAAATAAATTTAATTTTATATATCCTCATTATGTTACACATTTTAAAACTTTGTATGAACCAAAGAAATAATTAGATCAAATATATTTTTGTTTTCATTAATAACCAACTGAAAAAAGGAATGATTCCTTTCTGATTTATGTTATAGTAAAAAATAACATCATTGAGAAAGATCAACCTGGAATGGAGCGAAAAGTTAAACCGATGCCTGCTGTCGTGAAGCAGAAGAAGTTTGAAAGTGAAAACCAATTTATGAATCGGCTTCAGCGAATGGCAGACATTGCAATTGCTGAGGCAAAGGTGGAAGAAAAGTACAACATTGAATTGGTGAATGTGGATAAGAAAGGGAATGCTCAATATGTAGCTGCATCCAAAGAAGTGACAGAGAAAAAAAAAGAGTAAGAAGGAAAAATAAACATTACAAACATACAATATAGTGTATAGCCAATGTATTGTAATTCAATGGGGAAAGAGAAACCATGTAAAAGTTGAACACATTTGTATTTTACTTTTACATGTAATTCTGCTCTTTCATTTAATTATTATTTTTATTTATAATTTTTTATCAGAAGAGAATATTGCTTTGTAAGACACTATAGCATAATTTGACCACTGATTATGTGAAAAGTTAAATTTTCAGTTTAAAGATGAAAACGGATTAATTGATTACTTGTTAGTGGGTTCTAGTTGGATATTCAAGGCACAATCAATATTAAAAGAAACAGATTTAGTATTTATTGTGGAAATTTTTTTATATTATTATTCTTTTAATATTTGACAATTTAAAAATTTCTAAGATTAAATATTAAAATATTTTTATTGTTGTAAAAATCCCTCTTAAAATAGCTTTCTCCTCTAAACAGCTCTGTATAAATCTATCCAACTTGAAATTTTCCATGCAATTAATAGTCTAACTATAATTAATATTTTAAGAAATTTTAATGCAATTATCCAATTATTTACTATTTTCATTAAAAGGAGTTTTCAAAAGATATTTCTTTAAATTTTTACTTAACGAAAAATATGAAAGAAGAATTTTTAAATTTAAATGCCATTTAATAATTTTTAGAAAAATGTTTTTTATGATTATAATACTGTACCTTTTTAAAGATTTGTACATAACAAAATGAAATTAACTGATTAAAATTTATGTATTTTAGAAAACGAAAACATTTGAAGGAGAGAAAGAAAGAAAAGAAGCGAATGAAAATGGATGACAAAGAATTTGATCTTAAGAAAGGTATAAATGCAATTTTTTTAATTAAAAATGTTTTTGTTTGTTGTTGTAAAATTTTTGTATTAGACCCCTTATTTTTTTTTAATTCTCATTATGCAGAAACCATATCGTTTGGTGAGGTAGCCAGTGCACCACCAGTTCTAACAGGAAAACTCAGAAAAGCACCAGAATTAACTAAGGTAAGAACATTATCAATTAATTAATTACATTATATGTACTGTATCACTTATACACTGAGAGTGCATAGCTTCTTTTTTTAATATAAATGAATTATGAAGAGTTAAAATTATGAAAAATTTTATTGTAAAGGAGCACCACTTACTAATTTTGCACACCAATTTTTTACCAACACTCAAAGACTTCGCTAAATTCTACTATTAATGGAAGGGGAGCTTTGTGACATGATCTTCTGTTCAGAAAAATTGTTTTATTTGCACATTCTTGAGATTCTCACTACAAATGTATGAAAATGTTTTGGAAATAAGCTTTTCATGCAATAACAATAACTTTTCCCAGTTTGATAAATCATGACATTTCTTCACCACAGTGATATTATTATGTTTAAAAAATAGCTAACACATGTATATAGCTTGTTTCATTACCTACCTTGAGTCGTTGCAATAATGCAACTTGAATGAGTTATTTTACTAATTTTGTCAATTTAATATACATGTATATACATACTTACATAAGTGTAATAAAAAAAAATCTTAAAGTTTTCCAAAAATATATATACATTTTTGTCATGACTTCATATTTTTAACATTCATTCTTAGTATAATGTAATAATAATAAGTATAATATATCTCTTATATAAAAGATATCTGAATAATGTAATGCATTAATAGGTATAATTAAGTCATAAAATACTTTTAATATGATAAATCAACGTAATTGATATAGGTGTGTACAAAAATTAAATGAATTTTTAATTTGTTGAACATGAGTTTTACTCACAGTTTCAGTAAGTTTATGTAATTCAGAGCATTTTGACGGTATCCACAATAACCCTAAACTGTACAATTTTTAAATTATATTTCAATATAAACTGTAATTATAAAATGTTTTAAAAAAGAAGATACTTTAATTACAGTAGCAAAATTATAGATTTTGATTCATATTTCATAATCAATTTAGAACACATCTTATTACACTGCATTATGTCAAGTGTATGAAATAATGTGTATAATAAGCTATACTTCAAATAAAATTTTCCCCTGTTCTTTTTTATTCTTTACATTTTGTGAAACAATTATGGATAATTATTACATTTTAGATTCTGAATATGCCTATTCTTTAGCGAGCATAAATCTCAAAGCACCTACTCAAGCCAAGCCTATTTCTTAAAATATAAGCTTATATACAATAAAATAGACATGATTTTCAAAACAAAATAACAGAAAAGGTTAAACAATTCAAAACTGTCTTTACAACTAGATTTTTAAGATAATAAATTTATAACATTAAAAAGTTTAAAATAATAAATTAATTTCAATTTGTTTGTACTTTTATAGGCAGGTAATAGAGAGTTGCTTTTAAAAAGTATGCTGCCTTCAAATCCAGGATTAGTGGAAAATAAAGTTGCTCCTTTATCAACAAAATGGAAACACATGCTTCCGGATAAAAGGAAAACTATGGAGAGTGAAAGATTGAGAGCTGTTGAAATGTATCGTTTATTAAAAAGTAAAAAGGCTTCTTAAAAATTTTGTATGTATTTATTTATTTTAAATCACAGCTATTTATACAAAAGCAGGTCTAGGTAACTGCATACCTTCTTTAGCCTCAAAGAAGGTATATGACAGAACTATGTCATTGACATATTCTAGACGTGGATCTTCAGCATATTCTGGGTCTAAATAGAAAAATACTGGCATGTCAACCTGAAAAATATTTGTATATTGTATTAAGTGTGTTTATATTAAAATATATTTATACAGACATTTATTATAAAGATAATACTAGAAGTGGAGAGTCGCGAATTAAGAATTTTTGAAGCGTGTTTAAAAATCTGACTCCTGACTTTTTTATAAAAATGTTTATTCTTCGAAAACTCTATGAATTAAATGTTAAAATTCAATTGTATCCTTAAATAATACAATCGCCAGCAAACCAATAGTATTGAGAGACTTTTCTTAACACTGAGATTAATCAATAGCTATCTAGGATCTTATAGATGCTATTCTATAAGAAGAAGAAAAAAAGTTAATGTATTATAAAGACAGTATATTTAAAACACTCTGTTTTCCTTTGCTTCTCTTTACATATTTTCTATAATAATTTATTATTGTTATTTTTATTCAATGAGGACTTATGCAAATGTCCCACCTTTAAAGTTGTAAAATATACTTTATACGAAAAACTGTGTTTATAGATAAATGAATTCGATAAAAAAAATTGAATTTATTTTGCAAATTCTTTTAAATTTATTAGCAAAAGTTAATATAGAAAAGAGTCAGGGAGTTGTGATAAAAAAAAAAAAAAAACTTTTTTGGTTCACTCCGCACCTCTGGATGATAACACTTTTTTATTAGTGAAGCACTACACTGGGAATGAGGGAAAACATAATAGAATATTATGTAACTAATTAATTTTTATTAATCAGTAATTTATATGAAAAAAGAAAAATACAAAAAAAAATTTAATTGTGCTTTTTCTTGATTATACAAATTATGAAAAGTACATTAAACCTGATTGCTATATATTAAAAAAATATTAATTAGACAATACAACTGAATATTAATTGTTTCAATGTTAAAATAACACATAATTAGAATAATTTGAGAATTTTTCCTTTAATTGTATAAAATTAAAAAATGTCTTCCATAAGAAAAATCAGAAAACTGCTAAACTCCATATATGAAAATCAAGAACTCATATATGTAAATCTAAAAAATTATACCATTATCTTATTACTTTTACTTAAATAAACATGAATTTGGAAATATTTATGTTTGATTGTGAAATTCTTACTTTGTAGGTATGATAATAGGCAGCAATGTCATTTTGAAATTGTGTTAGAACTAAAGTAAACCAAATTATCTCTGATTTTTTTTTTGCAACTTATCTTAATGTCTGGAAGCTTTTTGATGCTGCTTTTCTTTATCATTTGGTTCTTAGTTATTAAATTTATCTTTGTTATCTTTTAAAAGAATGATAATAAACTGCTGCAAAATAAATAACAAAAATAATAAATAACTGTGCCGACAAAAACTACATCTGCAAGTGGGGAAAATATGATGTTTGACATAATTTGCAGTAAAAGGTTGAAGGGGGGTGCGCAGAAGATCTACCTCCCCGTGGTGCACCTGCTAACACTTTTTAGTGGCTAAAAGATCTGCAACTTGACATTATTGTTAGATTAATGAACTCTGTTTCAGCATGTTTTGTTGTTGATGTATGGTTTTTTTTTCATTGTTCTTTTTTTGCTGTAACTATTCATAATCTACCATTGGAAATAAAAAAAAAGGTTGAAGTATTTGGTCACTGTGCACATTTTGCCTGACACTTGACTAATGGCAAAGTATCAGTGATACATTTTAAAATAACAGTTAAATTTATATCCAAGCTTAATGTGTACCCAATTACGAATAATATATATAAAACTAAGAAAGTAACTACTTACTTCTTCATTAGGATTCAATTGTTGTTCTTCAAAGCAAAAGCACTGAAAGAAAAAAAGAATTGCAAACAGTGGAGTCAATATATCTGTTTAATTTCAAGGTTATCAAAGGTGAAACAGTTAAAAACAGTTTTACTAGCATTACAAATATTTTTTTTACAGAAATTAAATTTAGACTATCATTTATAGCAAATGAATTTTCTTTTCTTAACAAGCAACAAATTTATCAAAATAAATAAATAAATAAAGTAGAAAAATAAATATAAATACAATATATTCATACATCAAAGAAATTATGTATTCCATTAATTTTTATATTTATTTATTTTTTTTTTAAGATCTATGCCAGTAATTTTAATATTTGTACCACTAAATAAAGTTAACTTTAGTTGCTTTATGGAATTTATATCCTAGTAAATGTTTTAGTTTTTAATGCTGATATATTTAAATTGCACTTTAAAATTGAATATCCCATTTTTTTTCTTACTTGTATTTTATTAAAATATTTTCCAGCTTCAAATGGCAATACATTATAAGTAGCGACACCAGTGATAGGTGTAGGGGTGGGATTTCTAGCTGTGTAAAAAGCTAAGGCAGTTTCTCCTGGGGATACCTATGAAATATTCAATAAAATTTTTATTAAATACTAAGAATAAAACTATTTAGTTCTACGTTTAATAGGCACATTTTGTTAAATCATGAAAAAAAAAAATAACTGATTATGTTAAAATAATAAAACCTGCAAAAATAAATAAACTATATTTTTACAATCATAAAAATATTACTGAATAAATTTCATTATAGTTTGTTGGATTAATAATCCTTTTGATCCTAGTACATATTTATTTTTACACAGATTTTCGTGCAATAGTTGCTATCCCAGAAATTACCAAGAAAATCTAGTTTCACAAATATAAAAAAAAGCTAATGGAATTAAAATTCAATGAATTTTTTCATTCAGAAGGGGATGTTAATCTTTTACTGGTATTCAAAATTTATACAGTTAAATTTTTTCAACATACTGCCACAAAATAACTTAATGAGATTATCTACTTTTCAAATTAAATATTTTAAGGAGTGCTGTATAAAAGCCTTGACTTCCTAAGGTACAAATACAAATATGCAAGCAGTAGACAGAACAGTACAGTGCAAATAAACAATATAGTAGACTGCAAAATATCATCAGTTGACAGATGTGTGGCGCTGCTACATATGTGACATTGTCAGCTTCAACAATTTGCAATATCTGCTATGTAAGAGGTCATGCATACATTTCTTAGTTGAGATTACCTTGAACATCAACTCCTTAATATACAAACAGTAACTTGCAATCAGAAGTCGAGAAACAAGAACTTTTGAAGGAGTCCGTTTAAAAATCTAACTCTTTAATAAAAATAATTTTTATTTTTTCAAAATTCTAAAAATTGATGTTAGAATTAAATATTAAAGAACCAATTTAATTATGTCCTTCAATAATACAAGCAGTAGTAAAGACAGTTACTGCTTTATCAGCAAACCCAGTAAGTGTAGAGAAACTTTTCGCAGCACAGAGGATTAACAAAGGTTATCTCGGATACACATTGAAAGAAGATCAAATAAGACTGAATGTATTACAAAAAAAAAAGCATCTTTGTGATTAAAATGTACAATTTTCTTTTGCTTATATTGAGCTATTTCATAATACTTTGGTACATGCTATTTTTATAGGATATATGAATTTTTTGTAAGCACATTTAGAGTACAAGGATGTCTTTTAATTGATTCTGAATATTTTAATATTGTAAAAAAATACCTTTTCAACTGTTTTTACAGATATACAAATTCAATAAAAGTCATATAATTTATTTCACAAATTCTCTTAAATATATTAATAAAGATGATGTACATTAAATTATGGAAAAGAGTTGATATAAAAATCCAAACTCAAGAATCAATAAATTTTTTTCATCCACTTCCCACCCTCGTTACCAACGGGTTACGAGGGTGGGGATTATTATAAATATGAAAGTGGGGATTATTACAATTTACCAATGGGTCATATATTCTGACAAGATTGCTTTTCCAATGATATGTAGAACAATAATACATGTTATAATTTTCCGAGTCAATATGTAGGCAAGTATACAATCCCAATTCTTTAGACATAGAAATGTTTAAGAATGGACCTTCAAAAAAATTATAAAATAAAAAATTATTTTGGACAGACAAATTTATTAAGTTTAAAAACACATAGTTCAGATATGTGAGATTATTCTGCATCTATAGTTTTATTCTCTTTGTTAAGAAAATAAAATTGCAGCAATGATAAAATCTATATGTATTTCATAGTACTTAAGTATTAATTATTCACTCATGGACAGATATTTCACCTTGTAAAATGATATATTGGATCTACAGAACTATTACAAGCAATGAAGAGCTAATTTTTTCTCTCTAAATAAAACATTTTTCTGGATAACTAATGACATTCAACAGTATTCAAAAATAATATGTATGCTAATTCATTTAGAAACCTTCACATATCAAAATTTTAGATTTTATTTCAGGACATATTAATGATGCACTCAAAGAAAAGATTTTCATTTTCTGAAAAGAGGACAACTGAGCCATGAAATATTCTTTAAATTACACTGATCTAAATATAAATACAAGGCCATATAATACAGTTTTTTTTTTAGAAACTTAACTTTCAATTTTTTTTAAAGATCAAATTGTTTTGGATTATTTATAAAACCCTTTAGAGTTTTTTTGTTAATATTATTTATCAATGAATCAATAGCATATTTTTTTTAAACAAAGAAAGAATTTGACTATTGTACTTCATAATTTAAATATGATTAAATTATATATAAAGCATATTTAACTTATAATGCATAGTTAATTGCTACCTTGTAAATCATTAAAATTAACAACCTAAATAAAGTAAATAAATTTATGATTGCTTATAGTGATAAACCGGTGCTTAGAACCATATATTATTGAGTGAAGGAAACTGCAGAAGAATCAACTGCTTCTATATAAATTTTTGCAGCAGTACAAAGATAGCAATTATCAATAATTTTGAAACCCATGATAATTAAAAAGCATGGATTCATCCAAAACTTTTACTTATTTTAAAGTATTTTATTTTAGTTTTTAAAACAGTAGTTTATAGTCATACATTGTGACAATTTTATACCCAGCAATTAAAATCAGTTACAAAAAAAGCAGTGGTTTAAGAAATTTAAAGAATTCCTTCAGCATTCAGACAGTAGATTTAAATTTCTTTTTTTATTTTGATATAAATAAAAGAAGTTATTTATATTTTTTTACAAAATTCAAAAAAGGTTAATAAAAACAGCATGGAAATATTTAATTAATGTAAAATATTTTTCTAGTATTGTAATTTCGTAAAATACTGGCACAACCAGGAAGTTGCATTTTATTTACATTATATTACCTTTATGTATGGTTGCTGTGGCTTGAAATTCCACCTCATAGTAGAATTGACATCTGCATTAAAATTTACTGTTATACAACGATTTTTAACACTTTTCATGCTTGCAATTTTTTCTCCAGCTTCTTCTAATACAGCTTGACCACCTTTACCAGTAGTCTGAAAACAAAGAAAGAAACATGTTAATTGTGTTTTTAAATAAAGAACAATTATTTAGAACAATACTCTATATTTTTGAAATTCTTATAATAATAAATATATCTTATATTATAAATACTATATATATATAACTCACTAACATGAATGTCTTAATACTATTATGAGGCATATTAATTTAATATCTAGAATTATCACTGGTCTCAGAATTGCTGCCCCAATGATATTGTTTTTTATGAAGCTGATCTTCAGCCCTTATCTCCGAGAAGAGATTTAATTTTTGCAAAGCATATTGCCACACTTAAAAGGTTTTGGGCCCTATAACAGAATGTTGAACTTTTTATCGAAGTGGACAAACAACCAGAGGTTGAAGTGGGAAAGCCATCTTAGGCTAATGTGGAAGTGGGACTAGGCAGACATGGATGTTGAGCTTTGTATCCCTTTTAATCTCCTGACATCTACTATTACTCTTGGTAATGTAACTTTTAATGAAGATTTGTCAACAAATCTGACCAAGCATAATGAACACTCAGAACTGCTGCATTAGCTGGCCCTCAAGGTTATTAATAATATCCCTTCTCAGACTCTGGTTATATACACTGAGGGAAGCAAATTTGGCTCTGGAAGAATGGGCAGTGGTGTCTTTGTGAAAACAAGTGGAGGTGATTTCAGATATCATTTTAGAAATCCGGGTCATAGTTCAATGTTTTGCATGGAATTCATTGCTATAAGAGGGGTCTTGAACCTTGTTTTGGAATCTAGTGTACCTGCTGTATGGATTTTAACTGATAACAAAAATTCTATCCAATTCATGAGAGATTAGTGCACATCCCGAATAAGTTGGAGCAGAATATCATTGCCAATTTTGCTGCTTTGTCCCAAGGTGGCTCTGTGTGTTTGCAGTGAATACCTTCCCATATGGCTATATATGGAAACGAAGCTGCTGATCTGCTTGCTGTGAAGGGTCATAAACTTCACACTGCTTCTTCCTCCAATCTATGATCTTCTGATGTACATTCCCTATTTCTGGCCTAAGTAAATACAGCTTGGAAAATTCCACTCAAGCATGACTAGCATGCCGCCACCAAGTATCCTGGATTGTCCTTGCAGTGCACTTATCCAAGATTGCTCAGACTGCTTTATCTAGGCTAAAGACTGACCACATAAGAAGTTCAATCTTCAATGGAAATGTGTAGATTACTACTATAACCTACTGGCACTGCTCAGCCATCGCTTCTCCCTCTCATATCATTGATTGTATTGGTGTACTGGTACTTCTATGGGGCAGCTGTTGAATGCGGTAGAGATTGTTTTTGATTTATTAATGTGACAAAGTTTTTGGACCTAGTTTAGGGGCCTAAACCAGGATAAGCAACAACATCTATAATATCCAACACATTCTATTTAAATAATCAGGATTATTAATTTAAATCCCAAGTTTAGTTTCACAACGATGTTACTTTAATATTTCTTCATACACATAAAAATGCAATTTTTACAACACATATGATAATGCAATTTTTTTTCAAAAAGGTTTAATTAATACTTTGATGAGAAAATTCTTATTGATACAATCATAGAATCATTTCCTTATAATTTTTACATCATTTTTTGTTTTACATTAATGTAATCTTCCCCAAAATGTGATATGTAACTTTTTAGCCATTTGGATGATAACTTAAAATACTCCAATTTGTAAAAGGGTGTTGATATAGCTACATATTAACATGTAGTGCTACTGAAAGGCAGTTCAAAGTTTTAAAACAAATTCATACATTGTATATGAAAAAAAATTATCCACAAATAAAGATGATTAAAAAATTTACAATAAAATAAAAAATATTTATATAACTATTAAATATTAACCTCTATGTTTAAAAATTCAGAATATTTGCTACAGAATGCAAAAAAATAGTAAAATTTGCAGAACATTTTATGTCCCCTTATTTTATAATTAAAAAAGTAAAACTAATTAATAAAATGGTAAAATACAACATACTTAACATTATCTTAAATAATTATAAATATTTATCAGTTTTGTATACAGGCAGCTTAAAAACCAATTTTACTTTTATACATCATTGGTTTGGTTTGTCGCTCTGTTTTTGCACACAAGGGCTACAGTTTAAAATGGATTCAGAATCACTAACAAACATCCATGTCACTGGTAAGATTCGAACCTGAAGCGTGTGATACTAAAAGCTACTTGGCCATCAAGCCACTCTCTTACACATCTTAATTATATGCACCACACAATTATGTTATATATAAATCAGCTATATATATTTTTTCTTGTAAATATATTCAACGTTTTTGGTTAGGCAGTAATAAAGTTTATTTTTTTTTTTTTTTTTTTTTAAAGAAGGTTTTTGCTATATTATGTATACGAAAATTGATATTAACTCATCAAAGCATCATGATGCAACAGCTCAGGATAGACAAAAGCCTTTCAAGTCAGATTTTGCCAGGCATTTTTATCTCTAATACAACACTTTCAGTTAATTGTTTTAAAGGTTAAACAGTCTTACTTGATAGCATCTGGCCAATGAAGTATCACATAAGTATATTAAATATTACAATAATAAAAATTTAATATCCAATTAGCATTCATAATAGTTTTCTAGTAAATCCTTAATACAATAATAACTCATTACCATATTATTTAAGAAAGGTGCACTTGTACTTGTATTATTGTACATTTTTAAAAGCACCAATTTTTTTCCAACAGAAATTTTAATTTATAATATTGAACAAATTATGATTTCTATATTGATTTCTTTACTGAATAAAAAATAAAATATTTATCATGCATATTTTTGCTATTTATACTTACCTGACAGTATAATCTGTACAGTAGAACTGATAAATAAGTACTTCCACCAACAAAAATAACCATAGCTGTCAAATAATACAAAGAGTTTCTATTTTTAAGTTTTTGTGTATCTTTATGTGTATGAAATCTACAATTCGCCAAAAATAATTTTTGATACCTGTCTGAAGTTGCATTTTTGGTTTGGCAAGTAAGCTTATGAAATAATTTAAATGAAGATTCCTTTTCATGTGTAATCAGCTTATGACAAATTGCATTTCTAAAAACTGAGGTAGTAAGTCCATATCCTGATTTTCTAAATCCACAAAATATTTTGTACATGATTCTTGATAGAAATATTCCTACAATAAAAAGAAAATAGTTTAAATAAAACAAGACTTTAATTTTTTGTAACATAACATTAAATAACATTTTTATAATCTGCAGCAGGGCTAATTAGCAGTAATGGCATATTATAAAAGAAAATAAACTTGGAGTAAATATCTTACAATTTTTTTAAAAAACACATATTGTTATGTAACTTCATTTTAAGAAGTGCTCACATAAATAAAAAGAAAATTTACCTAATAGATTCTTCGAATTATTCTTTTATTTAAAAAAAAGTTGTGATATATATATTTAAAATGAAATAAATAGTGTTAAACTTTAAAAATTGTCTAATATTTGTGGTTTTAACTGAACCATGTATCGCTTTCATTTGTTTGTTTACTGTGAGGGCAATTCATATCACAACTCAAGAACAGTGTTTAATCTGAATTCTTATTGGTAGATTCATACATTCAACAGCCAATGCAATTTAGTTGAAAAAGTGCGTGTTAGATAATCTCTTATTCAGATGCCTTTTTACTCATAAAATTATGGGATAACCGAGTTTTTGTTTCCCCGATTACTTTCAACATTTCTTATGAGTTTATTATTTTATTTTTAATTTCTTTCACCAGCTATTCTTATTGTTTCATTTAAATTAAATTAGTTCCATGAGCCTTTTTTAAACACAATATTTTTAAAATTCCTTCCTTTCATTAACTTTTTTCTTATTCATAATATTTATTTAAATTTCTTTCATGTGCTACTAACTATATAATTAATTAAATAAATAGTGTACAATTGTTCAAAGCTATCGTCTGGAGAAAGTAAAGGCAATTATATTTTAGAGTGAAATGAGATTTTTCAAGAAAAGAAAATCGCTTGGAATTGTATTGTCTTTTTATTTTTTAAGATTGCTGTTATGCGTTATGCTCTTATATTTAATTCTAAATTTTATGGGTAACATACTTATACAGCCGATTACTTATACATTTTTTTTTTAATCTTCTTAGATAACTTTTTTTTTACAGTTTTATTAAACTCAGCTGAAAGCGAGCGGACTCTAGGTTGATAGCTTTTCTAGTCGATAGGTTATTAATTTACTAGATATGCACAAAAAATATGAGTTCACACCTTTTGATAAAGATAGTATAAATAGTTTAATTTTCTTTAATAAATAAAGGCCCTTTAATTTAATGAATGGCTCATTTTAATACCCCTTCATTTAATAAATGATTAATTTTAACGCCTCTTAGTTTTTGCGGATTAAATAAGGAACATAAATAATATTTAACCGACCATTTTAATTTGAATGGAACACAGAATATGTTTATTGTGAGGTGTACTAGGAGAAATCTATCAAATTTTTGAGTTAGATTTTCTATATTTATCTGCTTAATTTTTTATAAGCAGTAAACTGAAATTTCTAATACAATGTACATGACTAAAATAAATAATACATGGTATACATAAGTGAAACACAATGCCTGCCAATGTATATTGAAATTATCAAAACTTCTCAAAAATTTGCTTTGTATTTCACATAATTTGCTATTGTTATTGATATTATAATTCGAACCACAACATTTCCCAAAAATTCATGCAAATGAAACAAAAATTATTTAATTTATTTGTTCCAACTTAAACACATATATTTAACGTATAATCAAAATATATTTTTTAATTCTGATATGGCAACTCTTTGTAGAAAAAAAAAAGATACTTTTAAATTTATTACAACGTCAAAATTAAAAATAAAAATTTTATGTAATTTTTTAGAAATTTTATGCCTTTTCCACCCAAAAAAATGAATTTACCTTTTGAACAGGATGTGTGATTTCTGTCGCAGAGTTAACTTTTTCTCTGTATAATACAAAATATTAATTGAAAAGTATTTAACATTTTTGTTAAATCTCGATTAAACACTAGTTATGTACACTTAATATTTAAAAAAATGTTACACTAAATTAATTTAATAGCATAACAAAAATATATCATTTTGAAACACAATAAAACAACAATAGAAATGCAATCTTAGCTAACTTTTTTATTTTATTGAAAATGAAAATTCATGCATCAAATTATTTTACTAATACTATGGTTTTGAATTAATTTTATAAATTCTTTTAGCCCGTTTCATTAAGTAATGATTACTCTGAATTTCAGCTATGTGTTCTCGTAGATGTAAGGGGCTGTCATGAACTTTTCCTAAACGTATTAAAATATTGGAATTATCTATAGGTACTAAAAAATATCACGCCAAGAAGCGAACAATTCCCGCTAAGTTATAGATTCATAAAGAATTTTATCCCTATCATAAAATGCCTGTACAAAACAAAGTTATGTATAAAAGATCGAAGAAACCGTCTATCTACCACTTTATAAAGTTTTGTAATTTCTTAACTATAAATACAGTTGAGATATACTAGAATTGTGACGTTAAGGCTCGTGCTCACCAAGGCGACAAGATGCAAGCGACCAAAATTTGACCTCACCGCGGTCGCCTGAAACCGGTTTGCAGTTCGCCGCGTGGAGTAGCCCAACTTTCAACTCCAAGCGGTTTTTCACTATGCGTAATGCTATTTCTGACGTTTCGCTGTGAAGGGGTCGAAAAAATTTGGTCGCTTGCCTCTTGCACCTTCACGTCTCTCGCCTCGGTGGGAACGAGCCTTTAAGCTGAGTGTCGTGGTAACTGTGTTTTGTCCGATAAATCGGCAATAATATTTGTGACCGTTCTTGAACAAGAATGGCAATTTTCATGGAGTCCTTTAAAGGCTTCTTGATACAAATGTTTAAAGTTCTTTAAGTACAAGTCAAAACGAAAAAAAAACTAAATGAAACGTTGAACGACTCTCAGCTTAACGTTTTGCATATTTGAACAGCATGTAATTTTTCAGAAAATTATAGGTTGAAATGTAATTTAAAAAAAAATAAATAAATAAAAGGTGAAATTGTGAAAATGTGATATTTTTTAAAAGTTAAAGATTTGGAAAATTAATAACATATCAGAGTAATGATAGATGGCGCTGACGTCATAGCTTGGTTTGGGAAGGTCTTCATATAGGATACCGTTAGACTAGCAAAAGTTATGTTACTGTCTACATAAATAAAGATAGTTGATTAGCAAACTGAACTTTAATAAATAATAAATAAGCAAAAATATCGATACTAGAATTCATAGTTTCATATTCTAAAAGGAAACCCTCAAGACTAAATAAATAAATGCAAAATTAAATCAAAAAATGTTTTAAAAGGCATCCTACAAATTACGAACTAAGAAATAGTGTGCTAAAAAAATCTTTATGAGAGCTACACTAATGAAATATAGTTCATATTTGTATGATGTGAATTCAAAAATAAATATAATAAAACATGAATAAAATAAATAAAGATAAATTTAAAATATATAGAAATAAATAATCGGCTGGAACAACGTACAAGTTACCCATTAAATTTAGAACGATTCGAAAAGATTTTCGTTTCTTAAAAAATCTCGTTTTCCCTTTGAAATAATACTGTCTTTGCTTTCATATATAATATTGTCAATCTGAAAACTAATTGCCAGCAACAAATTTCTTTGTAATTCAAGAGGTAATATTTCATACGGCGCGCAAAAATTTGTCTTTGAGAATTTGCTTGAAACTCATGTTTTCCTTGACTTATGATAGGATTCAATCTAAATGGTGAGTTTTAACTCTTGTGAATCTAGCTTTCCTTGCAAAACTTACATCATTATGTCGTATAATTCTTAAAAACTCAATTCAACTGTGTTAAATCCAAATTTAGCGATTTCTTCGTAACGAAAGAATTCGGATCGAACAAACCGTTTATCTACCATTATATAATATTTTCTAATTTATTGAGTATATATAGAGTTGAGACATGCTAATATTGCATCGTTAAGCTGAGTGTCGTGGTAACTGTGTCCTGTCCGATAAATTGGCAATAGTATGTTTGACCGTTCTTGAACATGAATGGCAATTTTCATGGAGTCCTTTGTAGGCTTCTTGATACAGATTCTTAAAGTGCTTTCAGTACAAGTAAAACCAAAAAAATTAACGAAATGTGGAACGACTCTGGGCTTAACGTTTTGCATATCTGAACAACATGTAATTTTTACAGAAGAATTATAGGTTGAAGTGTAATATTTTTAAATAAATAAAAGGTGAAATTGTTAAAATGTAATATTTTTTAAAAATTAATAATAAATCCGTGTACTGATAGATGGCGCTGACGTCATGGCTTAGTTTGGGAAGGTCTTCCTATAGGATACTGCTAGATTAGCAAAAGTTCTGTTGCAGCCTGAATAGATAAAGATAGTTCATTAGCAAACTGAACTTTAATAAATAATAAGTAAGCTAAAATATCGACTAGAATTCATAGTTTGGTAATCTAAAAGTAAAACCTTTAAATTAAATAAATGAAGTGCAAAATTAAATCAAAAAATGTTTTAAAATGCTTTCTATAAATTACTAACTAAGAAATTATGTGCTAAAAAATCTTTATGAGAGCTACAATAATGAAATATAGTTCATATTTGTATGATGTGAATGGAAAAATAAATGTAATAAAACATGAAAAAATAAAATAAAGATAAATTTAAAAAATATAGAAATAAATAATCGGTGATTATGTGACATACATCTACATCAAGGAGAGGATGAACACAGGCCGTTCTTATTTTTTAAAAAAAACCGTCCCATTCGTATTCACTCTAGTAGCGCCATCTATCATTTACTTTTACAAATATTCTAAACTGAATATCTACTGTGTTCCACTAGAGATACTACGAACTTCACTCACCTTGTAATTTATGCTTCTATGATGAACACATCTTCTATGATGATATACTTGTAATTTATGATTCTATGATGATTTTTACCTATCGACCACTTTATTTCAAAGGATGGATTGTATTGGGCTGTTTGCAGCGAAATGGTTAATACGGCCCTGTCCTCGAAGTAACGAAAAAAAATTACGGTTGTGAGAAAGTGCGTTTTTTATTTAAGAATTTTTTAATATACACCATAATAGCTACCTAACTGTATCAAATTATTTAATTTTTAAATTATTAATTGATACAGTCTCTTTCACTTGCAGAGGAAACTGTGATTCGCTAGGGGAAAAAAAAGGTGCCAAGGGGCTTGTCTTGGGGGTTTTCTAAGCCAATTAGAAACATTCGAATGAGATACTGTTACTAAAAAACATCACGACTACAAATATTATGAGAACAATTCACATTAAGTTATAGATTCATAAAGAATTTTAATAATGCCATAACATACTTGCACAAAATTGAGTTATATGTAAAGGATCAAAGGAACTCTTTATCTACCACTATATTATATTTTGTAATTTCTTGAGTATAAATACAGTTGAGATATGTTAATATGATGTCGTTAAGCTGGGTGTCGTGGTAACTGTGTTCTGTCCGATAGATCGGCAATAGTATGTGTGACCGTTCTTGATTGAACAAGAATGGCAATTTTCATGGAGTCCTTTGTAGGCTTCTTGATACAGATGTTTAAAGTGCTTTCAGTACAAGTAAAACCAAAAAAATTAACGAAATGTGGAACGACTCTGGGCTTAACGTTTTGCATATCTGAACAACATGTAATTTTTACAGAAGAATTATAGGTTGAAGTGTAATATTTTTAAATAAATAAAAGGTGAAATTGTTAAAATGTAATATTTTTTAAAAATTAATAATAAATCCGTGTACTGATAGATGGCGCTGACGTCATGGCTTAGTTTGGGAAGGTCTTCCTATAGGATACTGCTAGATTAGCAAAAGTTCTGTTGCTGCCTGAATAGATAAAGATAGTTCATTAGCAAACTGAACTTTAATAAATAATAAGTAAGCTAAAATATCGACTAGAATTCATAGTTTGGTAATCTAAAAGTAAAACCTTTAAATTAAATAAATGAAGTGCAAAATTAAATCAAAAAATGTTTTAAAATGCTTTCTATAAATTACTAACTAAGAAATTATGTGCTAAAAAATCTTTATGAGAGCTACAATAATGAAATATAGTTCATATTTGTATGATGTGAATGGAAAAATAAATGTAATAAAACATGAAAAAATAAAATAAAGATAAATTTAAAAAATATAGAAATAAATAATCGGTGATTATGTGACATACATCTACATCAAGGAGAGGATGAACACAGGCCGTTCTTATTTTTTAAAAAAAACCGTCCCATTCGTATTCACTCTAGTAGCGCCATCTATCATTTACTTTTACAAATATTCTAAACTGAATATCTACTGTGTTCCACTAGAGATACTACGAACTTCATTCACCTTGTAATTTATGCTTCTATGATGAACACAATTTTATAAACTTTACCTATCGACCATTTTATTTCAAAGGATGGTTTGTATTGGGCTGTTTGCAGCGAAATGGTTAATACGGGCCTGTCCTCGAAGTAATGAAAAAAAAATTACGGTTGTGAGAAAGTGCGTTTTTTATTTAAGAATTTTTTAATATACATCATAATACTAACTGTATCAAATTATTTAATTTTTAAATTATTAATTGATATAGTCTCTTTCACTTGCAGAGGAAACATGCAGAGGAAAACTGTGATTCGCTAGGGGAAAAAAAAGGTGCCAAGGGGCCTTGTCTTGGGGGTTTTCTAAGCCAATTAGAAACATTCGAATGAGATACTGTTACTAAAAAACATCACGACTACAAATATTATGAGAACAATTCACATTAAGTTATAGATTCATAAAGAATTTTAATAATGCCATAACATACTTGCACAAAATTGAGTTATATGTAAAGGATCAAAGGAACTCTTTATCTACCACTATATTATATTTTGTAATTTCTTGAGTATAAATACAGTTGAGATATGTTAATATGATGTCGTTAAGCTGGGTGTCGTGGTAACTGTGTTCTGTCCGATAAATCGGCAATAGTATGTGTGACCGTTCTTGATTGAACAAGAATGGCAATTTTCATGGAGTCCTTTGTAGGCTTCTTGATACAGATGTTTAAAGTTCTTTCAGTACAAGTCAAAACGATAAAAAAAATGAAAAGTTGAACGACTCTCAGCTTAACGTTTTGCATATTTGAACAACATGTAATTTTTTCAGAAGAATTATAGGTTGAAGTGTAATATTTAAAAAATAAATAAATAAATAAAAGGAATAAAAATTTAAAAAAATAATCGGTTGGAACAGCATACCAGTTAGCCGTGAAATTCAGAATTTATTGCCAGAACAAAACGCATCCCAGCAATCTTAAAAAATAAAAAATAAAAACTCTAGAATTCGAAACGATTTTCTTTACTTGAAAAATCTCATTTTCCTTTGAAATGAAATCGCTTTTGCTTTCATAAGACGATATTTGTGAACGATTTTATATTATTTATTATTATTATTCAATTCCTACTATTAGCTCACATTCTCCCTATATATATCTTGTTCAAATTTTTAATCGTTCATAAAATACTGTTTATTCATCCACTGAAGTTCAAATGCCTTTTTTTGAAACTTGTACTGGATGACACTGGATGTTAATGCAGTTTTTTCATATATTAATTCGATCATTAAATTTAATTAATTAATTTTAGTTTTTTTTTAGATTTAAGTTGCATATATCAACCAATAGATGGCGCCTGATAAACTTAAAAAAATGAATGAAAATTAATTATAAAGGACTTTCTGCAATAGAGTGAAAAAAAAAGTAGGAATTGACTTTAAAAATTTTTTTTTATATTACATGTATAATTGTTGGGTTATGAAAAAAATTTAAATAAACCAATATGAATAGCTTTTTTTTTATTCAACGTATCTATTACATTGTGAACCTCTATAAACATATATATATATATATACATATATATATATATATATATTTCTTAAAAATGTTTTTAAAAATTTCGATTAATGTTAAAAATGTTAATATTTCTTAAAAAGGTTTCTTTAATTTTATTAGTTCTGAACAGAAAAAACATTAAAAAAAATTAGTTCGATATATGGTTATACACTGATGTCCATAAATTAAGGATAATTCAGAATCACACAGAAATTGACCTCTAAATTAAAACTTTCACCTGTAGAATTATCACACACATCTTGAAGAAGAATATGCAAATTACAGAAAACCACCAGATGGCGCGGATAGTACGTCACAATGACGAGAGTGCAAGAGAGGGGTATATAAGGAATGGTGGCAAAGAAGTAAAATTGTTCACAAGCGCTTTAAAAGCCTTTTAGTGCAATAACCGCATAGTTATGGCCCAAAAGAAGCATTTGGATGATATTTTACGTGGTAGAATTATCGGACGACTGGAATGTGGACGTACCCAGCTGGAAGTATCCGAGGAACTTGGAATCGCCCAGAGTGTCATCTCCAGGCTTTGGCAACGATTCCAAGATGATGGTAATGTGAGTAGATGCTACATCACAGGTCGCCCTCGAGTTACAACGCCGAATGAGGACCGGTATTTAGCAGTTACTGTCAAAAGAAACAGACGGAGCACAGCATCAGACCTATCTTGTCAGCTCTCTTCAGCTACCGGTACGACAGTTTCAAGGCAGACCGTGTACAGACGCTTAGGACACATTGGTCTATATGCTCGTAGGCCTGTCAGATGTTTTCCACTTACCGCAACTCACTGTCGCCTGCGATTAACCTGGTGTAAAGAGCATGCATTGTGGACACCGCAATAGTGGTCTTGTGTGATGCTTTCCGGTCAGTCCAGGTTTAGTTTGCAGTCTGATTCTCGCCGGACTTTCATATGGAGAGCGCCAGGTACCCGTTACCACCAAGAGAACACCATTGAATGACACCGTTACGGTGGTTATTAGAGGAATTATTCTTGGTTCCAGAACTGACCTGCATGTTCAGAGTGTAACGATGACAGGCCTCGTCTATCGGGATGTCATTCTGGAACAACATGTAAGTTTGTTTCGGGGCCCATGTGTGCTGAATTTCTGTTTATGGATGACAACGGCCGTGCTCACCGTGCAAACATTGTAGACGAATGCCTTCAATTGGAGGATATCACCCGTATGGATTGGCCAGCATACTCACCGGACTTGAATCCAATAGAGCATGTGTGGGATATGCTTAGTCGACGAATTGCAGCCCGTCAACCCCCTCCCACCTGTCAACCGGAACTTCGGAGGGCATTGCTTGATGAGTGGTGTAATATTCCCCAAGATCAGATTGATAATTTGATACTCAGCATGTCTAGGCGTTGTAAGGCCTGTATTGCATCGTCCGGGAGACATACTCCATATTAACCATCATACTAACCATGGCATACTGTTTTTTGTAAATAGGTTCTTTTTTGAAATTTGCTCTAGGGAGTGAAAATCGCAATTTTTATTAATTATGTCAAACATATAGCATCTTTTTTGCTCTTTACCTTTTGTTTAATAAATAGACTTTACAAATAAGTCAAATTTTTTTTTCTTCTGTCTCTTTCTTCGCCTGAACTTCATTATCCTTAATTTATGGACATGAGTGTAGAAAATATAATGTTAATATTAAGCATACTTCTTCTGTTAAATCTCCCAATTAACATGTAAAATTTAATAAATCAAACAAATGTATTTAGCTAATTTCAACACAAATTTATCATTATTATTATTTAACACATATTTCTTTGAAAATAGGGGTACATTAACATTTAAATTTAATTAGCATTCCACGTTTAATTTCTAAAGACCTTTGAATATAAGTTTTAAATTGATAAATAGAAATATTCGTTTTTATAAGTCGTGCCAAATATTTAATATAAAATTCACCTTTTTTAACAATAGGTGTTTCAGGGCACAATTTATAAATTTTATTAACATATTTCGTTTTTACTTTTTATACTTTTCTTAGTCCTGATGCCTTTTAATCGTTTACATTATACATCTGTTATGTTCTAAATATACATTTTTCTGTTACAATTCTTTCTATTCCTTTTTTAGATATTCCCATTTCATATTTTTTTAAAAAATACTCTTTCCCCTAATTATATTTTGCTGTCAAGAGTTTAAAATCTTTTATTTGTCTGATGCTGCCATCTATGGAGGGATAACGGAAACATATTTTGTCAATGAATTTGTATTATTACCACAGGTCATTGCTATGCAGGACCTTAATTTCCTACAGGCTAACTAGACTTCAGCCTAGGACCTCAAGATCAAGAGAGCCCTACATTCAAATTGTTAGCAAAATTACACTCATGTCCATAAATTAAGGATAATTCAGAATCACACAGAAATTGAACTCTAAAATAAAACTTTCACCTGTAGAATTATCACACACATCTTGAAGAAGAATATGCAAATTACAGGAAACCACCAGATGGCGCGGATAGTACGTCACAATGACGAGAGTGCAAGAGAGGGGTATATAAGGAATGGTGGCAAAGAAGTAAAATTGTTCACAAGCGCTTTAAAAGCCTTTTAGTGCAATAACCGCATAGTTATGGCCCAAAAGAAGCATTTGGATGATATTTTACGTGGTAGAATTATCGGATGACTGGAATGTGGACGTACCCAGCTGGAAGTATCCGAGGAACTTGGAATCGCCCAGAGTGTCATCTCCAGGCTTTGGCAACGATTCCAAGATGATGGTAATGTGAGTAGATGCTACATCACAGGTCGCCCTCGAGTTACAACGCCGAATGAGGACCGGTATTTAGCAGTTACTGTCAAAAGAAACAGACGGAGCACAGCATCAGCTCTCTTCAGCTACCGGTACGACAGTTTCAAGGCAGACCGTGTACAGACGCTTAGGACACATTGGTCTATATGCTCGTAGGCCTGTCAGATGTGTTCCACTTACCGCAACTCACTGACGCCTGCGATTAACCTGGAGTAGAAAGCATGCATTGTGAACACCGCAACAGCGGTCTGGTGTGATGTTTTCCGACGAGTCCAGGTTTACTTTGCAGTCTGATTGTCACCGGACTTTCATATGGAGAGCGCCAGGTACCCGTTACCACCAAGAGAACACCATTGAACGACACCGTTACGGTGGTGGAGGAGGGCTCGTTTGGGGAGGAATTATTCTAGGTTTCAGAACTGACCTGCATGTTCAGAGTGTAACGATGACAGGCCTCATCTATCGGGATGTCATTCTGGAACAACATGTAAGTTTGTTTCGGGGCGCCATGGGTGCTGAATTTCTGTTTATAAATGACAACGGCCGTCCTCACCGTGCAAACATTGTAGACGAATGCCTTCAATTGGAGGATATCACCCGTATGGATTGGCCAGCATACTCACCGGACTTGAATCCAATAGAGCATGTGTGGGATATGCTTAGCCGACGAATTGCAGCCCGTCAACCCCCTCCCACCTGTCAACCGGAACTTCGGAGGGCATTGCTTGATGAGTGGTGTAATATTCCCCAAGATCAGATTGATAATTTGATACTCAGCAAGCCTAGGCGTTGTAAGGCCTGTATTGCATCGTCCGGGAGACATACTCCATATTAACTATCATACTATCCATGTTATACTGTTTTTTGTAAATAGGTTCTTTTTTGAAATTTGCTCCAGAGAGTAAAAATCGTAATTTTTATTAATTATGTCAAACATATAGCATCTTTTTTGCTCTTTACCTTTTGTTTAATATATAGACTTGACAAATAAGTCAAATTTGTTTTGCTTCTGTCTCTTTCTTTGCCTGAACTTCATTATCCTTAATTTATGGACATGATTGTAGAATTACACTATTCTAAAAACAACAAACAATAAAACACTGAATAAAAAAGGAGGGGAAATTCTACATACAATAATTCATACTTAAACTTTAAATGCGAATTTTTATGAAATCAATTTATCTGAATTGAATTTGCTTTAATCTTCAATGTATTGAATATATTTAATTGAATTTGATAGAAAATAGGATAATTTTTATTGCATATTTTATTTTCGTAGTCAAAGATTTTTATTATTTGAATTTTGTTTCTTTGTAAATGTTGTGTGTTATGTTTGGTTAGTTATTGTTACAAGTACTCTATAGGGTGCTGAGAATAAATGTCCAAATAAGTGTTTTCGACTTTTTTTTGTTTTTTTGTGCCACATTTTTTATAAAGATTAGTGCCCATCACAACATGTTTCATTTAACATATTGATGCATATCACAGTAATGATGTATTTTATTATCTCTCATGTAATTTACTAACTTAAAAATGGGAGGGCCTCATAAGTGGAATAGCCTAGGGCCTCTTTTCATCTAAATCCGGCCCTGGTGCTATGTCTATAATATCGTGAGACAAAGAAAAATATATGACCGACAGCTTTAACTAGGTTATGTTATTAATTTTTAAAAGACAAGCGGCTATTAAATTAGCATATAAATGATCAAAATAATATCTTATTTGAATCAGGAAGATATATTTGAAAAATAATCATGTCAAATTATTTTTAAACTAAAGGTTTTATCGTTTTGTTATATGTCTTTCCGTAATGTACTTTTACGATATTAAAACTGCCCTGCATCAAAAAGAATAACAAACAAAATAATAATATTGATTATTAAGTGATAATTCTATAAATGTCTAAATATATTAAATCATTTTAATTAAGTAGGTAAAAAATAAAATTAAATATTTAATTGTGAATGTTTGTTAAATTTTATGCATTTCTGGAAAAACTCTTTTCCCGCTCCCTTTGAAATACAAATTATTCCAAATTATTTACTTTCCATATGTTGTAATACTAAAATCCACTTATTTATTAATGCTTATGATTCATAAATAATGCTGTTCCTCTAATTGACATGACTTGGGACTCCAATGGATCCCAAGCCATGTTAGGATTCCTGGCAATGAAGAGGTGGATTCACTTGCAAATTCGACTTTGTTTTTGTCACAATACCATCCTCCCCTTCCCTTAACAAACTGTAAATCATGTATGAAGACAAAATTTAAGGACATAGGAAAACTTCCTTATAGCAATATTGCTGCTGAGAAAAGTTGGGAGTGTCTTTTACAAGATAAGAACAGGATTCCTCTTGATTTAATGAGGAGGATCGGAGTCGCCTGCTTTTCGTATGTTGGTGGGCCATGATTACCTCCTAGCAGCATCTCAATATAATCGGTGTAACAACTTCTGCCTCACTGGAGCCTGATGATCGAGTTTCTAGCGCCGTAGCGCTAGGTGCAACAGGTATCGGGGTTCGAGTCCCGGCGGTGCCATGGATGTTTGCAGTGGTTCGGAATCCACTTTAAACCGCAGGTCCCGGTCTAAACTCTCGTAGAGCGTTGTGGGAGTAGTGCGACTCGCGTCCGTAACCAATCTTCAAGCTACATGTGCCTCCTGGGCCGTGCTAAATGAGTCACGGTGGTGCAGCCCTTGCTTATGGTATGAAGATGAACTGTTTCTGTATTGCCAGCTGCATTACAACAACAACAGCAACTTTTGCTTCAGGTCCTTTATGTATTGATGATTCTATGATTGCACGACATCTCCTTATTTGTTCCAGAGTAAAGGATGTTTACACTGGAGATGCTTCTCATTGTACTCTTTCGCACTTATATTGGATATGAAGACAACGTATCACCGAATGGCGCAGGCTGGGCATAGGATAAAAAAAAGTTTTTTAAATAATTTTTAACGTACTATTTACTAACAGTAATTATAGTTGTATGGTTAAACTTAAGATAAGCAGTGTAACGAATTTTTTCACAAGTATGATTTTCAGAATCAAATAAAGGTATGAAATGATTAGTTACAAAGAAATTGTTCTATGTTTATTTTTTCTGAATTTTAGTTTTTATTGTTAGATGCTGTTTTTTCCCAATAAAACTTTTGTATGATTTTGTGAAAAACAGACAATTAATAATAAAATAAAATATTTGTAATGCTTGAGTTTTTTACTTTTCTGAATGAACCAAAGACGGAACACGTTTTGTGTACAGTTCTCCCTTCGAAATCGTGAAAGTTTGTTTCATCTAGAAGTGGTAAACTCATTTTTCGAACAGAAATCAATGTCATCTGCTTCAATGAAAAATAATACGGTTGAACAATTTTCGTCCCTAACAATCTGATGGAAAAATGGAAAATAAAATAAAGAAAATGTTTTAGTTTGAACGATAAATTGGAAAAACAGAACTACGTTTCCTTATTTTCTAGATTAATTTTCCTTTTTCCCCTCAATTTCCTTTTCATCTCGATTCCTTTGCATATTTAAACTTTTTTTTTCCTTTTCGTTCACCCAATACAATTTACCTTATCTAAAAATCATAACTGGGGGTCTGATGGCCGAATGGCTAGCGCTCTGGCGTTCGGTACCACAGGTATCGGGTTCAAATCCCGGCTTTGCCCACGGGTGTTGTAGTGGTTCGGAATCCACTTTAAACCGTAGGTCCCGGTCCTAATAGGATCGTAGAGCGCTGCGGGGGCATTGTTACTCCGCGTCCGTGGCTTACCATCAAGTTACATGCGCACCTTGGGTAATGCAAAGTGAGTAACGTCTGTGCACGCTCGCCTTAAGACGTCCATGTCTGTTTGCCAGCTGCATTAGGAAGAAAAAAAATCATAACTGTAATAATCATTTCGAAATCTCGAAAAAATTATCAGGATTTTTTTTTTATTACACTTTATTAAAAATAGAAATTTGTGAGAAATACGAAAAAGTGAGTTATGAATTTAATATGATGGACAAGTTCTTGATCACTTTAATATGAATGAAAACTAAAAATGTTTGATTTTCGGTTATCAGACAGCTAATCGGGAGGATTGCTGGTCAACTAATTTGACAGCACTGCGGAGTCAATTAGATATCAAGGTTTTCCTTTTAGGGAATTAGCTAGCTAAGAATTCTATCTTCCTCAGTAAATAACTCTGGGATAGCGAGATTGCAGATATGCGGGATCAGTGAGGTAGGGATCTTTATTGTAATTAAAGGCATTGTAATTTTGTTCGAATCAATGAATGTAATAACTCCATTTCGGGTGTTTTTTTTTTTTTTTTTTTGATGATGTTGATGTTTTGATTGATTCGACAAATTTTTCTACTTTTTTCGCTAACATTTACTCCGAAGGAAGTTAGTGTTACACAGCATTCCTTCTCCTGTCTAAAATGCTCCCTTTCTAAATACAAATTAGCTAGCGCTCTGACCTTTCGTATCATAGGCTTTAGGTTCGAATCCTGGCAATGGCATGGATGTTTGCTAGTGGTTCGGAATCCGCGATAAACTGTAGATCCCGCTCTAATTAGCCCAAAGTGTGCACAAAATGATCGTAGAGCGACAAACCAAACCTGTGTAAAATATAGGGAAAATAAATACCCGGGAACCTTTGAGTAAATAGCTAGTTTTATTATAAAATCTACCACTCCTTATACATCTTTCCTCTATAAAGGGACCAAAATGCTTCATAAAACAGGCAAAGATGGCAGACTTGATTAAATATTCTGATATACTTTTGTTGGGTAAAAATGTCAACGAGGCAGAAGAAATTCTTAAAGAATGCTTCTTTTCCTTGGAATTGCATTTGTATTAATAACTCCGAGCAAGTGGGACAGTTTGTCGGAAGAACCATTTCCAGGTCAATCGAGGGACGTCCAATGAAGCAGTGCGCCATGAATTATTGACCAGGTGCAACCGCCTCAACTTCTTTTTCGTGTGTCAAGTCTACCGCGACTCTTTTTTGGCAGCCACAAAGTCATTTGTGGCCAGTTTCCTCTGTGATTTGAAATAGAGGAGGGGATTCACTAATTTTATACCTTCTCATTGCCCTTAATAATAATAATAATGTAACGTCTCGATTTATATTAGATCTTTAACGGCTTCAAGAAGAGGGCCACTTTCAGGTTCATGGGAACATTTAAATTTTCATTTACATGCACTATATATATATACAAATAATGAGATGTGGGTTATTAAAGAAAGAAATTTAAAAAAATAAAATTTGATCGCAAGTGCACGATTAAATCCCAATTACAGTTCACCCCAAATTCGGAGGTTTCAGAGTTCGCGAGTCTACGTCAAATCTAATGTCCTGGTCTGCGGCAGACCTTAATTATCACACGTCGTGATACACGAAACCACAAGGGGTTCACTTGAGAAACAGGTGAAATTTCCGGCATATTCAGACACTTCAGAAAAAAAAAGAAAAACAACACTTCGGATCGACTCGATGCAGAACTCTCTTTCTTCTTCACGGAAAAAAAAACCCCTCCTTTTAAGACAGACAAGCCCCCCTCCGTCAAGAGGGAAGGGGGGGGTTCAGTTTCCTTCACTTCTCTTTGAAGTAGACATTTCTCAACTCGTGGTCTATCACTCATCACGATGGAACAATTATGGTATAGTTCATATTCAATATGTAGTTGGTTCGACAGACATTAGCTAATTCCCTCATTATACATAACACCGAATATCTGTTATCAGATTTGAATGGTAGTTGTTCTCATGAGTGCAAAACACTCATTGCGTTTAATATAACTACCTACAATACTGTTGTCAAATTTAGGTTATTATGTACTTATCACATATATTCCTCTCTCTTGGGAATGAAATGCCAAAACTCTTCCCGAAAAAAATGCTACAACTTTTTTCCATCTTTAATCCTATAGTCTTAATATTTAATAACTTTATTGTATATTAGAAATATGTAAACAGGACAATTTTTACAACTTTGATTAAAAGTGTTCAGAATATTAGACTGAAAAATATTATTAATAATTGGAATGAATATTTGCATGTATAGACACTTGGCGACAAAAATTAAATATTTTAATTACTGCGACAGAAATAATCAGTTTAAATGTAGGATTCTCTATGAAATAACAAATCTGGTTTTAAATCCCTTTTTCTTTTCAACTAATGTACGATGATAAATTAAGAAACTCTTTGTTCTGACTAAGTTAATAAATAAAAGGAAAAACATTTCGTTGTCAAAAAAATTAGAACCATGGATGATTTTGAAATTGAAGTCCGCACGACTCGGGGCTTAGAGGCAACGTGCGCTGCCAGTGAGCCTGAGGGCTGAGGTTTAATCCGCTGGCGGACTTTTGTAGATACTAGAGAGTTTTTGCATACCGTATTTTCGACGTCCGTTAGCTTTTCTTCCTAGCACGCATGCTCATAGGAAATATTATTACAGATACGCATGCGCAATTTCTATGAGCATGCGCGCTACGGAGAAAAAGCTAACGGACATCGAAAATACGGTATGCAAAAACTCTCTAATGTTTAAAGAAACAAGAAGACTGGATGTCATTTTCTGATGTTCAGCATCTTGCCTCTGGAGTCGGGCGGGGCCTGAATGGCCGAGTGGCTAGCGCTCTGGCGCTCGGCACCCAGGTATCGGGTTCGAGTCCAGGCGGTTCCATGGATGTTTGTAGTGGTTCGTAATCCACTTTAAACTGTAGGTCCCGGTCTGTTTAGACTAAAGTGTGCGCAAGATGACCGTAGAGCGACAAACCAAACCAATCTTGAGTGGGCGACCTGGTGGGAGTTTTTCGGGTTTTCTCCCATGCGATACGCAATGAAGGGTAGTTCTCCCTTAAAAGTCATCCCGGAAGGCACTACCCTCGTTTTTCAGCTTCACCTAGTCAAGTGACACTTCTACCTACGGGTGCTCAATCACAACAGAAATCTAAACACATAAAAGAACAATTATTTTCCACCTCTGAAAATAAAGAGGTAAGACAAATAATAGCATGGGAACCATCGATCCAGAGATACCAGTGGCTGACAAAACGAAAGAACCCCAGATTGGTTGCTATTAAAAGAACCACAATTGAATTGAAAACTTTTAAGAGAAGGACATCAGTATTGTTTTTTTTTTAATAAACAGGATGAAGAACCACGATTCCAGTTCCGCTTCGGGCCAATTAAATCCAATTCCATATTTAGAACTATCCTCCAAATCCCTTTCATGGGTTAAAAAAAATGTCCAAGGTCCCTCATGATAATAAAAAACAAAGAAAACACTGCTCATTAGCCACCGATCCGAAACCTTCTCTGGGGCCCATTCACTCTCATGTTCTGCACGAGATCCAATTGATTTGCTGCTTTCTCGCCACTTCTTAGAAGGGGTGGACGGAGAGGGGTGGTCCGAATGAATCAGAACGGGCGGCAGGTAAAAATAGTGCCATTAAAGTCCCACTCGCACGGATGAGCGAGGATGTAGGTCAAGAGACATCCGGTTCTGAGTTCGGTTTGACCCGGATCACCACGTGGAAAGGAAAAGTGGGCGAGTTATGGGGGTGCTGCCATTGTTCGATCCCGACGGGGATCGTTTGGCGATTCTTTTCACCTATCTGTGAGAAAATTAGAGTCATTTTTTTTTTCTTAAGTCACTTTCTCGTATTGTTTTATGGTCTAATATCCCAATTGTAATAAATAAGAGGTAGGAAACTGTTGCAAGGTGGCGGTTTCAGAATACCTTCCTCAAAAGCTCTTGCCAAATTTTATGCAGATAATTAAACTATATTAAATGAAATTCTCCCTCTGTCCCATAATAAGGATAACAGGTGAATATTTAAAAGGGAATTATTGACGAATGCAACTGTTAGTTATGTTGTAGTGCACAATGGCAAAGCTTTCCATCAAAAACAATGTTTCATGACATCTGTCATTTTTTTTGACACATCTTTCAATTTTTAGCTTATCCTGATTATTGAAAGGGGACCTACAGGTCGAGTGATTAACGCTCTGGCATTTGGTGCCACAAGTTTCGGAGGTCCCATGAATGTTTGTAGTGAATCCTTGTAGAAAGCCACTTTTAACTGTAGGTCCCGGTATAATGTGACTATAGAGTGTTGGGCATAGGGCCGAAACCCTTTTCCCGTAAAAAGAAAACATTTCCTGTCTCGAAATCTGACAGTAGGCAGATAGCCTTGGCCCACTATGAGGCTGTAGCGCCAATGATGACGATGAATATAATGTTAATAATTAATTTTAAGGACATGTAAAAATAACTCAATTCTTTAAAATTAAAAAGTTGCTTGCAGCACAAAAATCAATATAGTCGTCTAGGCTCGAGAGTTATTACTCCTATTTGGTGAAAATTATAGATAGTTAGCAGATTACATTTCTGTTCTTCCCTATAGTATGGGGGAGCTCCATTATTCGACTCCGAAGGGGATCGTTTGGCGATTCTTTTCACCTATCTGTGAGAAAATTGGAGTCTTTTTTTTTTCTTAAGCCACTTTCTCAGATTGTTTTATGGTCTAATATCCCGGTAGTAATAAATAAGAGGTAGGAAGGTGTTGTAAGATAATGGTTTCAGACTGTCGTCCGTGGAGTCCTCAAAAATTCTCGCCAAATTTTATGTAGATAATTAAACTATATTAAATGAAATTCTTCCTCTATCCCATAATAATGGTAGCAAGTGAATATTTAAATAGGAAGGAATGACGAATGAAGCTGTTAGTTATGTTATAGAGCAAAATGGCGAAACCTTCCATCAAAAACAATGTTTCATGACATCTGTTATTTGTTTTGTTGACATAACATTTTTAGGTTAACTTAATTAGTACGAATCATAATTGTTTTTCAAATTTCATCCCCACATCGTTTTTTCCAATTGAATATCAACCCACTATAAAAGTGAAATGAAAAAAAAACAAAGAAAAAAAACACATACATGCACACATATATACATATACATACACGCATACATACATATACGCTACATACATGCATACACATATAAATATACATACATGCATACACATATAAATATACATACATACACATACACGCATGCATGCATACTTACATATACACAGGCATACATATATACACATACATAAACATACATGCATACATACATGCATGCACATACATACACATACATACACATACATGCATACATACATACACATACACACACACATACATGCATACATACATACACATACACACACATACACACACACATACATACATACATATACATAAAGGCATACATATATAAACATACATACATATACATAAAGGCATACATATATAAACATACATATATAAACATACATACATAAACATACACGCATACATACATATCATACACACATGCATACATACAAACAAATATATACATGCATAACATACATACACATACAGATATGCATATATACATACAGATATGCATATATACATACATATACATGCACATATACATATACATATTACATACATACATGCACATATACATATACACATTACATATATACATGCACATATACATATACACATACATACATATATACATATACATGCACATATACATATACACATAAATATACATGCACATATACATATACACATACATACATATATATATGCACATACAGATATGCATATATACATACATACATATACATACATACACATACATACACATATATACATACATACATATACATACATACACATACATACACATATATACATACATGTACATATACACATAAATATACATGCACATATACATATACACATACATACACATACAGATATGCATATATACATAAATATACACATACATACATACATATATACATATACATGCACAAATACATATACACATACATACATATACATGTACATATACACATACACATATATACATGCACATACATACATATACATGTACATATACACATACATATGTGATATAATACACATACATACATACATATACATACATATACATATATATATACATACATACATACATATACATACATACATATACATACATACATATACATACATATATATACATACATATATTCATATCATATACATATACACATACATACATATACATGCACATATACATATACACATGCATACATATATACATATATATATGTACATATACAGACACATACACTCATACATATACTACGAGGAGAAAAGAAGATACATGAATAAAAGATGTAGATGAAAGAAGATAGATGAATAAAAATGCAGTTTTAGGTCACGCAAATGTGCAGAGGATAATCAACATAATAGATATCGTGCACATGATGTGATAAATCTTATTTTTTAAATTACATTATTTTCTGTGAGAACTTAAAATTGTGTTCATTTTTTTCATTTAGTTGATGAATCAGTATTATTAAGATGTTATCCAAACTTTAAGCAGCTTTGGTTTTCAAATCTTTGTGTTAATCAAATAATATCTTATTAAATAGAAGTACTTTATTTATAACCCAAATAATAAAAACATGAACAAAAAAGTTTCAAATCGATCAAGTTTTGAATTATACGGAGATATACGGATGTCACCTTATCCAAGATTCACAAAAAATGCAAAACGTACGGTGCAATCTTTTTTTTAATTTACTCGTACGAAAATAAATCGATTGCTTTGTTCAAAGATATTTATTTTATTTTATTTATTTATTGCTTTTTTGTTTGTTTGAACATGGATCAATGTCGTGTTCCTCGAATGCATGTCACAAGCAACCCACGCATAACGGTAGATCATTCAGTGTCGGAAAACTTTTAGGTGTAACTGCCTTACATTTATAGACTATGGGAGAAAACCCGGGAAATTCCCATCAGTCATCTGGACTACCGACTCGAGGAGTTTTAACACACGATGTCACTATCGCCCATCCAGTCTCCTGGTTTCTGAAATCAGTGGCTGAAACGAACATTATCAACAGATTCGAACTCGTGCCGTGATGTACATTAAATAAGCAAGCTGGCACTGAACTACGAATCAGATGCTCAAACACCTTGAGTGATTTTTTTTAATCGCTGTAGATGTACAAATAGGCAATGTGCTAGATCAGGGGTCTCCAAACTTTCCAGCCTTAGGGCCATACTGTTTACTCCAGTAAGTACCAAGGGCCAAAACCATTTTAGTTTTTTTGCCATTATCTATAATTTCTAGACCAGTCGCCGAGTACGCGCTCTGAGCGAGCATAAGCTTGCTAAATTCGCTGGTTCGGTTACTACAATTACTATTGTGTGTATCGATACGACCGTGACACTTGACTTGACGGCATCTATTGGTTAAAAGCGGAAATAGGTAGGTATAACTACCGAGGGTAACCGTGGGGTGTGCACTAGTTTATAATGTTAGTGGGATTCATTTTAATTGTTTGTTAGTTGTTATGCTTAAGTTAAATTTTCCGCTTATTATGCTTGTCATTAAGCTTTACCTAGCAAGTCAATAAAACCGAGTTATTGTCATTCTGTATCTTTTTTATCCAACTTATTACAGCAACAATAAGCTATTCGCTGTCGCGGGCAGGATGGATGATACTGGCGGGCCGGATTTGGCCCGCGGGCCGTAGTTTGGAGACCCCTGTGCTAGATGATTGGAGAATGGTCGTCCTTTAGTGAGTTTTCCAATTCGCAAATGACAGGGGAAATGATGCCTTTTAGTCGGTCTTCCAATCTAATTAACAAATGACTGGAGAACGGATGTCCTTTAGTCAGTCTTTCAATTAGCCAATGTCTGGGGAAAGGATTTCTTTAGTCGATCTCCCAATTAACAAATGACTGAGGAATGGATGTCCTTTAACCAGTCTTCCAATTAACAAATAACTGGTTAACCATTTCGAGGACCAAGAAAATTGACGATGCAATACAATATTAGATGAAAATATAAATATTTATTTAAATTATTTATATTTGTTACTAAACATTTTTATGTCTATGTATATATAATTAATAAGTATTTTAATTTGGGAATACCAAATTGTGATTTCATTGCAAAATGGGTCCCTTTCTGCCATGATGGAAATGCCTTTTCATTTTTTCCAAATATTAAATCCAAATTCTATTTGAAAAATAATACTTTTACAGTAGAACACCGATTTAACATTTCCGGCATTTAACGACTGCCCACATATAACATTCTCAAATAATTTCGTTTACTTATTATGTAAAATAATCACGGGATAAAGCCTATTGTAACACACGGGGCCTATTGTAAAAATAAAATGAAAAAAAGAAGAGAGTTTTGAAGCAAAGAACGAGTTGCTATTGTTCAGTAACTGATTCATTCAAAGAAAACGAAAAACTGCAAAAAATAATTATGTTAGTTGCAAAACAATTATTTCAATTACGTTAGTTGTAAAACAATTACTTCAATTACATTAGTTGTAAAACAATTAGTGCAATCGCGTTTGTTGCAAAACAATTTAAGTGCAACAGAATAACCCTATCAAGAATTTGGAAACGTGCTTCAAAAAATAATTGTTCGAAGTGAATCTCATGCTAATGTCAATTCTTAAAAAAAAAACTGTGGACGTAAATGCAAACAATATGGAGGAAAAACCTGAAAAGTTAAAAGGAAAATCCATTTAAACGAGGAAATCCGTATCCATTTTAAGCTTACGCATATAAGGAATTCGAAGCTTCGCATTCAAGGCATTCTGTCTACAAGTTTAAATTACAATAACCAAATTATTGATCAATCTTAAAAACGATCTGAATACTCAAAATAAAAATGAGGAGTAATATCTTTAATTTATTGTTTAATTTCATTTAGTTTCTTGATAATAAATATTGTGTTGTTTACTTTTTTTTGCTGAAGTGGTTCGGAATCCATTTTAAACTGCAAGTCCCGGTCTCCTATGACTGTAAGAGATACATGACTGCAGAAGTCAGACTTCTACCTACGGGTGCTCCATCAGAACAGAAGCTGCACCCCTCTTCCCTCCTTCCGTGAAGGATACGACAACAACAACACCAATAAAAAGTGATGCTGATGAAAAGGATGAACCTGATTCTCTACTATGCATGATGAATCATCAGCTCTATGTTTGTCCGCAGGGGCATGATGGCCGTGTGGTTACATTCTGGCGCTCGGTACCACAGGGTTCGAGTCTCGGCGGTGCCCTGGATATTTGGAAGGGTTCGAAATCCACTTTAAACCTTAGGTCCCGGTCTCATAAGATCGTAGAGCTTTGCGGGGGTAGTGTCACTCACTACCGTAGCCTACCTTCAAGCTACACATGTCCCCTAGGCAGTGCTGGATTAGTAATAACGGTGTAACCCTTGCTTATGGCATAAAGACTAACTATTTCTGTATTGCCAGCAGCATTAGAACAACAACAGAAACTTCTGCCTCATGCCCTCTGTCAGAGGATGATTCTATGATTGGATGACATTTCCTTATTTGTTCCAGAGTAAAGGATGTTTACACCGGAGATGCTTCTCATTGTACTCTTTCGCACTTATGTTGGACAGCAAGACAGCGTATAGCCGATTGGCCCAAGCTGGGCATGGGATAAACATCTCCTTTTTTGTTCCAAAGTAAAGGATGTTTACACCTTAGATGTTTCTCATTGTACTCTTTCGCACTTATATTGGACAGCAAGACAGCGTACCGCCGATTCCAGTCACATGTCACATTAATGTGACCACCACCTACTTTCGACGTCAACGTGAAGTAACCCATCACAAAAGGCAGGTGGCAGCACATTGCAGTGGAGTGTATAGAAAGAATTCCACTTAATACAACATTCCACACTCCACTTAAAGCCAGAATATTTTTTTTTTTTTTGCTTTAATGCAGCTGCAAACACTTAGACAGTTTGGTCTTGAATGCCTTAAGGTAAGCGCTGCACAGATATTACTCACTTTGCATTACCCAGGGGGCGCGTGTAATTTGAAGATAAGCCGCGGAGTAACAATGCCCCCGCAGCGCTCTACGATCCTATTAGGACCGGGACCTACGGTTTAAAGTAGATTCCGAACCACTACATACATCCATGGCACCGCCGGGACTCGAACCCGAAACCTGTGGTACCGAGCTCCAGAGAGCTAGCCACTCGGCCATTCAGGCCCTAAAGCCAGAATATACAAGTCTGTATTGCCAGCTGCATTAGAGCAACAACTTTCTTATGCTGCTATTATTATAGGGCTGAGGGAATGCTAATCCATTACATAAGGCTGCACCTTTGATACTATCAAAAATGGAAAGTGCTTCCATACCTTAAGGGGACCCCCTGATTTCACCTCTACTCGCAACCGCAAGAGCTTGACCCACATCGGTAAGCTATCTCCTAGAGACACGAGAGTGGAAAAACCCCAACCGAAAGCTCAGAGCTTTCACTCTTCATTGATTACGGTGACCAGGATATCACAATCAGATAACCAAAAGTTTTTCCACGCTACTGTTTAGAAAAGGATTCGGTTTGTAGCGGTGGAACAGTTCCGGAAATCCTTCTATTGATAGAAAAGATAAAAACAAAGCATTTTGATGTCGAATTGTGGTTTCGTACATTTTTGTTTAGACCACCGGTTGTCAAACGGTTGATATTGGCAATAGAATGATCGAGAGGGAGTATATTTGATAAAAACAGGTGAGGGTGAGGGTATTTGATAAAAACAAGTAGCATAAAAGAAAAATTTAAAGTCAATTCCTACTTTTTTTTTCACTCTATTGTAGAAAGTCCTTTATAAATAATTTTCATTCATTTTTTAAAGTTTATTTGGCGTCATTTATGGGTAGATATGTGCAACTTAAATCTAAAAAAAAACTAAAATTAAGTAACTAAATTTAATGAAAGAATTAATATTTGAAAAAAATGTATTCACATCCAGTGTCATCCACTACAAGTTCAAAAAAAAAATGTATTCGAACTTGAGGGGTTGAATAAAACGTATTTTATGAACGATTGAAAATTTGAACAAGATATAACGTGTATTCCGAACCACTAACAAAACATTTCACCGCCAGGGTTCGAAGCCGAGTCCTGGGATACCAAAGACTAGAATGCTAGCCACTTGGCCTCCAAGACGCTGAAGGATGAAGAGAAGATAATAAAATTTAGAAGATCTATTCATCGGCGTTTCAAAAAGATGACCAAAAATTCCAGTTGCAAAAGTAGATATCTAAGATTATTCCAGGGTTATTAGTTATAATGCACGAATTTTTATTTGTATTTCTTTCTTCATATTTAATGAGTTTTAGGGCCTCCACAAATGTATAAAAAAAAATTGTTGTTCTAATGCAGCTGGCAATACAGAGATAGTTAATCTTTATGCCATAAGCAAGGGCTACACCGACGTTACTCATTCATTTTCTACTCATTACTTACCCAGGGAGCACGTGTAGCTTAAGGATAGGCTACGGTCGCGAGTCACACTACCCCCACAACACTCTACGATCCTATTAGACAGGGACCTGCGTTTAAAGTGAATTCCGAAAAACTACAAGCATCCATGGCACCACCGGGATTCAAACCTGAAACCAGTGGTACCGAGCGCCAGAGGGCCACACTCGGCCATTAGGCCCCTAAAGAAGTTTTAAAAAAGTAGAGAAACAGAATGCAAATAGTGAATGACGGAGATTTAAGTACTTTCCTTTTCTCCACATCTCAGCATCGGTGGGCCTCATGAACAACTCATCGACAAGAAATGGGGAGGACAGTGTTTCCGGGAAGGGCTTTTAGGGGTGACTGTCACAACAGATACGAGATACGGATGCTCCATCGCAACAGAAGCTGCCTTCCTCTTTCCATGAGACCACAAGGTTTCTTAGACTGGTCTAGAAGGTGCTATCTACCAAGATAACAAACAGATCTATTAGACGTCTGATTTGAGTTACTGGATCGTAAACCGATCAAATTAACGCATGTGGTTCTTTGGTCACACACACATGAATCTTGTATTAAAATTGAATGGAAAATAAAATTTTCATAGATCCATCTACAAAATTTAAATGCAATGGTGCATGATTTCTTCTTGTGTATCTTGCAAAACTTCTTGAGATAAAATTGAGTGAAGTGCAGAATCAAGCACTGATTAGTAAAAATTTGCATTTTGGTGTTCAACTATTAAATCAAGGCCTTTTTGATGTATGGGCCATTTTGTAAAACTAGTAAGTATTTTTTGTAAAACTGTCTGTTAAGTCCCTGCTGTTAATTGACCTTCTGTGAAGATATTATCTAGTAATGTATCCTGTCCTCATTAGTACCTAGCATTAGGATTTCTGTGTCATTGCCAAATCGGCCCACGACATCTCGTTTCAACTTCTCGGGGATTTTTCCAAAAAACACGTGGTTTTTCTCTCACCTTTTGTTTGAGTTCAGTTCGTCAAGACGACTACGGGATGCCACGGTTAGGCAACGCTTATCTTAATTGGGTTGTTGAGGGCGTCGTGAGAATCTCCACGGGGTCGAATTGCGGGCGAGAGTGAAACGTTCATGCAAATTCGAACTCGAATCGCTGGTGTGACCCGTTCCAGCGGTGTGTGATTTGCGGTTCACAACAAATTGCGCTGAGATTGTGGTGAACGCTCATTTGCTAATTGTGTTACAGGTGCACAATATGCAAACTCCTCTGAGGGGCAAAGGTTGAAAGACAAGAAAAGCAATGAATAATGAAATTAATTTTCAAGCACATTCATTAATATAACAATTTAAATTACACTAAAAAAAATGTGTATCCGATATTACATATTAATTTTCACTTCATTATTGAGCAGATGTTCAGTTACTAAATGTATGAAATAAGAATTTAAAATATTATGTTGATTTGGAATTTAAGGAAATTGCAGATTCTGTGGCGAAGAATGCCAGAAGTCTGGATCAGACTGCCATTCCTACTTCCCTTGCTGATGCAAATACCTTGGCAAAATCTAAATTTATAATTCCTTCTAAGATCAAAACTAAATACCAAATTGCAGAACTCAATGTTGACAAAAAAAATTGCTGCTACTCTCACAAGATTAAGGAGGAAGCAACACAAAAAAATATGAAAATTTGTTGATGGCGTTAACAAATACCAAAGATTTCCTTTCATAGATATCCTTTGAACGATCTATAAGATGAAATGCTGCAGCACCCTCTAGTGGCAAGTCACACTAAAGTGGAGAGCGCGAACCTATTTTTCATACTCGAACACATATTTTTACCCATTTTCATAGCGATGGGTAGAACGGTATAGAAGTGGATAGACTGCAGCACCCTCTGGTGGCGAATTGCAACAAAGAGGATGACGTAAAAACATTCTCCATGTTTTGTGAAGCACACACACAAAATTTCATCCAAATCGGTCTAACCGTTTAGGAAGAGTTCAGTGACAAACTCAAGTACAAAAGAACCTGACTGAGAACCATCTACTGGATCCAATTGTGAATCTAAACCATCCAAGGACAAACTCAAACACACAGAAGATATATATATATATATATATAACTTGGGACAGATAAATGGACTGATACCAAAGTATTGTAGAAAAGCTAAAGATAAGTAAAAGTAAACAGTACATTATCAGTACAAAGATGCCTATTTGTAATACATTCAATCTTATTTGTTCTTAATAATAGAATAGCTTTAATAAGGTTATCTTTTTTCATGGTGATCAAAGATACCTTTTGATATAAAGTTCTGGCCTGAGAAATGTCTGTTAATACTTGCTTGGTTCGCTGCAAAATCAGTCACTGCCTCTGATACTGAATGTATTATGAAAAGGTACAAATGAATGAATGAATTAATTAATTAATTAATTTAATATTAATTGCTAGAATTTTGAAAAAATAGAAATTATTTTTTACAACAGAGTCGAAGGTCCAATTTTTATATCGACTCCCTACTTTGACTCTCCTCTGATCACAATTTAAAATCGATGAAATATTTTTCTTTTCTTTCTAATGCAGCTGGCAAACACTTAGACAGCTTGGATGCTGCACAGACGTTACTCACTTTGCATTACCCAGGGGGGCGTGTAACTCGAAGATAAGCCACGGACGCGAAGTAACAATGCCCCCGCAACGCTCTACGATCCTGTTAGGACCGGGACCTGCGGCTTAAAGCGGATTCCGAACCACTACAAATATCCATGGCACCGAGCGCCAAAGCGCTAGCCACTCGGCCATTCCGGCCCAATCGATGAAATATGAGCAACAGAAAGTACTAAAGATGGGGTTGACTGTAGAAAGCGCATCGAATGAAATCCAATTAAACGACGCAATAGTATCTCTTTAAAGCTTGCATGCCGGTTGACAAAGATAAACGTTATATACTGAAAGTGTGATATAACTGTCAATTCGATCTTGTGTTTTGTGAAATTTTCAGCAGTTACGCTTTGTAAGTAAGAAAAATAATCTTTAATAAAATTTAAAATAAAGAATGACTCCGACTTATTGTACGTCAATTTCTACTTCTTGGTCTCAATAGTTTTTGCCTTTTTTTTTTTAAATGAGAGCAATATTTGAAGGCATTTTGCAAAAAGAGTCCTAATAAGGAGGTCGCTATTTATGGATTAGATCATACCGATATAACTGAATATTGTTAAGATAGGTTCATTTTAGAATAAATAACTAGACATATATATACTGGGTGATTGTAATTAAAGACTCACTTTCGAAATGCTGTAAAAAAAGAACCATGCGTCACAATGAGTTCAAATTTGAACTGAACTTTCTTTTGCGCTCTGCATATTAGACATTGTTATTATATGATAATTAATATGACATATCTAATCTCTGAACAAATCTTTTATTTATGTAATGGAAAGTAGAGAAACCTTGTTAAATTTTTTAACAATGTTAATTTTTGTAGCACTTTCATAGCACCATGGTTTAAATGCATAAACACACCGAGTCCTATATTCCACGTAAAGTAATCTCAATATTCTGTTTTTCATGAAATGGCAATATCAATTTATTTTTAGAAACTCAAAATGAATATCAACAGCAAGTTCCTGACATATCCTATTCAGGAATTTTTATGAGCATTACTTCATAGGATATTTATAATTTTCTTTATGAGGTTTTGTTTGTTTTAATTTATAATTTAAGTTTTATAATTTTGTTTATTCTCATTTGGTGATAGACAACAAATAGGTTCGATAGATTTATTTTCTGTAGATCTATACTATTTTTATATATACTATTTTTTATATAATAATATTAATACTAAATAATACCATTTTCTATATATCTATAGATTTGAAGAATAACGTTAAAGTTTACAATAGAATTGTGTGGGGCCGATGGCCGGGTGGCTAGCGCTCTGGAGCTCAGTACCGCAGGCTTCGGGTTTGAGTCCCAGCGTTGCCATGGATGCTTGTAATGGTTCGGAATCCATTTTAAACCCTAGGTCGCAGTCTAATGGGATCGTGGAGGTAGTGTGACTCGCGTCCGTAGCATATCTGCACTTGCCTCCTGGGTAGTACTCAATGAGTAACAGCGGTGCAGCCCTTGCTGATGGCGTAACGATGAAATGTCTCTGTATTGATAGCTGCATTAGGAAAACAACAATAGATTTGTAAACAATATTTCTGAAAAAAACTGGGAAAGACGCTAAGAAATTCTGTAAAACATTTGATTTTTTTCCTCTTGATCGTTTTAATACCTGTGAATATTTTATTAGTTCATAATTCGCTTGGAATTGATTTACGCAAATTTGACTCTGCAGGATCAGAGGGAATATTTGAATAAAACTGAACATAAAATATCAAATAATCAGAAAAATAGGCCCTAAATCTAAAGCTTACATATGTATTAGGGTCAAAAGGAGCTGAGGTATTAAAATATTTTAATTACCTTAATCTAAAAATTATTTAAAATAGTTAGGTTAAATTTAAAAAAATAATTTAGGGTATTACATTAAATAGATTCAATTTTCCTAAAGAAAAATTATCAGTTTGTTCTCCAATCGTTTTTCTTAAAATATTTTTCATAGTTAAATAAAAATAAACAATTTAAGACTATATAATATTGTTTGTTTTAATAAATATTTGTTATATTTAACTGAAAAATATCATTATTAAAAATATAAAATGTTGTTATATTTAATAGAAAAATATTGCTGTTAGAAATATATGATGTTATTATATTTAATAGAATTCAAATTTTCACTTTTTTGGCAATTTTGAAAATTAATTTCAAAATTAAATAAAAAAAGGAAGCAAGATCGTTAATTCCCTAAAATTTCACAAGAAGTCCAGATTACAACCTCTCCTTTTATATATCTTGGCAGCGCCCTCTTCATATTACCTCAATAATGGCCAAGAACTGCCGCCCTATGGTGGACCAATGCTGACTGCCTACTAGCAGATTTCGAGACTAGAGATGTTTTTATTTTATTTTTACGAGGTAAGTTGGCATCCCTACGGCCAATAGTCCTATTAGACAGGGCCCTACGGTTTAAAGTGGATTCAGAACAACTATAAACATCCATGGCACCGGCTGGACTTGAACTGAAACCTGTGGCACCTAGCGCGAGAGCTCTACTCACTTGAACATCAGGCCTCCAAATTAATAATTAACTAATTTTTCAGTGTTATATTCATTTTACTTTAAGATTCATCATCATCAAAGGCGCAGCAGCCCCATGGTGGACCAAGGCCGTCTGCCTACTGGCAGATTTCGGGACAGGAGACGTTTTCTTCTTACGGGATAAGGTTGTCAGTCCTATGTCCAACGCTCTACAGTCCTATTAGACCGAGACCTACGGTTCAAAGTGGATTCTAAACCACTATAAGCATCCATGGCACCACCGAGAGTCGAACCCGAAACTTGTGGCACCGAGCGCCAGAGCGCTGTAACTTAAAATACATAAATATAAATAATTGCCATATAATTTGGGCCCATCGTAATTAATCCTTGCACAGTAGGTTTTTTTTAGAAATGTTTCGATAACTTACGATGGAAATAATGTTGTATAACATCATGATAACAATGGTTTGCCACAGGGCCACGAGTCGAGCACAGTCCACGAGTCATTTAGTCTACCTCAGCATAAACGCATTAGGTTTACTTGACGATTTTCAAACCTAATTTTTTCAGCCTCCATCAGACAGCTCTGGTCTTACCGCTTCCAAACTATCACAAAAAATTGAAGAGATAATCACTCTTTTTTCTCACCGTATAAAAAGTACATAAAAGAAACTATCGGGGGAAAGTGTTTCGATAAAATTCTGGTCTATTTCCCACCGCATGAGATTGCAACTCAGAGGTGAAACAGACAGGAGGGAAACAATGGCCTGTCAATTCACCTTTTTTTCCCCTCTAGCGCATTACATAACCATTTTTTTTTTCTCAATGAAGAAAGTATATTTTTTCCCCCAACTGAAAAGTTCACACGAGTTTTATTGAGGAAACTTCATGTGTGTAAAAGAATAATGCCTTTATTTTTCTTATTGTAGTAAAAAAAAAAGGAAGAAAAGAAAAAGATTGGGATATAATATAGAATATAGCTACGGAAATTAATACTTTTATTTTTGGTTTAAATTTTTTTCTGGTCGAATGATGTATTCCAATAAGATAATTAAATATTTCGTCATAAACAGGAGATAATAAGTTTGTAAGGTTGTAAAAGCATTAAAAACGCTGTTTTGATTTTTGACCTCCAAAAAAATGTGCGGCCTGATGGCCAATTGGATAGCTCTCTAGCATTTGGTACTACAGGAATCAGGTTCAAATGCTGCAGTGGCATGGATGTTTGTGAATGGTTCGGAATCCACGTTAAACAGTAGGTGAGTCTAATTAGACCAAAGTATGCACAAAATGACCGTAGAGCAATAAACCAAACCCGAACCACGTCCAAAATGTAGGGAAAGTGAAGTTTTCATTTTTTTATTATAATAATCCTTATATTTATTATAATCAATCATTCAATTTGTTTCCTAGGCTGGATTTCACCACTTTCTAACAGTCAGTGAAACGAGCAAATGTAACCTCAGTGGGTAACATAATATCATCTCATCAATAGTACGACAGCCCAAGGTGGGCCAAGGCCTTCCTTTGAGGAGATTTCCATGCATTCCTCTGGATGACAAGGGTCCTCTAATTCTTAACCCCCAGTACAGCAAAATCTTTTTTCAACTCCGTCTATCCATCGCAACTCATCTTCCTCTTTGTCCCTGTGGCTTGGCCAAAACACGAGCCTTCTTACAGGGTTTAAATCATTCATTCTAAATACAGGAGCAGCCAGTTTAATCTAGGGGTCCTAATAAATTTTATAATATCTGGGTATTTAAAGCATTTATAAATTTCTGCGTTGTACCGTCTTTTTCAACAATCACTTTCCTTAACACCTCCAAGAATGTACTCAAAAGCTTCCGTGCAAATAGACCCAAATGGGCCTCATCAGATCTTGCCAAAGTGGCTAACATTTTTTTTTCTAATGCAGCTGGCAAACACTTAGACAGCTTGGTCTTGAATGCCTTAAGACCACAGACGTTACTCACTTTGGATTACCCAGGGGACGTGTGTAACTTGAAGATAAGCCCCGCAATGCCCCCGCAACGCTCTACGATCCTATTAGACCGGGACGTACGGTTTAAAGTGGATTCCGAACCACTACAAACATCCATGGCACCGCCAGGAGTCGAACCGGAAACCTGCGGTACGAGCGAATAGTACTCAGCTCTCAAATAAACCCAAATGGGCCTCCATTCAGGCCCCAGTGGCTAACATAATAAGGTGACATTACTTTCCAGGCATTCCTCTATTCTGACTTCAATCAACGATTTGAAGATATTTTAAAAATGAATTTATCCGATTGATGTCTGTATGCTTTTCATGTACAAATACAAAAGAATTTTCAAAATTACAGAACAATTGAGAAACTGAAACTGATATTCAATCATGACTACAAGCAATTCTGGATGCAAAAACAGGTACTGTGTGATTCAACGTTATTGAGGCAAACTTTCAGGTTTACATCAAGAACTCGGTTTGAAGTTTGATTGAGGTTTGATTCTTGAGGCAAACTTTGAAGTTTGCTTTGTCGCTCTACAGTCATCTTGTGCACGCGAGGGCTAAATAGACCGGAACCCTTTAATTTAACGTGAATTCCGAACCCCTCACAAAACTCCATGCCATCACCAGGATTCGAGCCTGAATCCTGTGGTACCAAAGGCCAGAGAGATAGTTAATTGGCCATCAGGCCGCGCAAACTTTGAGGGGAGATACAGCTTACTAAAGCAGGCATTTCCTAATTTTTTTGGGACAATTTGGAAACGTTAAGACTTGAGCGGCCTAATGGATGATGAAGGAATTAGGTTTGAAAATCGGGGCGTAAAACTGAACAGAAAACTTACGTGTCTTTATAGGAATGTAGGGTCGGAAATGAAGCTTTAACGCTTGAACAGACAGAATGAGACACGAAAAGAATGGCATTGTTTATTTACAATGCATTGCAAAGTGCTTTTTTGATTCAATGTTTACAATAAATACTAAAAATGGCGACTACTCCCAGTAACACATGCTCGGTAACGTCGAAGGAGTGATTGGTGAACAGATTCCAGGCATTTCGCGCAGCCGCAATGGATAGTCGAGTAAAGAGGTCCTCCATTGAGTCAACTGGAAAATGAAAACACAGATGCAAATGCAAGAGAGCCTGATGGCCTGATGGCGAATGGCTGGCGCTCTGGCACTCGGTACCGACAGGTTTTGGGTTCGAGTCCGGACGGTATCATGGAGGCTTGTAGTAATTCGGATCCACTTTAAAGCGTAGATCACAGCGCTTCAATCAGGCTACTTGACTACTTTCCATCATTCCCAAACTGTAGTAAGCTCTAGGCACAGTGATGTGGTGTGGTGTAGTAGTTGCAAATACAGAGTTAGAATAAAATGGAGTGTGCATCGGGCTGCCAGCAAGAGGAATTGAAACTGGTCACGTGACTGGTTTCAGTAATGGCTTTGTCCCTGGCTGTTGTAGTTCGATTGAATTCGATTGATTCTGTAAATCGATTGAAAGGTCTGTACGTTCCTCCACGCGTCACTTCAGATCCTAAATTCCTGTGCGAAAAAATGTATGCTTTAGTAAGCTATACCACAACTCGAAGTTTGTTCGGTTCGAATCCTGGTGGTGGCATGGATGTTTATTGGGGGTTCGGAATCCACGTTAAGCTGTAGGTCCCGGTCTAATGAGACCAAAGTGTGCACAAAATGACAGTACAGCGACAAACGAAACTAAATCAAAGTTTGTTCCTTGACCGTTATATCGCCCTGCTTCTAGGATTATGTGCTACAAAAAGTTTTTAGTTGCATTTACTTCTTTATGTTTAGTGGGATGTAGGTTTAGTGTGGCCCCAAATTTGCTCTTAAAAAAAGCAATCTGCAAATAGCGAATCACGGTGATTTAGAATACCATTAACAAAAATAGAGCGGATTATTCATTCACTGATAAGTAGCATGCACCAGATTCATCCTTCTCATTTTCAGTGGGATTCACCATTTTTATTTTTCGCATTATCCTTCCTTATATTTACTGTGTGTCATGCTTCTATTGTTGATTTTAATGAACAATTTTATAATTTCAAACTTCAAGGTGTTTTATTGACATCTTTATTGATTGTGTTTCAAGATGTAAGTAGATGAATAAAAGAAATAAACTAGAACTAGAATAACCCTTTTTTTACTGAAAAAAAAGTAGGATGACAAAATATGGGAATTAGTGTTCTATCACCGAGTACATAACTTGACGAGTGAGTTTAGACTTGATGAGGTCTTAATCTCTTTGATATATGGAACCTTTAATAAGTCCCGATATTCTATGACAAATATGACTATCGGACACCTAGAGGAATAAAATACAATGCAATTAGAAGCATATTAATAATGAAATAATAAATCTTTAACCCAAAATCGTTACTTTGAAATAAAGAGGAGTTACATCAATGCCAAATACATTTAAATATAATAATATAGAAGAATTTGAAAAGAGTTTGTATACGAAATAGTATGCATAACCAAGGGCTGGCATGAGGACAAATAATACTGTAGTACATTTAAATACACTAAAGGAACACTTGCACACTTGTGCCCCCTACAACAAAAGGGGGTGTCCTAAGCTATATATTGTGCAGCTTATACATAAATGCGGCATCCTTACATTCCCATAAAAAAAAACCCCTATCTTTTGCTTTAGTAAGGTGTACCACCTCTCAAAGTTTGTCCCGTGACCATTGTACCCGCTGTATAATTTTGAGAAGTGTCAATCTGTTTACTGGCAAAGGGGGTCAATTGCCATTATCTGACAGGAGAAAGGTGAAGAAGAAAATGTAAAACACCTCTGACGTTAAACAACAAATTTATATTACTATTCAAAATATAGATTTTTTTATTTTTTTATTTTTTTATTTACAGGATCGCACCGCCTCTGCTGCGTAAAAATCGTCAGATCTTCACTTGCAATACGTTGTGATTAGGTATTGCAATATCGGACCAAAATTTCAATACCGATATTCGGTATTTTTTTAATCTTAATACCGGGATACCGGTTTTAATACCGGTAGTAGAAATGTCATTGATGCTATCATTTTACTTATAATTTCATGCAAATTATCTTTTTATTCAAAATTATCTAAAATCCTTGATGGCTTGAGCTTAGAAACTGTGCTTAAGTTTGCATCTTCATCGCAATTAGATTCTTTCCACTTTAACAAATTTGTATCATGTTTCGTTTTTAAATGTGTATGGAGTCCGCTTGTACTTCCTCCATTCACTTTAATAACTCTTGAACATTTTTTACATTGTGCCACCCTATTCTTTTCATCATATAAATAATGAAACCAAACCGAAGTATTATCAACTGATTTAAAGTTATTCTTATTCATTATTATGGGGTATTATTTATGAGTATATATATGTAGACTTCTCTACCAGTCTAACAATGGCCAGACTTTTGCAGTGGGTGTCTAGGGAATTTGACTGACAAAACTCAGTAACGAGACGTTTCTTTAAATAAAGCCATTTAATTACATACTATTAGACAGTGATATTTACATTAACTATTAAACAATCACAACCATATTATCTCGCTGCTTGACGCAGCCTTCCTCAGTCTCGCCTCCTCTCTCGTTGTCGGCCAGCGTTCTTCTCCCCTTTCTTCATCTACGGGGATCTGTGTCCCCTTCTCGTGGGGTCAGAGTTCAAAGTTGAATACTCCCCCACGTTGTAAACAGGCTCTGTCAAAGACAAGCAACCGTGATGTGTCGCCGCCTGCTGATTACCACACAAACAAATCCTACATACACTGAAGTGACAAAAGTCATGGGATAGCAATATGCAAATTTTCAGATGGCAGTAGCATCGCGTAGAACAGGTATAAATGCGCAGTGCTTTCGCAGAGCTTTCATTTCTGTTCAAGTTATTCATGTGAAGAGGTTTTGACGTGATGATGACCGCACGACGGGAATTAACAGACTTTGAACGCGGAATGTTAGTTGGAGCTAGACGCATGGGTCATGCCATTTCGGAAATCGTTAGGGAATTCAACATTCCCAGATCCACTGTATCAAGAGTGTGCCGAGAGTATGAAATTTCAGGCATAACATCCCACCATGGACAGCGCAGTGGTCGACCGCCTGCACTTAACGACCGAGACCGGCGACGTCTGCAAAGAGTCGTAAATTCTAACAGACAAGCAACACTGCGTCAAATAACCGCAGAAATCAATATGGGACGTACAAGGGACTTGTCTGTTAGAACTGTGCAGAGAAATTTGGCTTTCTTGGGCTATTCCAGCAGAAGACCGTCTCGAGTGCCTTTACTGACAGAACGACATCGCTTGCAGCGACTCTCGTGGGCACGTGAGCATATCGGTTGGTCCCTAGATGAATGGAAAACCGTGGCCTGGTCCGATGAGTCACGATTTCAGTTGGTAAGAGCTGATGGTAGGGTTCGAGTGTGGCGCAGACCCCACGAAGCCATGGACCCAAACTGTCCGCAAGGCACTGTTCAAGCTGGTGGTGGCTCCGTAATGGTGTGGGCTGTTTTTTCATGGCATGGACTTGGTCCTCTGGTGCGACAGGACCGAACATTGACTGGAAATGCTTATGTCCAGCTACTTGGCGATCCCTTGTAGCCATTCATGGACTTCATGTACCCAAACAACGATGGAATTTTTATGGATGACAATGCGCCGTGTCACCGGGCCACAACTGTTCGCGATTGGTTTGAAGAACATTCTGGACAATTCCAACGAATGATCTGGCCACATAGATCGCCCGACATGAATCCCATCGAGCATTTATGGGACGTGCCCAAAATCCTGCACCATCAACGCTTTCACAATTATGGACGTCTATCGAGACAGCATGGCTCAATATTCCTGCAGAAGACTTCCAACGACTTGTTGAGTCCATGCCACGTCGAGTTGCTGCACTTCGCCGGGCGAAAGGAGGGCCGACACGATATTAAGAGGTATCCCATGACTTTTGTCACTTTAGTGTATATATATATAATAAACCTGAAAAAATATTTTGAACTCTGAAGTATGATATGCAAATACAATGCAAATAAGAAAAAAATATCGAAATATTACACACTTTCTTCACAACTACAACCTTGTTTTCGCAGATAAGAATTTCTAGTTTTTAGATAAGAATTCCCAGATAAGAATAAGAATTTCTAACATAAGAATTCTTTCACATATAAGAATTCTAAATTTCTAGTAAATATCGAAAAAACGGTATTTAAATTTGTGAATACCAGTATTACAAAATTGTACAAATGGCTCAAAATACCGGTATGCGGTATCCCGGTATACCGGTATTGCAATCCCTAGCTGTGATTAATCATACATATCATAAAATGCTTTTACATTGCCAATTATCCTTTAAATTGTAGAAGTTACTCATCTAAATGAGTTAGAAGGGCGATTTAAATGAGTAGGAATGACCGGCACTGTTGTGCAAGTTGACGGATGGAACTATTTCAAAAAGAATGCTACATTTCGAGTTCTATCAGGATATTCCTAATTACACTTTCTAGAAAAGCGAGAAGTTTTGACTTCATTTCGGTAGAATTTCGCTAGATATTTTTCTCGGAAATCATTGTGGATTTCTCAAAAATTTTCCTTTATTATTTTTTTATTTGACAAGTTGTGTTTTTATTTGCTTTGAGTTTTATTGTTTTTTGACAATGTACTCAAAACTTTTATCACAGAGAATATCGTCAAAAACTGGTTCTAAGTTTATAAAATTAGAACAGTGGGAAAATCCTGGGAACAAATTAAATCTGGATTTATTTTATTTTTATTACGTATGTTAAATAAATCTCGCCAAATTTTTAAAATAGAATGAATAATGAATGGAATAAAATGAATGAATAATAATAATGAATAAAATGAATGGAATTTTTTAGTATTAATTTTTTAACTTTTCTCTCTCTTTTTTTTTTTTTTTTTTTTTTGAAAAGTATTATTCCAAATATTACCATCTAGTTTTAGAACAGAGAATTTTTAACTATTAAATAGTCAAAAATCGTAAATTTCAATTTTTTAATTCTTAAAAAGCATACAAGTTAATAAAATATGTCAAGTATTTCTTTCTTAAACGAAGGATTTTTTTTTTTACCAACAAAGAATTTTAAAATCTAAATATTTTATTGATATAAAAAGGGAAAAATATTTTTAAAAATAAAAAATAATACTTAAATAAATTTTGATTGTATGTTTTTTTAAGTTTTAATTTGTAGTATATTTAAGAAAATATGGATGAGGTGAACAAATATCACAATGTATTATTATTTCTTTCGATTTTGCCGTTTCAAATAAATACTATGTGGAATGCATGTGTGCTGTATGTACAAATTAAACAATTGTAAACTAAACAATTGTAAATTAAACAATTAAACAAGTGTATGTACAAATTAAATGTTGCTGTTAATTCGACAAGAAATTTTTTTCCCCCTCATTCTGCATTGCTGGGTTTCAGTCCATTGCACACATTCAATAGTAGTCTTTCCAGCGAAGTGTTTCAAAAGTATATATTGTTGAGCAATAATAATTAAAAAAAATTCATTAGACTCTCTCTAATCAATGACTAATCAGTTGTAGAATGGGGGAAATATCATTCCTCTGAACAGGGTTCTTAGATTTCACGATATACAGAAACTAAAATTGAAATTTATCTTCCAATATAAAATTTTAGTTAAACTCGAAATTTCCTTTTTGCTCAAATGTCTCTAGAACTATTGGACAGATTGCAATGAATTTGATATGTAGTACATAGGTTGATCTAATACGAAACAAGTAATATAAAAAAAAATGTAAGTCAATTCCTACGGTTTTTTTTTTTTCACTCTATTACAGAAAGTCCTTTATAAAAAATTTTCATTCATTTTTTAAGTTTATCTGACGTCATCTATTGGTAAATAGATGCAGCTTAAATCTAAAAAAAACTAAAATGAATTCATTAAATTTAATGAATTAATTAATATTTGAAAAAACTGTTTTAACATACAGTGTGATCCACTACAAGTTCAAAAAAAATGTATTTGAACTTGAGTGGATGAATAAAAATTGTTTTATGAACGATTGAAAATTTGATCAAGATATATCTAGGGAGAGTGTGAGCTAGTAGAAGGAATTGAAAAAAAGAATAACCACACAATAGTTATGATGCACTCACCTGAGCATATGTAAAATTCAGGGGGCGGAGTAATAGGGGATATGATCTCCTCTCACAATTGTACAGCTTTCACAACGTGGATTCATAATGGAAAACAGACAGTTTATGAGTCCCTACTTCAGCAACGCTTTTTTATGGTTTTCAATGGTTGAAGGAGGAAGGCGAGTTGCAATTGCCTTCCCTAAAGCGTCTCAGACATAGATTGTTTAGGGTTTAGATCTGGGGATCTGAATGACCAAATCACTAAGGTGAATTCCTTTTTCAGAGATTGAAAGCTCAGAATATTCCTGTGTGAGCGTGAATTGTTGCATATTAAAATGAAATCACCACCAGTGGCGCCCTTCAAAAGGTAAACATAGGCTTTTTTCCTTTTCTTTTCTTTACTTCATTGTCACTGTTTCTAAGGCTATGAAATTCCTTACCCGTTAGAAAAGTGATGATGGAACATTAGTAGGCCTCATTTATGCCATGAACAGACCACCGACGGATGTGGAGGGAAGGATAGTGCCTTCCAGACGAAATTTTTATGAGAAACTGCCTGTTCGAGTTGTATGTGAAAAACTCTGGAAAATTCTCACCAGGAAACCTGACTATCAAAGCTTTACATATATTATAACAATTGCATCAAGTCTCCTCGTTTCGGAAAGAAGCGACTGCAATTGATTCCACCACCAAATTCGAACGTTACCTCTTCTGCACACGTTGCTACTCTACCGCGAGATTATGTGAGCATTGACCACGTACTTCATAGCTATCACAGAGTGTCTGATAAAAACATGGAGGCTTGAACGCTCTTTCAAGATGATAGCTTCTCAAACCCTGCTGTGTCTCGTATGTTGGACGCCAAGTCAATGATCCTCTCCAGAAGACTGTCCGTCGAGAATCAGTGGGTAGGATCAGTGGATTCCTCGGTGGATGAAAACACCGATCCTTGATAAACGGGTTCTGCTCTCCTGTGCACAGGAATGCAGCAACAAAAGCAGGATTGCAACATTATTATTGTCGTAGACGGACATCCCTTAAATTATAAACCGTAATCTCTGCCCGCATGAAATATATGTAACCACAGATTACGATTACGACCACAGATTAAATGCTACTTATGCTATACCTTACTGTAATGCACGAATATCTTCATTCTGGCTCTTTCCCTCGACGGTTCTTTAAATTGCTTTCATAAGTTGGGCTCGGCATTGGTCATTACATCTCTAGCAATTGACCATATTGCTTCCAGTTTCATCACTATTCGTCGTCTCATTTCATAGTGGCAAAATGGAAACTTGCACGTCTAATATGCAGGAGATTCGAATCTGCTGGCGGCATTATTGTAGTCACTACTGTCAGAAATGAGGAGACTCGATGTCTATTGTGGCAATGTGCGCAATGCATCTCACATGGTGGGAATTTTTCCAGGCTCTTCCCATATAATACGCACATGCGGGTAGTTACCTCTAAAACTCCCATCTGTAAGCACTGTCCTCCGATAGGTGGATTTATATCCCCATCATAGAGTATTGCTAAAATAGACGCGCATGAAGGTTACCTGCTTGGGATCAACATAATCCTCACGTGATCATACACCTCACGTGATATTTTACAATTTGGCACTCTCCACTGTCAGAAGGGACGTGATGACTGGTCACTCTACCATTGATTTGTACGGGACTGGTTACTTAATTCACTTGTGTTACAGAACGAGCGATGCGAGCTTATATTGCAAATTTATAATTTGTTTTAGGTAGGTATTTCAGAATTTCGTAGTTTAACACATGCGGCGATAGCTTGGCGATGTTTATCAACAATCGCTACTGTTGGCTATTTTTATTCTATGCTGTTGTTACGAAGGAAGAAAAAGGTGTATTATTAGAAAGTTTTTGCATACCGTACGTTAGTTACCGTAGGACGTCCGTTAGCTTTTTCTCGCTAGCGCGCATGCTCATAGGAAACTGAGCATGCGCGCTAGGGAAAAAAAGCTAACGGACTTCCTACTGTAACTAACGTACGGTATGCAAAAACTCTCTATTATTCTACAACGATTTTCAGAAACAAATTGGTTCATTTTTCTTTAGATGCAAATAAACGTAAATTTAATTTTTCTAAATATTTGGCATTTATATTCTATTCATAAATTTTCTTGTGTCTTATTCTCCCTTCCAAAATGATGAAAAAATAAAATATTAATTCATATGAAGTTTTTGTCGTGTTTTATTATATTCCATATAATAGTATCAGAATTTTATGAACAAAATAACATTTCTTGTATTTATTTATCTTTACTAAGCGCTTAGTTCTATAAATGCGCAATTAGAGAAGATTTTTTTTGGAATTTTCAGAATCGTTTGGCAACTGGCAACTGGCGTACCGATTACGAGTACCAACAGGGGAAAATACCCCCCTTACACCTCCTCATCTTAATGCATAGATATGCTTATAACTATTGTTGGCTGCTTAATTAATGTTAGTAAAAATACAAGATAAAATTTCAAAAATTCAGTTAAAGTGGTACTCAAAAAAAAAAATAATAAATACTAAAAATAAATAAAAGTAAAATGCAAAATAAAAGAATTTAAAGTTAAGTTTAAATTCGGTGCAATTAGGGACCATTTGTCGATGCCATAAGACTATTGAAAAAAGTAAACACTACAATGAAAGGGTTTAGCAACATGTTTATGTTTTCTAAATAAATACGCGCAGGGAAGAGGAGCCAAGGGGCGATACAGCGCCAACTCTAGTACGAAAAGGAAGAGGGATGCTTGCCTCAACTTTGTATTACTTTAGAATAGAGGGATGAGTCCTATTTTATTATTACTCTGTGGGCCCCACCGATGTTCCACCTTAGAGAACAAAGCACATAAATTACAACTCCCGCTTCTAAAGCCTGTACCTTTATATATAACACCCACATACAATTATACTCTGAAGTATATATCACTAGCTTTTTTTTCTTCAGGAATTTGTATTGTTTTCAGAATATTACACAAATGGGAATTATATATATTTATTAATCCCATTATTATTTAGAAAAATTTATTCTAATGTTAGAAAAAAATATTACTTTATACTGCTTTTACACCTTCATGAAGCTATGATGTTACAATAATGGGTGATTTTGTTTCGAATGCCAATTTTCAGCACATTTTTTTCAAAAATCACATTTCTCATTAAGTATCATTTTAATACAAAAATATTTGGTGATTGCAAATATTTAGTAAAATGCGTAACAACTGATGTCTTACGAAAATTCAATGTAAATAATTGTATTTTTTAAAATGTTTATAATTATTCATTTTGTTGTTGTTACTAATCCCCCTGGTGCAAACCTACACCAGGTCCAGAAGACCCCACTGGTCCATGGCTAAGGGTACTATGCAGCTTCACTTTTAGCGAGGAACCATTAGGGCTGAAGACTGACTTAGCATCAAGACAACGCTCTACGATCCTATTAGACAGGGATCTACGGTTTAAAGTGGATTCCGAACCCCTACAAACATCCATGGCACCAGCGGGACTCGAACTCGAAACCTGTGGCATGGAGAACCAGAGCGTTAGCCACTCTGCCGTCAAGCCATAATTATCCAGACATAATTAATGTTAAAATTAACCTTTAAGGGAGGAATTTAATTGTATCTTAGTAAAGAGAGTGACTGGGGTCTGACGACCGAGTGACTAGCGCTCGGAGCCGCAGGTTTCGGGTTCGAGTCCTGGCAGTGTTATGGGTGTTTGTAGTGGTTCTCAATCCACTTTAAACCGTAGGTCCTGATGTAATATGACTGTTGGGCGAAGGCCTGGAAACCCTACCCAGAAAGAAGAAAATATATTCTGTCTCGAAATCTGTCAGAAAGCATACGGTTTTGGCCCACCATGGGGCTGTTGCGACAACTATAAACTGAAAAAAAAAGAACTATATTTCGTTTTTTTCTCGATTTCTTCCTCAGTTTTTTTTCCCCCAATAAAATTTACCTAAACGAAAAATCGTTGAAATATTCGAAAAAAATTATCAAAATACGAAAAAATATGGATGGGGGATTATAATAATGAATAATGTTGGATTATGGGAAATATGAAGAAATGAGTTAAAATTTAAGAAGATGGACAAGTTCTTCAACACTAAAAATTTCCAAAAATAAAAAAAAATAATTAAAAAATTTTGATTTTCTGTTATCAGACAGCTAACCAAGTCAGCTAATCGGGAGGATAGCCGATCAACTAATTTGGCTAATTTGATAGCCCTTTGTCAACTAATTTGATAGCACAGTGGGGTCAGTGAGGTCAATCAGGGCTATGCCATACTAGATAGTCCAGGGATGGGCAAACTTTTTCGGTCGTGGGCCAAAAATCGAAATAAAAAAAGCTTGGCGGGTCAAGATAAATTTTTCTACAATTTTAAAAACATTATACACGTATTACAATTTAAATATGTTAATGAGATGAATGAAATTGCGATTTCATTTTAAAAGTCCCTTATAGTGAGGTTCGAAGTGAGATGGACTGATTCTAAGGAACGAGGCTAAATGCTCCTCTGTCAGTCTGCTTCTGAAATAATTCTTTCTAAGGTTCACAGTTGAAAACACTTGATCACATATATAAGATGAAGCAAACATAGCACTGATTTTCTGGGCGTGAGATATTGAATTTGGGAAACTTACTTTCGATCATGATTTGTAAAACTCTAACTTTGGTATATTTAGAAACAACTGCTATATATTTGTTTAAATTTGCCTCGGACCGGCAAAGGTTCTATCCGCGGGCCGGATAGAACTTTCCGGTTGGCCGGAGTTGGCCCGCGGGTCTTAGTTTGCCCATCCCTGAGATAGTCCAAGAATTCCTCCTTCCTCAGTGAATAACTCTGAATTAACGAGAATGTTGCTATGCGGGGTCAGTGAGGTAAGGATCTTTATTGTGAATAAAGGGATTGTAGTTTTGGTCGAATCAGTGAATGCGGCAGTTTCATTTCGCTATTATATTTTTGATTGGGGCCTGAATTGCCGAGTGCTAGCGCTCGGTACCAAAGGTTTCGGATTCGGGTCCCGGTGGTGCCACCAATGTCTGTAGCGGTTCGGAATCCACTTTAAACCGTAGGTCCTGGTCTAACAGGATCGTAGAGCGTTGCGGGGTTATTGTTACTCCGCGTCCGTGGCTTATCTTCAAGTGACACGCACCTCCTGGGTAGTGCTAAGTGGGTAACGTTGGCGCAGTGCCTTAAGGCACCCAAGACAACTATCTAAGTGTTTGTTGTTGTAGCTGTCGTGTCCCTCATGGAAGGAGGGGAGAGCTTCTGTTCTGATGGAGCACCCGTAGGTAGAAGTCTGACTTCTGCTCCGTAACGCTCTTACAGTCATAGGAGACCGGGACCTATGGCTTAAAGTGGATTCCGAACCACTACAAACGTCCATGGCACCGCCGGGACTCGAAGCCGAAACCTGTGGCACCGAGCGCTAGACACTCGGTCATTCAGGCCCTGGCTAAGTGTTTGCCAGTTGCATTAGAACAAATAAATAAATAAATAATCGCATTAATTAAAATAGTAATCGTATTGTAAATATCGGCCCAGTGAAAGTACGTAAGAGAGAGAAGAGAAGAAAAAGAAAAAAGAAAAGTTGAGAAAGAAAGAAAAGTGAAAACGATTTTGCAATCTTCCGTTTCTGCTTTCACCTGCCACCGCGGCGTCTTTCGAGAGGCAGGGTTTTTCCCGCCCTGCCGAAAAACGGGGTCGCGCGAAAACCTATGACGTCATGGCGGAGGGTCCGTTTCTTCATCCCTCAAGTGAGTGCAATGACCCGCTTCGCGAGTGTTTTATTCCGAGTATAAAAAGGCTTTTCTAGGCCACGGCTTAGCATACATCTCTCAGGAATCGCAGGCATGACACCTGCCTGATTTGTTTTGCCTCCCCAACCCAAGTGGTATAAAACAAAGTGATAACCACTGTCAACAGGTGAGTGATTTTCTCATTCGCAACTTTTAATTAACTAAAATAACATTTACTTAATTTAAAAAAATGCATTTAATTTAACTTTAGAATTATTTTTCTTTATTTTTCAATTGTCTTGATCAAAAGTACCAAGAAAGTTAAAAAGTTATTTAAATTATTAAAATAAAATTTTTCCAACCATTTGGAACTGAATTACATTTGCTAATCTTAATATTACAGTATTGTAAATGAGATTTTGATACTATTTATTGTATTTATTGCGTGTGAATGCTTGATTTTCAGTGCCTTGATCTTTATTTTTCAATGTCTTGATTAAAAGTATTAAAAATATTATTTAAATTATTATTAAAGTTGTATTTGGCTAATCTATTTGGAACCTATTCTATTTGGAAAATTATAAAATTACATTTGCTAATATTAATATTTCAATATTGTAAATGAAGAATTTGATACCATTTATTATTGTTTCGACTGCGTAGGAATGCTTAATTTTCAATATATTGATTCTTTATTTTCCAATGTCTTCATTAAAAGTATCAAGAATGTTAATTAAATTAATATTAAAATAGAATTTTCCCAACCCATTTGGAACAGAATAAAAAATTATATTTGCTAACATTAATATTAATGTATTCTAAATGAAGATTTTGATACCATTTATTATTGTTTCGACTGCGTATGAATGCTTGATTGTAAATGTTTGATTCCTTATTTTTTAATGTCTTGATATAAAGTATCAAGAATGTCAAAATGTTAATTCAATTATTATTAGAATAAATTTTTTTTAACCCATTTGAGACCGAATTAAAAATTTGCACATTATAGCACATTATAGACAAAGGATTCTACTCTGCAATAGAATAAAATATCTTTTTATTATTTAAATATTAATATTTTTTATTAAACTGGACATGTTTCATGTTTGAATCTTCTATTTAATTTTAAGGATCTTTTAAAAAATGACCAATGACCAAAATTACCAATGGTCAATTAAATATAATGGATGCCTACCGATCCGAACCATGAACTTGAGATTATAAATTGATGAAACAAAGAAATATATATTGTTATCGAGTATCAATCAGCTGAAATGAATGAAATGGGTGCATCAGGCAAAATAACTTACGCGCATCGCTAATTGTAACTAACCTTATCATCGCGATAAATAAGAAAGAAAGAAAGAAAAATGAGGCATGGATCTGCACCTGGTAGTATTTTCAGCCGACCTTGAAAGCGGCTTGCCTGTAAACATCGACCACTGATCGGCCTGCTGACTTTCTGCCAACCTCGTTCTCTGTTTAAAAATAGACGAGAGAAGATTATTTTTAGAACTGTTCTCTTTGTCCTTTGGAGATTATTACTAAGTAAAGAAGAAACTTCATTTTCTTCGTTTTCTATTATATCACGATTGTATCTTTTTTTTTTTTTAATAAAGCACGCATCATGCAAGTAGAAAGACGCAAAGAAAAAGCGTGACATAAAAGATGGCTTAATTAGGAATCATAAAATGTATGATGTGTAAATACAATTAATAGTTTGTTTTGACGAAATTGTAAATAGAGAATTGTTTACTGAACTTTAATTCATGTTTATGTTAACATTAAAAACAAACAAACAAAATTAAAACACTTGCTTATATAATTTCAACCCACTTAGTAAAACAAAGGTAATACTCCGAATCCGCAGTCTAAAGAAACACTTCTGTATTACATTCTGTTTGCTTTTGTGGTCATTTTTTAAACGATTTGATTGTATCATTATCATCATTGGCGCAACAGCCCCATGGTGGACCAAGGCCGTCTGCCTACTGGAAGAATTCGAAACAGGAGATGTTTTCTTTTTACTGAGTAGGATTGTCTGCCCTACGCCCAACGCTTTACAGCCATATTAGATCAGGACTTACGGTTTGAAGTGGATTCCGAACCACAACAAACATTTATGGTACAGGAGGGACTCGAACCCGAAACATGGGGCACCGAGCGCCAGTCACTCGGCCATCATAATTTTTCTGCCGACTCTCAACTCCCCACCTCTGCTGTTATATAGGCCTACAGCGGCCTTTGTATTTCGAAACTGTGAAATCTGGCCTGATAAGCGAAGTGAACCGTTAGCTTTAATGCCAATGTGTAGGATAAACATAATAAATCTATAGGTTGGAAAGTCCTTCCGTTGGCTCAAAGAGAAAGATTCGAACGACCGTAAGTCCCAACTTGTGCTGGTGTAATGTGAATGGAAATTCCTTGTAGTACTTGGCTGCTATGTGCCTACCATTGCTGCCTTTGGTGAATGGCTGCCTGATGGCCAGTTGGCTAGCACTCTGGCATGTGGTACCACAGGTTTCGGTTTCGAATCCAGGCGGTGGCCTGGATGTTTGTGAGTGCTTCGGTTTCCGCGTTAAACTGTAGATCCCGGTCTAACGAGCATAACGTGTGCAAAAAATGACAGTAGAGCGACAAATCAAACTGAATCAAACCTTTGGTAAATAACCTCACTTCCTCGTTTGTTTGTCCTCAGTGTCCTGCAGTGCAGGACGGACAACCCATGAGTGATCTACTCATGGATGGAGGGAAAAGGGGCAGCTTCTGTTGTGATGGAGCACCCATAAGTAGAAGTCTGACTTTTGTTCCGTGACGCTCTTACAGTCAAATGAGACCGGGATCTACGGCTTAAAATGGATTCCGATCCACTACATACATCAATGGCACCGCCGGGACTCGAACCCGAAACCTGCGGCACGCTAAACACTCGGTCATTCAGACCCTTCACTTCATCGTGGCCAGCATTTGAGAACAACAATAAATTGATCTTATTACATTTTAAAAGACCGTACTTATTTTTAGATAGTCTTTATTCTGTGTTGTTGTTTAAAAAAAAAATCAGTTTTACTATTAGAACGTGTGAAGCGGAACATTGACATAAATAAGCTTAATTAGTGAAAAACTTTAAAAAATACGAGTTGTTCCAATGAATTAAATAAGAGTCCTACTTTCTGTTGATTGGCTTTCGAGTCGTAAAAAACAAGAGGGTTAAAACGGCCGGCTCTTCTATGTTTTGAAAACGTCCAGTGAGGTGTGAAGGAATCAAAAATAAATACTCAACACGGCTATTGTCTCGTTTTCACTCACTTTGTTTCATCAAGTTCATGTTCCACTTTCGAATCACTGGTTTCGAACCCCTCGCGTTTTCCTCGTAATGGTTATTCTAAATTAGGAATAATACTTTTTCTCGTTACATCACCGAAATGAAGAGAAAAACTGTAACAATGAGGTCACGAATCAAGGTCAAAGAAAAGTTGTTGTTTAACAGTTTTTAAAATAATTGTTGTTTATTTCGTTTTCCTTGTTTTCGTCCTGACGTTCAATCATCTGTCAGTGAAGTAATGAAAGGATATAACTTCTTGAAATACGACACCATCTTTCTTTAACCTGTTTTTCCCTATTTTTTCATAATTTCCCCTTTTTTTAAAACAGTTTATTAAGTCATTAAACTTTTTGGCATGTCCAGTATAATTAGAAAGCGGAATTTCGCCGTTTAATAGATACCTTGAAACTTATTAATGAATTTTTTAGCACCCTGACCTGTTCCTTTAGTCATCATTTCTAGCAGTTGCAACTCCATCCTGTGGTGTTTTTTATTTTTTGCTTTCTTCTTTTATTTTTTAATTATTTTCTTCACTTTTACTTTATATTTCTCTTTTCTTAATTTATGTTTTCTATTATTGAAATTCTCTGATTCACTCGTTGCTCTTTTATTTTATTTTGATCTGGTAATTTGGGGCAGACCTTGGTTACTTACTGCTTTGTTGTTTATTAATGTTTTTATATCACCATGTGACTTACTCTCAGCTAGGAGTTTAGGCCCATATAAGGCCATGGAACTCCGTAAACCTCAAACTGACTGACTGTCCAGTATAATGAACTTCAGCAGTATAATAGATTTCGGTAATATAATGTTCAGTACCATGGACTTCGTTAATATGATGTCCAATGTAATGAACTTCGTTAACATGATGTCCAAAGTAATGAATTTCGGCAGTATAAAATCGAGTATCATGAACTTCGGAAATACAATGTTCAGTATCATGGACTTTTTGACAGTATAATGTTAAGTATCATGGATTTCGGCAATATGATGTCCAATATCATGGACCGCTTATATGATGTCTAGTATCATGGACTTCTGCAGTGCAAGGTCATCATGGATTTGTTGTTGTTGTTTAACAGTTTTTAAAATAATTGTTGTTTATTTCGGGAATCCCTAGTTTTTATTTATTTCGTTTTCCTTGTTTTCATCCTGGCGTTCAATCATCTGTCAATGAAGTAATGAAAGGATCTTGATATATTTCTTGAAATACGACACCATGTTTTTTTAACCAATTTTCCCCTAATTTTTTATAATTTTCCCCACTTTTTAAACAATATAATAATAGTATATTAATTCATTAATAAAAATTAAATTAAACTTTTTGGTGTGTCCAGTATAATGAATTTCGGCAGTATAAGGTTCATTATTGTTGGCAATATTATTATTAATATAAATTACTTCGGCAATATAATGTTCAGTATCATGGACTTCAGCAACATGATGTCCAGTATAATGAACATCAGCAGTATAAGGTCCAGTATCATGGAATTTGGCAATATAATTATCAGTATCAGGGCTTGAATGACCGAGTGGCTAGCGCTCTGGCGCTCGATACCACAGGTTTCGAGTTCGAGTCCCGGCGGTGCCATGGATGTTTGTAGTGGTTCGGAATCCACTTTAAAATGTAGGTCCCGGTCTAATAGGATCGTAGAGCGTCGCGGGGGCATTGTGACTCCGCGTCCGTGGCTTATCTTCAAGTTACACGCGCCCCCTGGGTAATGCAAAGTGAGTACGTCTGTGCAGCGCTTGCCTTAAGGCATCCAAGACCAAGCTGTCTAAGTGTTTGCCAGCTGCATTAGAAAGAAGAAAAAAGGATCAGTATCATGGACTTCAGCAGTATAATTTCCAGTACTATGAACTTCGGTAACATAATGGACGTCGGCAGTATAAAGTCCAATACATTCACAATAAGTATAATATATATCATGGACTTCATTTTTGTGCATAGCATTCTGGGTTGAAAATAAAAATTTCTTAGTATGCGATCTTGAGAGCATAATGAACTGATCAAGTCCACCTGTCCTGTATTGAGGACATTGAAAAATATGGAGGTTTCCTCCTATCAATGAAAGGATACCCCTTAGGGAAGTTTTCTCCCTATCAATAAATAACTTTTTTTAACAGACAACTTAAACTCAGAACAAGTAATATAAAAAATAATAAAAATTTAAGTCAATTCCTACTTTTTTTCACTCTATTGCAAAAAAGTCCTTTATAAATAATTTTCACTCATTTTTTTAAGTTTATCTGGCGCCCTCTATTGGTACATATAGGCAACTTAAATGTTAAAAAAAACTAAAATTAATTAATTAAATTTACTTACTGAATGAATATTTGAAAAAACTGTATTAACTTCGAGTGTCATCCACTGCAAGTTCAAAAAAAAATGGATTTGAACTTGAGTGGATGAATAGAAAGTATTTTATGAACGATTGAAAATTTGAACAAGATAAGTATATATAGGGAGAGTGTGAGCTAATAGAAGGAATTGAAAAAAGAAAAGTCGAGTTAAAAAATTAAAGCCATTCACTATTTTTGTAAAATCTTTTGAAAGCCTTTTTTACTTAATATATTCTCCAAGAGTAACACGCGCAATTAGCTTTCAAGAGGGCCTTGGTTTTGGATTTGCGAGTGGCGTATATAGCTTTCATTGACAAAGGGACTCAATGGCAAATTATGGCGTTTGTGTCTCATTTTGGCCGTTCTGTTGGCTCTCTTACTTGACGGAATTGCGGACAAGGTCCTCCTGTAAGAAGACAATACCGTCCTGCCATTGCTCGTTCACCATAAGAGATTTATTTTGTAATAAAACGCATTGGAAAATTTTGAAAGAATTAGAATGACATTCATGAAATTTCCGCATTCATCAGTATATATATTTATAAAGAATGATCTTATGTTTGTCACCATTTATCACTAAGCAATACACCTGTAAAGAAACCTGTAACTGATAAAGTAACCTGAACTGGTTAAAAAAAAAAAGCTTAAGGTACTAAAACTTAATAATAATATTTTTGCAGTGAAATTCATGTGACAAGGTGCAAATTTCATTATATGGAATTAATAAGTAAAATTCGTTTTTACTTTTATTACATTATAATAAATTTATATTTTTAATTTTTGATTTTTATTGTAAATTTTTTAACTTTATTTATTTTTTATTTTTTGTGAACTTTAAATTTTTAACTTTAGCTTTTTATTGCATTGTAACAATTTATTAAAGAATGAATTTATTTATTTTTTATGATAGTTTAAATTTATGATAGTTTATGATTTTATGATAGTTTTTATGATAGTATAAATTGTAGAAAAATTTAGGCATCTCTACTACAATTATCACTACCTGCATACATGAATTTTAACCTTAACATCTTTCTTCATATTCTTTTTCAATATATCCTACATATTTAATAAAGAACCGCAACTACTCCATCAGAACAGCGATCTTTAAATTACCAGAAGTAATCTTATTTGCCAGCCATCAGATTTTAATGAATGTCTCCAAAGCGTATTGATTAACTCAGCCTAAAATAGGCTGACTCAGCAATTGGGGTCGCCACGCATTTTAAAACAAAAAAAAGGGGTAGAGAGATGTAGACCATCTCTGTCGCCGACGACATGCAAATCTGTTACCTGCGTCTTTTTCTGGAAAAACCTTTTTGAGGAAGATCCTCAAAGAATCCCACTCCAGACACCTTCCCTCGCGCTGACCCAGAAGAATGTGGGTCACCGACACACAGGCGATTCCCTTTCGCGCAGTTTGTTGACATTCGAACATCTTCCTTCTGCTCGTTTGTTCGAGTCGAAACCGAATCGTTTGGCTTTCGGGATCAGAGGTGAGGGTTTTTTTTTTTTTTTTTTTTAGTTGTTTTTGAAGTCAAAGTAGTTGCAGTTGTTTAAATATCTATGTTAGCTTGGATTGGACAATTTTATTAAACTTCTAAGTGTCGTTACCTGGTATAGTTGATTTAAAAGTTATCATTTCCAGTGTTCAAAATATTTATTCTTAAATATTTCGATCAATTTCTTTAATATTCTTGGCTACTTTTCGAAATTCAAAACCTCCCTTCTAACTCTAAACGCCTTTGATGTGGTTTAAATATATTTTCTTAATTATTCAATTCCTTCTATTAGTTCACACTCTCCCTATATATATCTTGTTCAAATTTTCAATCGTTCATAAAACACTTTTTATGCATCTACTCCAGTTCAAATACATTTTTTTCGAACTTGCAGTGGATGACACTGGATGTTAATGCAGTTTTTTCGAATATTAATTCATTCATTAAATTTAATTAATTAATTTTAGTTCATTTTTAGATTTAAGTTGCATGTATCTACCAATAGATGGCGCCAGATAAACTTAAAAAAAAGAATGAAAATTATTTATAAAGGACTTTCTGCAATAGAGTGAAAAATGTACAAATTGACTTTAAAAAAACTTTTTTATATTACTTGTTTTATGGTTGTTTTGGTTGTCAAAGTCGTTGAAGTTGTTTTAGCATTTATTTTAGCTTGGATTTGGATAATTTTATTAAACTTCCACGTTTCGTCATCTGGTATAACTGATTTAAGATTTGTCATCTTTAGTTCGTTAATGCCTTGTAGCTGCTGCTCTTCTAGCTTTTGGGTATAATTGGTACTGGCTTATCTTTAGGTATAATTAGTCTTAGGTTACCTGATATAATTGATTTAAGATTTATCATCTCCAGTGTCGAAGTCTCGAAATCTTAAAACCTCGATCAATTTGTTTAATATTCTCGGCAACATTTCTAATTTCGAAATTCAAAACCTAAACGTAAATTTAAAAACGTTTCAAAAACGAAAAGAAACAACGTAAAAACGTTTCCTAAACGAAATTCAAAAACGTAAACATAAACTTAATTAAATTAAGAAATTTAAACTTAAATGTAAAATTAGAGTGTACAAGCACGCTTTGGATTAACCCAATGCATTTTTTCTTTTCTCAACAGGTTGATACCCTGCACAGCCAAAGAAATGATGAGCATTCGCTTTGCAGTAATTTGCAGTCTGTTGGTGGGCGTGCCATTGGCAGCTTCGCAATCGGAGACAGGTGAGTTCTGCAATCTATCGACACCAATTGACAAGATGTGTAAAAAAATTTAGTATTTAGTGTGCTTTACTTAGTATTTAGTTTTCTCCTTTTACGCTTTGTCCACAACCCATAGAAATAACATCAATTTGTTCGTTATGACAGAGGCACATTCATTTTTTCGAATTTCGTCGCTCTTGCTCAATACAAGGCGCTTTATGTCAAATTCCAGCAAGTACATTTTGCAAATTAACCATTTATTTTTTGAAATAAAAAATTAAGAAAAATAAATAAAAACATGTAAATGAACTATTGGGACGGGTGAACTCTTTCATCACTGCATATTTCCTAAAATCTTAAAATCAAATTTAACACCCTCGTTTTAATTCTTTGTATAGATTTTTGTGTGATGCTTTTTCTTTCTCATCACAAAGTACAAAAAAGAAAGAGGAATTGGAATTGACATTATGATTGCTTTACCTCTCAGAAGAGTATACACTAAATTTCGAGGAATTCAGTTGATTCCCTCCTTATAAATTTTGAATTTAACTCATTATCTTGAAACTATTCAACGAGATTCACTTTTTCTGTAGATGTAGATCTAAATGGAAAACATTCTGGGGATCTCTAATCTGTACTAATTAATTTATATTCTTCCTGGATCAGCCAAATATCCAACTCAATGACAATGAATTAAAAATTGAAATAAAACCAATACTTTTATACATAATACTTTTCGCAACATACTATACATTATCGGAATAACTGCCAGTTATTGACGTAAGAAACTGATTGCAGGTTCTAACGGTTCGAAGCCATGGTTCTGGAACTCAACCACGAGTGCCACAGATTCCCAGACGGCTGATGAGTTGTCTCACAAGAGCACGACTTCCACCACCCCTTCGACGACGAGCCCAGAGGTCTCGACGACAGAGAGTTCACCAAAAAACGGCTCGGACACACAGATCTTCTCGCCGGGTGTCCTGGACAGCGACGCCTTCCTTCCAGCCAACATCACTGATGGCCGAAGTTCCTTCCTGGAACTCTTCTCCGACGACTTCGCTCCGGCCAACATCACCAGAGGCAGAAGTTCCAAGGCCATGAATCTGGATCTTCTCGGCAACATAAGAGAAGGCAGAATCCTGAATGACGATCCTGGCAATCGTAAACTGTCCTCCAAGGATTCATTCCCATTGTGTCCTTTGCTGGAAAAGATGGCGACGACAACGATGATGGCGCTAAATCCTCGTCAAAGAAGAGAGTGCAAGAAGAAGACCTGTACTTCAACGGACCTTATCCACCCATACCCATCGACGATGAAGAGAAAACGAAATCTGAGAACTACTACAGCCCATCTACGGAATCCCAGAAGATCAACCGTCAAGGATACCAAAAAGCTATAAGTCCTCAGAAGCAACAGTTTGGTGCTAAACTCCACGACGTGAAGCAGACAAACCACAAATTTTACATTCCTCCCCCTCAAAATCCATCCACGGATAACCAACAGAACAAAGACAAGTACGCCGTAGCTCTCGAAAAGGAACTCGTCCGTTACATTTCGGCCAATGACTACCACAAAAGGCCTACTTATCAAGAGAATCCGCACACATTCATTGGTCAGAACCAACAAGACCAGTACCAGAACCAGGACAAATACCAGCATCAGGATGCCACCAAATCGGAATCTCAAGCAAACGGACATTTCATTGTGTCCTCCAAACCAAGCAAGGACGATGACGACCAGTACGTACCAGCTGGCCCTTATGCACCAGAACCAGTACCAACCAACGAGAGATACGCAGCCAAGGACACCACCGCCAAGCAGTTCAGACCAGGAAGCAAGCAGTTTGACCAAGAAAGCCTGTACGAGATCTCCAACGGCAACTACATCTTGAGCAACGACCAGGGGAGCGAGGACAAGTGCATCTGCGTGCCCTTCTACTTATGCAGAATGGGTATCTGGCCAACTACGGCAGATCCCTGGAAAAAGATCCCATTGATGAAAGGTCCGCTAGGAAAGTTTCGAAAAGAAGTGCAGGAAACCAAGTAAGTCTGTCCTACAATATGTCTAGAATTTACTTTTGTGTATGAATTATAAATACTAGAGTTAAAGTAAAAGATCGTTTTGATCTCTTTATGTCTGAACTTTTTAACAAAATAAATGCAACTCACTTTTTAAAACAGATTTTTATGAAAACTAACTGATGCTGAGTGAAAAAAACAATAGCAAAAGATGCACAGGTGAATTGCTAATGCACAGAGAGATAAAAAAAAAATTATGCTTAAATACACATCATGAAAACAGATACTCAACCATAGACAACGAAAACTTTATAACTTATAAAATGTTTGGAAAGAATACTGTCTTCCATAAATCTTTTAAGCAATAAATAAAATAAAACAAGCAATTTATACAATACATAACTTCTACTTCTTCAAATGCGCAGCCCTATGGTGAGCCAAGCTGTCTGCCTACTGGTAAATTCTGAGACATGAAATGAGGTTCTTTTTACGAGAGGGTTGTCATCCCTACTCTCTACAGTCATATTAGATCGGAACCTAATGTTTAAAGTGGATTCTGAACCATTACAAACAGCACTAATCAATCGGCCATCAGGCCCTACAATACATAATTAATAAATTAAAAAAATACTTATAAGCATTTTTTTTGTTTTAATGCAGTTGGCAAACACTTAGACAATTGTCTTGGATGCCTTAAGGCAAGCATTGCACAGACGTTACTCACTTTGCATTACCCAGGGGGCGCGTGTAACTTGAAGATAAGCCACGGACACGGAGTAACAATACCTCCGCAACGCTGTACGATCCTATTAGACCGGAACCTACGGTTTTAAGGTGGATTCCGAACCCCTACAAACATCCATGGCACTGCCGGGACTCGAACCTGAAACCTGTGGTACCGTGCGCTAGCCCCTCGTCTATTCAGGCCCCTTATAAACAATTATTTGATTATTGACAAGTAATTATGTTACAATACATGCTACAAGAGTTTAAATGCTCTATCTGTGTTATCGGCAATCTTTCAATGCAATTATATTGACACTGTGATGTCCTGTTCCAACAGACTGAATCAAGGGACAGCCTAGTGGAGGCCGAGACCCTGGCCCCCTACACCGAAGACATCATGGCCCGGATGATCGGCCTCAACAATGTGGGCGACAGCTGCGGACTCCTACGAAGGTGCTGCAAGGTGCCTCTGAGGGGAGGGGCTCCAGGAGGCCTCCTGCCCTTCAGCCCGGACAACTACCCCATCCCCCACCCTACAGGGGATTTCAGCCAGCTTCCCCCGGGGCTCTTGCCCCCCGGGCTGCAGCAGCAGTTCCAAGGTAATGGCGAAGAACAGAGTGTCTATATCGTTAACCAAGACCCGCAGTCAGGTGAATGACTCGATTTGTTTTTGAATTCCTAAGCCTAACTTGGACTAATACCCTAACTGCTGGTAATAGGTTGCCCATTTTTTTTTCTATCATTATTAGATTGCTACGAATAATAATCTAATTTCGCTTCTACTAATATTTTATTGCAAAGTTGTCCCCACAGTTTGTGCAAGGCCCTGTGCTGATATGAATCGTAAATTTGTTTTGTAACATTGACATTTTTATGTACTTTTATTCACTTTTGAAATTAACACTTCATAAAAAGATTAAGTTGGCAAGAAAGCAATAAAAACAGAACGTACTCCTTGCTAACCCATATATAAAAAGGAAAAAAATCAGAAAATGTAATGTTTGTACTTTATAGTAATACCAATCTTCTTCTTCATTGGCGCGAATCTATTTATTGTAATCTCAATTCACACATTATTGAATTTATGCCTTAAAACCTTAGCATATTTATGAACATAACTATAAAACCTTAAAACTTAACCTTAAACTTTAAAACTTAAAACTTTAGATTATTTATAAGCATAACTATAAATCAGTTTATGGACTACTATCATCAAATAAGTTTGTGAAATGTTCTCTGCAGTATAATCAGTTCAAATAGATTACTTATTTCTTGTGAAAATTCGAGAAATTTGCTGGATAAAACTAATAAAAAAAAAAGTTCATAGCACAAATCCAAAAGATGTCCTCAAATGATGCATGACTAATGTTAGCATTTCGTTTATTTTCAGGACATCCTCAGGAGCAGCAAATCATCCTCGTTCCCCAAGAGGTGCCCCACCACCAGCAACCAAACCATCGACCCAGACCAGTGTTCCCACAACCCAAGCCACCCCAGCGCTATCCACCCCACCCTCCTCCCAAGAGACCCAACCCCAACCGCTCCATCAGACCACCCTATCCTCAGAACCCCCATCCCCCTCAGAGGAGACCCCAGCGACCTCAGCAGCCCGTTTACACTGAACAGCCAGTGTACCAACCTCAGCCCAGCTATCCTCAGCCTCAACCAGTGTACCCTCCCCCCAGTATTCGTCCCCCTAAGCAAACGTACCCCCCACAACCCGACTTCGGACCTCAGCCTCAAGTGAACCAGGGACAGTGCGGAGCCCGAAACGGACTGGGCATTCACGGGCGAGTTAATAATCTCCAGTATCACGATGATGCCTCAGAATTCGGTGAATATCCATGGCAGGTAAGCATATCCATCGACACTTGGACTTTAATGTGGCGAGGTTAACTTTATCCATTCATGTAGTAATTGTTAATGTGGAGAGGTTAAGCTTATCCATTCATATAGTAATTATTAGTATGGAGAGGTTACGCTTATCCATTCATGTAGTGATTGTTAATATGGAGAGGTTAAGCTTATCCATTCATATAGTAATTATTAGTATGGAGAGGTTACGCTTATCCATTCATGTAGTAATTGTTAATATGGAGAGGTTAAGCTTATCCATTCATATAGTAATTGTTAATATGGAGAGGTTACGCTTATCCATTCATGTAGTTATTGTTAATATGGAGAGGTTAAGCTTATCCATTCATGTAGTAATTAGTATGGAGGGGTTAACTTTATCCATTCGTGTAGTAATTATTAGTATGGAGAGGTTAAGCTTATCCATTCATGTAGTAATTGTTGATATGGAGAGGTTAAACTTATCCATTCATGTAGCAATTAATACAAACATAATAAAACATAATTCTTAACCTTTGTTGTAACTTATCAATTTATTTATTATTATTTTTTTCTGCAGGCTGCTATCCTTCTGAAAGTGGGACCTGGCAATAACTTATTCGTTTGCGGAGGCACTCTCATTTCTGACTCATGGGTGGCAACGGCAGCGCACTGCCTTAAAAAGTAAGTTTAATAGAGTAACCTAATAAATGTAATAAATGTATAGCCAAATGAACAGTGTTCAGTTGCTAGTACCATATAGTGTCGAAGGTAATGGGAAAACATAGCAATTCCTAAAAGAAGATCCTTTTTTTTTAGAATTACGTGTGCTTGGCATCAGTAATTGCAATTAGTGACCTTAGCGCTTAATTAGGGCAGCAATTGCTTGACAGCGTAGTTAATTGCGTTAGAGAGAATTTCCTCAAAACCATGGAAGGTGTACATTCCGTTGTACACAAGAGCTGTCATAGAAAATTACAATTATGTGGTCACCGAATTAAATGGACTTATATCAAATGAATTTTTCGCATAAGAAATAAAATTGAAATAACCATTACGTTCCCATGAAAAAGAAATCCTATTGTTAATGGCGTATAACTAATAAAAATAATTTAAATATTTTAATACATGTTAATGTTACATGTTAATATTTTTTGAACATTTAATAATTAAAACCTATAAACACAGAAACAGTCAGATGAAATGTACACAAAAATTAAAAATTATCGAACTTAATTTTCTATTTTTTGTCTTTTATTTGAAGATAGGCCTACTTGAACTAAATTAAGGATGGACTTAAATGAAAATATACCTACTTGATGATGGACCTAATAGCACTTAATTGAAGATAGATCTACTTAGACTAAATTAAGGATAGATCTAATTGAACAAAAATGATATTTTTTGAACTTCATTTAAGATAGACTTACTTGGACATTGAGGATTGACATAATTAAAACTAGACGTGCTTGGACATTGAGGATTTACCTACTTGGACTAAAATGAGGATGGACCTTCTTGCACTTAATTGTAGATAGATCTACTTAGATTAAATTGAGGATAGACGACCTACTTAGACAAAATTGATGATGGACCTACTTTAACTTAATTGTAGATAGATTTACTTAGACTAATTTGAATATATACCTACTTGGACAAAAAAAAAAATTTTTTTAACTTCATTTAAAATAAATCTATTTGCACATTGAGGATTGACTTAACTGAAACTAGACCTATTTGGATTAAATTGAAGATCATCCAATTGGACGTTCATTAAAAAAATTTCCAAAAGACTTTACTTCTGTTTTCTCATTAGAATTGTTCTTCTTTTAAATCTGTCAGCGATTATGAGTTCGTAAATCTACAGCCATGTCCACACTTGAATGAGTGAGCCACGAACATCACGCACGAGGGCTTTTTCTGAGCCTTTCAGCATATCATTGAAAAACAAAGCTTCTTATTAAGGAGACCTGGTGGTATTTCAGAAAATCGTAAATATTTAATGAGCGATTCAAAACCAACTCTAACTAGAGCGGAAATTTTCTTCTTCGAGAGTTGATAAACATTTTCGCATTCTTTGCGCTTTTAGCGATTCGTGAGTGACGCTCCCAGCTCTCGCATTCAAATATGGACGTGATTTACGATGCAATAGCGGATGTCTTGTTACGACTAGTGTTCAAGCAATGGGCATGCGATATGACAATAAGGTTTACATTGTATTACATTTGAAGCTGATTTAGAGCTAAGACAAATTATTCAATCTGTAAATCCTGTGTTCTCGTTTTTAATTATGTTCTCTCTCCCTCCAGGCACCAGGCGGACGAGCTGAAGGTGCGGCTGGGCGACTGGGACGTGCACCGCGACGACGAGTTCTACCCTTACGTGGAGAAGTTCGTGGTGGAGGTGGTGGCCCACCCCGACTTCTACCCGGGCAACCTGCAGAACGACCTGGCCCTGCTGAGGCTCGAGTCGCCCGTCGACCCCTCCCTGCCACACATCTCCCCCGCCTGCCTGCCCGAGCTGAACGAGAGGTTCGACAACTCGCGCTGCTGGGTCACGGGGTGGGGCAAGAACGCATTCGGTGAGTCGAAACACCCCCCTTTCTATATGTATGTGTGTGGGGGATCCTTCAAAATAATGAATTAAAACTTTAGTATATCATACTTTAAAAGGATGAAAGTTGAAAGGAACGTGCGTGAATATGCGTGAAACAAACGTAATGAAATCAGAGATGTATTTACAGGATATATTTCATGGAACTATAGACCGACCACGGATAGGGTGAAATGGTGGACATGCGGCTTAATGATGGAAATGAACGAGTCAATTATTTGTTAAAGGTGCTAGTTAAATAGATGTGGCACAAATCTGTTTTAAAAATAAAAAGTATAAGTTGGTCTGGAATTATTTTCCTTCTGATTTTTCTTTTAATATCGTGTAATAATCTATTACTAATATACCGCACCACATCACTGTGCCTAGAGCTGAGATGCCCCTTTACAGTTTGGGAATGACGTGGGTGAGAAGAAGTCTGATTGTCTCTGATCTGTCTCTGTGACGCTCTACGGTTACATGAGACTGGCTTAAAGTGGACTATGGCTTAAAGTGGATTCCGAACCACTACAAACATCCATGGCATCTATCTATCATACCAAAATGATTAAAAAATAAACTATTCATTTATATGAACTTTTTGTAACGTTTTATTCTATTTCATACAAAATGATCAGAGTTATAAGCAAAATAACATTTCTCGCATCAATTTATTTTTAGTAAGTGCTTAGTTCAATAAATGTAGGACTTGAGAAGAAGAATTTCTCGGGATTTTCAGAATCGCTTCGTAACATATTTGCGTTTTCTAAATACATGGGCATAAGGGAGAGAAGCCAAGAGGCGATGCAGCACCAACTCTAATCCGAAATGAAGGGGAGTTGTTTGCATCAACTTTGTGTATCCTTTAGAATAGGATTTGGTTTAGTTTGTCGCTCTACGGTCACTTTGGGCACACTTTAGGCTAATTAGACAGAGACGTATAGTCACTATACAGGAACGTACAGTGGATTTCCAACCACTCATTTACATCATTGCCACTGCCAGGATTCAACCCTGAAGTCTGTGATACCACAGGCCAGAGCGCTAGCCAATTGGCCATCAGGCCACCTTTAGAATAGGGGGGCACTCTATTATTATGTTATTTTTCTATGATTATCGTGCCATTTCGTTCAGAGGGTGACATTTGTGATGTCTTTCAGGTGAGCAGGGCGAATACCAGAGCGTCCTGAAGGAGGTGGATCTCCCGGTGCTGGGTCACAGGGACTGCGAGCACAGACTTAAGCAAACGAGACTGGGGCGCAGCTACCAACTGCACCCAGGATTCTTATGCGCAGGAGGAGAACCAGGAAAAGACGCCTGCACTGTAAGTGGTTTTCTTTTTCTTTTTTAATTCTTGCTTGTTGGTTTTTTAATGCGTTGATTCACGCCTAAAAGTCGAATATAATAAGCTGGCAAATTCATGTGTTCCAAAACTACTTTACAATAAAACTTTAAAAAATACTATTACACGAAGCGCTTTTCAATCCAGAATTCGCTAATTCGGTACTTTCTGTAATCCTGTAGCGATCAAGACATTCAGTTTAGTATTTGTATTGCAAAAACCTTGAAATGTCTCATATTCATACCTCTATAAAAGAAAGGAAGAAATAAGCATAATAAACATAAATAAACATACATGACGTAACTCGCTATTTTCCGTCTTAGAAATGTTAGATTGGAATAATATATGTCTTCACTTCTTTCTGGCAATTTTTGACTGGATCTCTATTATCCCGGACAACTGTCCAACTGTTACCATGAGGCTGCTCTGAACATTTAACGAGGTCCCTCAAATATCACAAAAGGACGTATTCGCCAAAGGAAAGAAAGAATTTACAAATGCCGTCCAAATCAAGTTTTATTATATTATTTATCATTCTTCTTCTTCATTGACCTAAAAGCCCCATAGTGAACCAAGGCCGCCTGCCTGCTGGCAGATTTCGAGATAGCAGGTGTTTTTCAGCCCTACTCTCTAGTCATATTAGACCGAGACCACCGGTTTAAAGTGGATCCCTGAACCACTACACAAATGCATGGCACAGCCGGGACTAGTGCCCAAAACCTGTGGCACCGAGCACCAAAGCGCTAGTCACTAGGCCATAAGGCCACATTTATCACTACATATTGTTAAAAATAACATCAAAGCAAAAATTAATTTTAAGTTAAGCCAATCTAATAACGTACGTATAGCAGACACTGCTAAACAAAAATTTACATTAGTTTACCAGTGCTCGTATAAAGGGCATATAAATAATGGGAGCTGACAAAAAAGTTTGGCGGCTAGATGACCAATTTTAGTGAAATTTTGATAATAAAATGTATTCTTGTGCACCCTAGGGTGACGGTGGCAGCCCCCTGGTGTGCGATCACGGCGGCACTTGGAAGGTTGCTGGATTGGTGTCCTGGGGAATCGGATGCGGTCAGCCTGGAGTGCCAGGAATTTACGTCAACATGGCCAAGTACAGGAGCTGGATAGAGACCGTCATCTACAGATACGGTTGACATCGCCCCTCTCGTCAATCTCCCCTATTGTGATCAAATGATTGTCTGCAGGTGGACAATTTTGTGACTGTATGTTTCGTTCTGTGACAAAATGTCTCATGTCCTCCTTGTATGTACAGTGTGAACCCAGGGATGTCCAACCTGTATGATTCCCAGTGCTGTAGCGAAACCGAAAATCAACTAAGATTTTAATGGAATTTATTTTTTAAATTAAAGTTATGCATCAATAAATTGAATAATTTTTTTTTTTTAATTTTTATTTACCAATCTACAGTTTGTGTTTTTAATTGAGATTATTATTAGTCTATTGATAAAAACTTCTTGCTTTGCTCAATGATTAAAAAATAAAACTTCTTGAAAAGGAATTATTATGCTACTTAGGTTTTGTTACTAGATATTTATCATTATGGATGCCTTAGTTTGCACGTTGTTTAATAACTTTATTTTTAATTAACAACAATAGTAAAACATTTTATGGTAGCTTTTTGACTTTCAAATGCAGCACTAGATAACTGAATGGTTGGGCATCCTTGGATTGAACAAATTTTTTTTTTCATGAATATTTTCCCAGAAATATTTGTATTCAAAATGTGTATAGCCTGAAAATAACTTGATGTTTAGTTACAGAATTTGTTTTCGTGTCCCAATTGTCAAATGTACCGTCTGCAACAGGGAAACTGAATGTATACCAAATTGGTACCCACGAGATTCTGTCACTCATTTTTCGCACACAGATTTTTGTTTCCCCTCGTTGCAGATGGTATGATGAAATGTTAAAAAGCAAATATATTTTATCGAAAGCTTTTTCTTTTTTTTTTTTTTATGCGTCATTTTATCAATTTATATTGATGTTTGTTGTTTTTATTTATTTTAATGAACTATTAAAACATTCCAAATTTTAAACGAAAAAAATGTATAAATAAAGCTTTTTTTTTGCATTATTTTTTGCCTGAGTTCTCCTTTTTTAATTATTTCATACACAATTAAATATGAAATGACATTTTTCACACAGTGTATATTACACAACATTCAGTACTTTTGAATGCTTATCAGCAGATAGGGATGGAGTGGAAACTTATACACACACTACTTTCTTAAAGAAATAACCACCAATTCAGTACTTTTGAATGCTTATCAGCAGATAGGGATGGAGTGAAAACATATACACACACTACTTTCTTAAAGAAATAAGAAGTTAAAGAATGTAACTGCGATTTATAATATTATCAATAATGCAATATTTTTTTTAACATTGGAAATTTTCATCAAAATAGAATTGATTTAGAAATCACTTCTTTCAATTAATACATGCTGAGGTTATTCATTGCATATTATATATATAGTATATACTAGCAGAACTCGGCACATATAGTCCTACAAAAAAAAAAATCCATTGTAGCACATTACTTATTGCTGATATATTCTCCATGTTCCAATATAGGTGCATACTCATTTTCATGGAACGGTTTAAATGGTATATAAAATAAAATGTTGCAGCCCCCTCTGGTGGCAAGTCACACTAAAGTGGATAGTGCGAACCTATTTTCCATACTCATACATACTATGACCCATCTTCGTAGCGATGGGTTGAACGGTATGGAAGTGGATAGACTGCAGCACCCTCTGGTGGCGACTTACAACAAAGGGGATAGGATAAAAACTTTACTGGCGTTTTATTTTTAATGCGAGTTGATGAACATTGTTTTTCATCAATCCCTGAGGTATATAAATGAACAAACTTGATGGTTTGCCAAACACGCAACATATAATTGATAGTTAACGTTCAAATTTGAGGAGAGGGGGTGTGATATGCGAAATATCTTTTAAGAAAAACCCATAGTACCTGATTGCAACGCCACCTACCTGGTCCAATTGTGAATCTAAACCCTCCAGAGACCCATTCAAACACACACACAAAATTTCATCCAAATCGGTCCAGCCGTTTAGGATAAGTTCAATGACATGCACATGTACAGATTTGGTTTAGTTTGTCGCTCTACGGTCATCTTGTGCACACGTTGGGCTAAATAGAATTCCGAAACAGTGTATTCCAAATCAAAGCACATGTACAGAAGAATTATATGTATATAAACATATATATTTATTATGTACAGCTACATAAAGTTTCGAAATGAAAATATGAGCACTGTACGTCAAAAAAATTTCTGAAAATTATATTTGAAAAAAATTCAGATCGTATCGGAGGGAGAAAAAAAATCCGGTCTATTATGTTACTCGTATCGACTTTTATCATATATCTCTCATACCCACTACTCATTTAGTGCAGCAAAGATTAGAACCAATGAACGTCAAAAGCAGCGTCCAGACGGAAGTAACAGTGGAGTCGAATCAACCCCGTGGTGATCTTGCTCTCATGTCTCCGTCTGACTACGAAAAACCAAGTCACGTTAACGCAGGCTGGGAGCGACAGCTAGTCGTAAATGGGGTCAGCCAGAATATCTTTAATGTGGGTGGGAAAAAACGATTCTTATCGGAGCGGGTTCAAGATATACGATTCTCTCTTATTGGACGTCTCCAAACACATCAACAATCACGTGATGCATTTCCCCTTGCGAAACGAATACCATCATCATCATCAGTGACGTAACAGCACCATCGTGGGCCAAAGCCATCTGCCTACTGAAGATTTCGACATAGGTGTTTCCTTTTTACAGGGTAGGGTTGTCAAACCTACGTCGAAAGCTCTACAGTCGTATTAGACTGGGACCTACGGCTTAAAATGAATTCCGAACCAGTATGAACAACCATGGCAATGACGGGACTAGAACCCGAAACCTGTGGCCCCGAGAGCTAGTACAAAACGAATACCAGCTTCCAAAATATTATTATCTAGCAAATGTAACAAACTCGAACAAAATCCTATCTGTTAGAAATTGATTCACTAAACAATAGCCTGTTCCTACAATAATCGCCTTACTCCAGACAACTTGTGGTGCAAAGATGGTTTAACAATATGAAAAAGTGAAATGAAGTTTATGAACCATGCAGTAAATGTCACCAAATCTAAAAATGACACACGAGTTAGGCTGTAGTAGACAAGATCAACAGTGAAGAAACATGCATTATAAACTAACAATGCATTATATAAACTAACACAATATAGAGGAATCTTGTGTCTAGATAAAACTTAATACCGTATAATTTCTAAGTAGGTTGTTCAAAATTTTAAAATATATCGCCTCTTCCTCCGATGCACACTTTTAGAACCAAAAATCCTCTTTGCAACATAAAGGATTTGATTTTTTTTTTTTTTTATTGTAGGTATGGATACTTTTTATTCAATACGTTAACATTTTTAGTGACTATTTGTTTATTTTGTACACTTGCCCTGTAAAAGGTGAATGAATGTTAATAATTTTTTATTTTATTGAGTGCAAAATGTTTTATTTTTCATCGCAGTTTGACAAACACTGCATTATTTTAAGCTTAACACACACACAAAAAAAAATTGGAAGTTAACAAATTTAAAATTGATGCAATAAAAAACAAATATGTACACTATTTTTTTTCTTTCAATTTTGTGTAATTTATTTTTATTTTATCATATATCTTTCCCTATATCATACAAGAAGCATAATAACAACTAATAGTTCTTTGACATTTTCTTTATTTTCAGAGATGCCAGCAGTAATTGAAAAATGTTATGAAATTATGTAGTGTGACAGAATTTCATATATCAGAAAAATAATCAATTTGAACTAACATTGTGTTTTCATAACATCTTATACCACCACCACTGGCACAACAGCCCCATGGTGGGCCAAGGCCATCTGCCTACTGGCAGATTTCGAGGCGGGAGAAGTTTTCTTTTTATGGGGCCCTATACTCTTCTTCAGATTAGGGCCTGCAGTTTAAAATGGATTCTGAACCATTACAAACATACATTGCACTGCCAGGGCAAGCTCCTGAAACTAGGGATTACAATACCGGTATTCACAAGTTTAAATACCGTTTTTTCGGTATTTACTAGAAATTTAGAATTCTTATCTGTGAAAACAAGTTTGTAGTTGTGAAGAAAGTGTGTAATATTTCGACAGTTTTTAAATTGGCAAGTTTGTTATTCTCATTGTATTTGCATATCATACTTTAGTTCAAAATATTTTTCAGATTTATTATATATATATATATACTCATAAATAAATTAGAATTGGCGGTAACTAAAAAATTTTCAACAAACCAAAATACAATACAGAAATCAGCTATATCCAAAACAGTCCGACGAGAAACAGATTTATATGAAGATGAGGGATTTGGAGGTAAATACTTGGAAAAAGTTTATCGCACATTGCTAACAGTTCCACCAACTAGCGCAGATGCTGATAGATTGTTTTCAACAGCTGGTAATTTTTGCACAAAATTACGTTCCAGGCTTAATGATAGTACAATTGATGCATTATATTTTTAAAGATCACATTTCAAAAATTTTTAATAGTACCACAGACTGAATAGTGATATTTACACTCTTTTGTGATTCTGTATATACAGTCATAGTTTATAAATTACAAATTTTTTTGTGATATTTACATTCTCTAATAAAACTGATAGATAAAATAAAGAAACACTTGTGTTTCCTTTCTTTTTCTAAAATTTCTACTACCAGTATTAAGATCTAAAAAATACCAAATATCGGATAGAACTTTTGGTCCGATATTGCAATCCCTACCTGAAACCTGTGGCACCGAGTGCTAGTCGCTAGGCCCAAATATTAATATATATATTGAGTGTATATATATATAAATATATATTTCACTTTTGTACCCATATATTAAGAAATTATTGAAATTTTATTTTCCTACAAAAGGAAAAAGATTTGGCATAAAATGGAATTAATAAACAAATTGGTTTTCAAAAATTAATTCTTGTAACTTTGTAATCCATTAAACACTACAATATTTTAAAAGAAAAAAGAAATTACATGCCATAGTTGTCATAACAACTCTTCTACCTAAACTCGCTTAATATTTCATATAACAATAGTTTTATAAAGACAAAAAATTTGCATTTTTATAAGAAATTAAAAATTTCTTTAAAAAAAATGTGAATTTTGAAATTTTAACTAGTTTTTTTTAAAACTAGTTTCTTTAAAGATTTAACGCAAAATTTATTAAAAAAAAATACTTGAAGTATATATTGCGAGATATTTCTGATGCAATTTAACAATGTCACCTTATGTAAACTATACAGCAGCAACAAATTTCTATTACATTATATCTTAACTATAATGCAACATCTTGTCACTTATGGAAATGAATAAAATGAACAAAAGCAAATTACAACAATTAAAATTTATTACACAAAAATATGAACAAGGATGGAATATATTACAAAATGAGGAATCACAGTTTTTTATTCCACTACCCCTCACACCCTGAGGAGTGTGAAAGACTAGAAAAATGGCCAGGGAAAAAGTTTATATAATTTGCATTCAGTTATCAGGTAACAGTTTGTATTATTTACATCGGGAAATACGTTGCATTAAAAAAAAAAAAAATGATGAGTGTATGGTGACCTGCAATAACAATAATAAAAAGTTAGAAATAACATAAAAAAATAGCAATTATTAACTTAAAACAGAATTTTTAAACTTCAATATTGAGATCCTTGAATATATAATTTTCAATGTAAAATTGTCCTCATTCAAGGACTTCGTAATGTTTTATCCTCAAAAAAGGTATATTTTTCTTCTTAAAAAAAATTTAACTAATTAATATAAAATTTTTATTTATATATATATATTTTTCTTCTTAAAAAAATTTAATTTATTAATATAAAATTTTTTTTTTATTTAGGTATGTAATTTTCTCTTTACAAAAAAATATAGTAAGAATATTTTTAAAAATAAAAATTAATTTTTGCTTCTTTTCCATGCATTTAATGTTTCAGAGAAAATTTACGATTTCAATCCTAAAATCTGGAGGAACAGGATGTAAACAGAAATCGAGACAAATAGGGGATTAAGATATTAAAGGCTGAAATTTTATTTTACTCCCAAAATCGTTAAAGCAATTAATAGCATCGTCAAGCAATTAATAGCAATTATAATCGTCAAGCGTTAATTGAATAAAAATTAAATTTACTAACAAGTGCAAGTGCTACAAAATTACTAGTGTCATGTAATTACTGGCAATTAAAAACCTTTGCCAAGTTCGGTTTCTAAACTTACTTAATGCTAACCAATATAAGAGCTTGCTCCTAGCTTTACCTTTTTCCTGTTTTGATTTTTATTTTTTTATTTTTGTAGGTATATAAAATAAAAATATTATGTTTAAATATGGGCCCAGAAAAACGAATAAATAAATAAATCCTGAACAACAATAAAAAAGTTTTTAAAAAATCATAAATCAGTAAAAAACGATCTTTGCATTTTTATGTAACAATAGGAATAAAATAAAATTCAAAAAATACTGCAAAACTTATAACTGTTAACTCCAGTTAGACAGACAATAGACTATTTAATAATTCTTGAAGTAATTTTCAAATTGTTCACATGACAACTGAATAATCATCGACTATTGGCATAACCATCATGTTTCGAAAATGATGCCCGAAGAAAATTCAAAGGGATTCTGCTTTAAATAAAATATAAAAAATTATAGTCTGGTCACTGATCGCATAGAAAAGGGACAAGAAGCTAAGTTGGGCAAATAATAATAATGCAATATAGGGGAAAATTTATTGGCACTAAAATGAACTTAATTTTTAATCATTAAAATTTATTTCACATTAGAAGAAAATCTAGATGGAAAAAAAAAAAATTTCACACTAATTATTCCATATTTTGTTCTTTCAAAAAAGTGTACCCAATTAGCACCCCTAACAAGCAAATTGATTCCTTTTCTGTTATTAAACTGGATATTTATCTATTTTCATGATCCATAGTCAGAAAATAGTTCTTGCTACATTTATGCCCACCCTCATATGTGATATTTATATTGCATTTTTAGGTGCACAGTAGATCTACCTCCCCGTGGTGCACCTGGTAACACTTTTCAGTGGCTAAAAGATCTACAACTTGGCATTATGTTAGATTAATGAACTCTGTTTCGGCATGTTTTGTTGTATTCTCTGGGTTTTTTTTGCTGTAACTGTTCATAATCTGCCAATGGAAATAAAAATATATTGCATTTTAAAGTGCTTTCACTTTTTATAATCATCTAAAAGCTAAAAATCTCAGCCGTTGGAAGAAAAGCAAAGATAATATATTAGCAATATATATATACCTATGATGTTTGAGAAATTAATGAAAAATGCTAAAGAGCACACAATGGAATTTTGTTTATCCCTTCTTAGAAAAACTAATGTTGATTTTTCAATGTATAAAAAGAGTTGCATGGTTATGCAGCGATCAAACTCCTGTGTCCATCCACGTCTTTTAGCAGTGGATGGTTCACACAGAGGTAACTGTGTACCTGGCTCCATGCAGCAAGAGGCAGAGGGAAGACGAACCTGCTTCACCGGAAAACCTCTGCATCACCACAGGAGTTGTGTGCACCTATGGACACAAGGCACACATTACTTCTCTGCATATCATCATTGTCAAATTCTTGAAGCCTCGCACACACATCATTCATTCATTCACAGTATCAACACATGTGTTGGCACTTATGTTCAAAACTGAAATCTGCAGTCCAGTGTATAATACTATTGCAAGTTTAATAATAGGAAAACTAATACCGATGGTATTATTGTATATATAATTTAACTTTAATTTAAAAGTAAACGTAAATGGAGAAAATATCAGATTTTGCTATCATGAAGAGAAATGTAATTCTTAAATTCATAAAGGTTTAAGAAATTCATTAGCGAAAATAATTTATATATTAATCAATACGATAATGCAGATGAATACTAAAGCAAATATCTCCTTCACAACTGCATCTGTTTTATCACCATCATACTATAGTAACCTATTTTAATCCAGCATTCCATAGTTGAACACGTATTATAATCGGACATGCATGAAACCGTCGCTTTCATACATGCGTTGGGCATTCACCTTGACAGTCACATGACGACACAATACTGCTTACATTTTCATCCAATGTTTACTATAACTGTCAGTTGTTTCAGCACATTGTTTATTATCTTCTAGTAGGTTACATATCATATTTCCTACTATTATAACCATGTACTGTACAGATAAAGTTCTCGAAGTGTTAAGCAGATATTCTTCCACATGGAATAAGTACAAATATACAGGAAGAATTAGAGATAATTAATCATCTACGGGGTGAAAAAAAGGTGAGGACCGAAAATTGGACCGACGAAGAGCGACAATTTGTAACATATTTAAAAAAAAGATTGCCTACATTTTTATGTAGTGTTTTATCTATGAATCCCTCTTAAAACTATATTGATGCTCAATAATTTTTCAAAATCGTTCATCCAGGATGGCCATGGTTCCGAATGTGTTGGTTTAAAGAGATTACCGAAACCTCAACCAAAATGTGTGTAGTATTCTTTTAACATAATGCTTATCACATGGTCTTGATTTGGAACGCAAATTCCCATTGAGAACTGCCCTTGAATGTTTAACTTAACAGGCGTTTGTTTTTTAATGTGTCCTACAGTCAATTATAGTTACCGACTTGTTGAAAGACTTAAAAACATGCATTACCTCGATGACATTTGGTTACTTGTTTCCGAAAATGAGATCCACATCAGGTGCTCCCTTTGGGTGGTGGTACTTTGGACGGCGATCTCGATTCAAGTTCACCACAGATGGTCTTTGAACAGATGCAAGCATTTCTGGAAGAAAAGATTGCATGATTGGATGAATAACACCAACAATAAAGAGCATATTTATCAATACGGTAATTTCAAAAACAATGCATTAACCTTAATTAAACACTTGATAACTACTTAAAAAATCACTAAAATCATAGCATAATCCTTCCTTCTTTCATAATCTTCTCATAGAACTGTGCGTTATTCTGTCTTTTAATTGTTTCATATGTGCCCAGTTTGGCTTTTATAAAACTTTGCTCAAAGCAATGACCCATTTACAAGACTTTTAAATACAAAGTATGAACTATGTTTATTACACTTTAATGAGCAATCAGTTGCTATTATTTTTTCAAGAATAATCTATTCTCTCTCTTTTTTTTAATAAATAAAATGGAAATTTTATAATGCCATGCAAGTTGAATAAATGATAACAGTTAAATGTTCACAATCAAGATAAATCAAGCAATTTTTGAATTGCTAAAGCTTTACACACGCACAAAAATCCTATACTTATTGTGCAGTTTGTTACTATTTAATGGTCCAAGAAAGAAATGTATTCTATGCATGAAAAATGTTATTAATGCATCTTATTTTCTTCAAACTGCCTTTAAATGTAAATTATTTATATTTTAGATATTTTAAAACATGATTTTGAGAAGCGAATCCATGGAATACATAAAGAACTTTTAATGTTAACTTACCTTGATAATCTTCTTCCTCTTGTCTCTCATTGATGTTCAAGGTCAGCAATTTTACATGCTGTTTTTCCATCCTCTCAGCCTTAAGGAAAAAAGGAAAGTGAGAACTTTTTACTTAATTTAAACAAAAGAGAAAATTTAAAAAAAAAACTGATTAATACTAAAATACCATAGGACAATGATACAGATTTAAAAAAAGAATTGGATTAATAGCAAGACCCTAATTCAATTAAGGCTGAATTCCTCCAAAATACCGAAGATTAGGTCTGACAGAACTATTTTTTTTAACAGATACCGTTTACATTGAAAATAAACTTTAAAAAAAAATTTTTTTTTTTTTTTTTTTTTTTTTTTTTAAATGAATTTAGGGATTTCCCTTTGTTAAAGAGATCCTTTTGACAACCCAAATAAAAAAGGATTGAATTTAAATCAAATACCATACGTAAAATGTTAGACAAGAAAATAGATATTTGATTTGCTGGTGTTTTAGTCTCATACCATAGACCAGGGTATATCTAGTCTATGCCTGAATATGGCAAACATTCTTAACTGATAATAGAAAATTTCATTACTAATTTTCAATGTACTATAATATTTTAAATGTTCTAATGCTATTTTGCATAATATTCTTTAGTAAAAAAAATTTATAAAATAAATATTCATTAAATTCAATTAAGAAGTTCGATTCCTTTGCAAAACAATTTTTAGAGAAAAAAGGATTTTGATTGTTTTGAAATGTTCATCTGCACCACTTTTTCATTTTGAATCAGGATGAATGATTGAACTAGAAATAAGCTTGGCACATTTACTAGTGTTCTTTAGTCTTCATTATAAATTTAACTTCAGAATAAGATTTGCATGCAATAGGACTAGTTTAAGCGATTTAATAATTTGTGTTTTTGTGTATAACTCTTAAAGGATGTCTACTACTGAGAGGTTTATAACAAGTTATAAAGGTTAAAAAAATTCTTTTCATGCATTAACAACAAGGTTAATATTATAATAATGATATAAATAAAAAACATTTATTTTAAGACTAAAATAATAATAGTAGAAAAAAGTAATTTCGAAATTAAACAGCTTTATCATAATAATAAAAAAAAAAAGGAAAATATTCAAGCTTTAAGGGGTAAAAAATATTTATATAAGAAAAAAAAATAATTCTCACCTCTTCCCTATCCTTGAGATTCTGTGCTAGTTCAGAAGAAATGGGCACAGCTAAGTTTTTGAACTGAAAGAGAAACATATACTTAAATAAAAATTTCCAAACTAATATATAAAGCCTCTTTATAAAAAGCATTTTATAGTTAGAGCTCTTTCCCAAAAAAGAAAAGAAAAAAAAAGTTAGTTTTTAATGTTAATATAAATATAAAAATTAATGCATCACAAACACAAATGATTCTACAATCGTAAGTTCATTAAAACTATTCTTCTCACTTTAAAACTGTCCATTTATTATAATTTTAAAACACCATGATTAAAAATTTAATACTTAAATTTTAATTAATATAATAATTAATGGCTGGTTGTATAATTGTTTTATTTCTCAACATGTACATAATATTGGGGGATTACTGTATTTGCAACTTGGTTTTAAAAAAAACGTTTACCATTACAAAAATATATCAAAATTCTATAAAATACTTTGACATAAAATTTTTTCTCTAGTTATTATTTTTTTCATAATTTTATTTGGGATTTTTTAATTTTAATGATGAAAGCCATATTAGTCTTAAAAGTTAAAATTGATCATTATACAATAAAGTGAAAAGTCCAAAAGAATACAATTTTGATTATATTTATTACAGATGATGCAAAAGTCATACAGGATTTGGCTTTGAGAAGATCCATAAATCCCTCTCCCACCAAGCATAGATGAGATTTTGAAATTGGATTGTAGAATTTTGCCTCAAAATTCTACAATCCAATGCTTATATCATTTTTGTTATAAAATGAAGAATAAGAAAATAGGGAATGGGCTACAGCAAGAAGATAAAAAGTTTGTATGGCAAGTAATTTAGGAACTAAAATAGGGTATTCTATACCTATACTGGCATTGGGAAGTCTTCAAAAGCTTGGTATACAAATTAAAAACAAAAATTCATTACATGATGTTAAAAAAAATTAAAGAAAAATATCTAGTTAAAGGCTATATTTCATTCTTTAAAAGACTGTTTACAAAAATATAACTGACCTGTTGCTTGTTTCCTCTTCTTGTCATAAGTACAAAATTGATGGTTTGGTTTTCAGGTTCTTTTATCTCTGCTGGCACAGATGCTAAGAAGAAAAAAAATTATCAATTTATATTAGCATAGTTCAAAAATGCTTTTTGCATTCAATACAGGATTAATATTGTTCTAAAATTAAATCAATGCACATATTTAATATGAAAATATGCTTTTAAGCTTGCAAGTTTTTTTTTTTTTTTTTTTTTTTTTTTTTTTTTTAACGATATTAAACATCATGCAACAAAGAAATAGCTAGTGTATGGAATATTTTATGTAATACAATCTACTTGTTTTTGTAAATTGCTCTATTTATTTTTTTTCTTTGCATTGTTGTATTACTGGAAAGTAAATATCCCAGTTTTTCCAATTATTATGTTACTAAAGTGTTTCACTCCCTGTGGCTTACTCACACCCAAAGATTGCTCTTGGCCAGTAAACTCGTAAATAGGATAAATTTAGCAATTTGTCGAAATTAAAAAAAATTACACATGGTAAATAATTTACAAATGTAAATAAAATATTAATAAAATTTGAAATTTAAACATTTATTTGAAATAATTATCGTAGAAACACTTAATATTATATGTTCACAAACAAATTACTTATCCTATTTGTTTCTATAAATAACAATGGATGGCACCACCATGCAGACTCTAATCATTTATAAAAAATTTCAGCCCTCTGGCAATGTTGTTGATATAACTAATAAATTCTATAATCAGCAAAAATATCATAAAAGCAGAACTCATGCCTATTCATTAATTCAGAAAAAATTCATTAAATCAAAAACACACACTCACAATCACTTGTTATTTATTTTTAATCTATGTATATTGTTATTGTCGTCATTGGAGCTACAATTCTTGAAGACTTTTTGTAAGACTTTGCCATTCCCCACATGTAGTTTCCAGAATATTTGGGGTATAACTTTTAACTGCTTTTATCTTAGAGGTACACAATCAAAAAATTTAGAGATCACTGTTGTAAAGAGAAATATTATTCTACATAAATATTTAAATAAAACTTATGATTTTACGTATATTTTCTGAACATGATTTAAGCTGGAATATTTTTGCTTAAAAATCCAAATAAAAGAACAGCTGAAAATATGTAGCTCAATCCTACTTCCATTGATATTTACACGATTTTTTTTATTCCCTGTCGAAAACAAGAGATTGAGTTTTGGAATATAAATGACGACTGAGAAAATTAGTGATACCCGCATATAAAAATTTGCTGCAATAGTTTCCAACAAAAATTATAAATAAAAAAATGTAAAAATACTTACTTATTTTAGGTGGGATAAAAGAAGTCTTCTTAGAAGTAGCATTTTTGATATTCATGGGAATCACAATATCCAGTTGAGGTTTTACTGATTCTTGATTACGATGCTGGAATACAACGGATAATATAATTTCATTAGAAAATGTTTTCCCCATGATGGAAGCTTACTTTACTATAATTTTATGGCCGATAAATCAAAAAGATTGAACCATTAAGTGTTAACCTATATGTAACCATTAAGTTTGCCTACAACACCAATTAATTAATACACAGGAAAAACAAGGAGTATAGCCTCACCAAAATGCTGTCTGAGAGCATCTTGTCAAAGGCAGTCATAAAATCATCATCCTCAGGACATTGGGCGGGTTGCCCAACAGGCTTGACAACTGTTGCAGTTGTTTCCCCATCATAAGTAGGGTCCGTGTCTGCATCGCTCAATGACATCTGACGTCCAAGACCTTCACCATCATCCTGCATTACAAAAAAAAATAATGAATATGGGTGCAAAATTCTTTATAAATAATTGCTTATTTTCAGTAAATTAATGTTTATAATTTCTTTTAAATCTTCAACTGATTTAATTTATTGTGAAATACTTTTGTCTATGACAAATGTATTTTGTACAAAAATTGTAACCAAGTCATGGATGAATTTGGTATTTGATGAAATTTCTGAAAAATATTAGCATGAAGCAACTATTTTAAACTAAAATAATTTTTTAGATAAAATGGTGGGTGAAAATATAAGAATTAGTGCTGACATGCAAGCCATATAGGGGGAACCCACCCATAATTTAAGCATAGTAGTAAATTTAGATAAGATACATTCCACACCTTAAGGAGAGATTTATATAAAGTCTTCGGCTACTGTGTAGAGTCAGCTTTCATTGGATTTATTAAAAAATTTTGTTTCTGAAACTGTTTTACTTTGCTGATACTCTATATACGAAAAGTAACTAAATGAATTTAGTTTATTGTGATCCTTTTCAATCTATACACACTTAAGATAACTTTCTCCATATGATACATTTAACAAATGTTTTTTTTAGGTTAACCATCGATTATTTTACCACATTAAGTTGGTCACAAATGTCCAAACCACAAAACTTTGTAGACAAACAAGCAAAATAGTTTTTAAATACTGTCATTTAAAAAAGTAGGGGAAAAAATTAAGTATTTAATTATCAGATTGTTTTCCCCAAAAGAGTGAAAAAAATTCCTTACGAAAATTTTTATTCCTACTTATATCTAAATACTTATTGATGTAATATAATAAAACTTGTATTAAACGGAATATCTCATAAGCCTTTCAATAAAAAATTTGATCAAATTTCTTAAAATCAGAACTAATTTTTTGATAAAGGTGTTAAAAAAAATTGTTAAATCTTCTCAGAACTTAGAAGTAATAGCATGAATGAAAATATCAATGAAATATGCTCTTACATCAAAAGGTTGGCTCTGACTTCCACTGTACCCATCAGTGTCTCCTTCTGTCTCTGCATCCTGCATGCTACTCACACTCTGGGCATCCTCGTCAAATTCTTCTGAAAGAAAACAATGCACAAATAAATTGAAAGTATTACCAAACATGATTCATAAACCAAGTTATAACCAAACAAAGAATTCTTATCCATAGTTTGATAAAAAAAATATAAAAAATTCCCAATGGAAATTAAGAAAATTGCAAAATAAAACAAAAATTACCATCCTCTTCTTCAATTGGACAAAGACTGTCTTCCTCACTGACAGGTGGTTTCTGAATGTTGTTTTTTTCAGGATCATCATTCATAATATCTGGATACAATTCCTCTGAAAAATACACACCATTAAAAAAAATTAATATAAATACATATTAATGAAGAATTTTTAAACAATGTAACAGTAAACTACTATTACTTTTATTTTTAACATGAACATGTTAAATCTTTATATAAAAAACAAACATGAATATTTTTTTGGAAAAACAAAATGACTATAATAAACTAATGATTATATAAAGCAAACATACACATCTATTTTTTTTTTTTAATTTAAAAAATAATGTTTGATGCAAACAGTACATGCAGAGGTGCCAAATAAAGAAATATAGTCCATTATGAGCCATTTATCACATTTAATGAATTTAGTTTTGTTACTTTTCATAATTTAAACAGGTAAAAATATATATATATTATTCGATTCATAAATACTAGTTTAATTAAATTTCTTCTATCTTTTTGAAATTAAACTTTTGACAAGTTTCATTTCAAAAAAGTAGAAGAAATTGAACTAAAAATTTAATACTTATGAATTGAAATGCATCTTTTTTATGCAAATTATGAAAAGTAACAAAACTTTGATAATTTTATGGTAATGAATTTAATATTTAATTTTCATTTAAAATTTTACTAATATAGAAATATTGCAAAATTTTAACATAACTTCTTATGAATATGAAAATTTAACCAAATTCATAGTTTTCAGGATACTTTAAAAAGGAAAATAAATCATTTGAGTGAAAAACTAATACAAAAATTACAAACTAGGAAACAGTCCAATGCATGCATAAACGAAAAAAATTACATTCACAAACATCTAACATATTTTTAGTTATTGATGTGATAACAGTATATCTTAAAATAACCCGATAACTTCACGAGGTTTGAAAATTGAACGATTTTATTTATATAAAGTAAACAATTAATTGGGTGGGTGGGAGGGAGGATCAGAGATGCGAGATAATCACAGCCACTGGATAATAAGAATACATTTACAACACTATTTTCAAATGTAAAACATTAAATTATAAATTCCTTTATAAATTAAATACAAGGGTAACACATGTTATATTTGTAATATTTTAATTTAATTCTCTTTTTAAATATACAGTAATGTATATTTAAAAAAAAAAACTAAATTAAAATATTACAAATATAGCATGTGTTACCAACACATGATATAACAGTAAATTTGCATTATTTATATAATTTACCTTAAGAGAAAGAAAAAAAGATTGCCTTGTAACAATATCTTTACTATTTATTAAAATCTAGAAACAAATTAAAATACTCACCATATTTAGGCTTGAGCTCTTCCATTGCAACCAACACTGCCTTTTCAGCAGCTTCCATGCTATCACAGACTTTTAGTCTTGGTCTCAGGTTAGCAATGGTATCCTCCACCATGTATCTATCATACACAGGAAAAGGAAAGTCGCTGGTAAAGACTGGCGATGAACGCTTTAACCAGTAATATCTCTGGAAAATATAATAAATCAACTTAAGGAAAAATCACATTCGACTACAACTATTTTTCATTACAAATTACAATTATTTTATAAATCAACAAAACTTAAAAATGCTTAATAGAACCGAATATTTTTCTATAAATAAATAAATAAAATTTTTGACTACCTTAAAAACAGATCTAAGTAAAATCCATAAATCAAAGATAGTTAAACTCTTGGCTTTCTTGAAATACATTTTGAATAAAAAATTTATTTCAGGCAGTACAAAAAGATTTCTTCAAAAAAAAATATATTTTTTTTTTAAATTAATAAGTAATGCATATTAGAGGTCATGAGAAATCAACAAATATGTTACAAAATAATTTGCATTTCTTTTTTATTTAGAAATTCTTGTAAATTCATTACATAAGTCAAGAAATATTTTAGATAAAAGAAATAGGTGTTTAAATTATATATAAAAATTTTATATAATCAGCAATTTTTTTAAAAAAAATTGAGATTTGATATTTGGCCACATTTATTAAAACATTAGCCTGCAGATTGAGCAAAAAATACTAACACAATTTAATTATGACTATGACTAAGCTGTAATTTTTTAAAGGAAGGTAAATAACACAAAGAAATTATGTTGATTTTTTGTTCACCACTGTTTTAGATTTATTCATGGGTGCTAATTTTGAGTTTAGAGAAATTTAAAAACAGAAACCTATATATAACACAAATCTTGATATTATGTAGATAAAATGAAAGCCTTTCTTAAGAATTACCTGGAAAAATATGAGAAAATAATCAAGCTTCTTCTTGCTGGAGCCACTATTGAAGTATTGGCCACATGTATCCAGAAGAGTGCACACAAGACGGATACGAAACAGATTCTCGGGAGGGTCCAATTCAGAATAAGTACCTGCCAAACATTCATTATTAATTTAAATACATTAACTACACGGGCAATTAATAAAGCAATTTCTGTTCACAAATGAAAATAAAATCCTTTTAGATATTTTATAATTAAACAATGAAACCTATGTCAAACAATAGTGACAAGTTAATATAGCATTTAAAATTAATTTTTAAAGATGTACATCTGGAATTTGATTTCAAAATTGATCTCCTGGTAAAAAATAGCATTAATATTATAATAACTATTTTTCCTTTATTAAATTATCACATACATCTCCATAATGTTGACACATTTCATATTTGTTTCTTCAAACACATCATAAATCTTTTCAGCTGCTAGTATGTTTTGTCCATTTAAAAGCAGGACTATAAAAGCTGTATTATTTAGTAACAATATAAAATATAAATACCTACCATGACAGAATCATTTCACAGTTGTGATTTTGTCATATTTTAAAATGTTTTTAAGAAATAATGTCAATTTGAACAATTAGAGCACACTCTTTATTTGGAGTGATAAATGAAAGATAAGTTTGGACGAAAAAAATTTAAACTTTCAATGCATACATTTAGAGTGATGTAGGAAAATGGCCCTTCTAACCCATTTGTAAGACATTTACATTGGACTTAACCTAAGTATTGTTAAATATAATTTGTGGTTTTTAATAATAAAATACAAAACAAAAAACAATTTCCCAAATTCTTACCATCATAATAGACTTCGAATGTGATAAGCATATACAGGACACGAAATATGACAGTTGATTCCACCATGCGATAGTTATACAGCTCTCCTAAATAACGAATCATGCTCACACGTCTTTGATTCAGTTTGGGATGGTTCACCTAATATAAAAAATTTCCATATCAATAGATGTCTAAAAAAATTATAATCCACAGTAATAATTTGTGGTAGCAAAATAAAAATATTGAATAATTTTGAAAATCAAAAATAATTAGCTCGGAAGAATTGAGATTCAAAACTAAGGGAGATAGGTACAGCAAGCACTGTTGTACCAATAGCTTCCATGTCTATATTGGAGAATGGCAATGATAAGGATGTCACCTGGAAAGTTTTGCCATTGGGCTCTATTGTTGGGATTGTTATTTTAGGGCTATTAAATTATGAAGACATAATGTGAATATAGTATAATCAACTCTTACACTAGCTATTTAATTAATCCCATTATATTCTCCTAATGAACTAACACCAATTTATAAAATTGAATTGTTCAGAATTAAAATTAATGCCACATGCTTGCTAAATATCTGAATTAAAAATTTTAAATTTTTAGTTAATCACTTATTTTATTATTTTTGGGTTTATCCATTAATTACAGACAGTATTTTGCAGATAAAGCATAGCAAAAATATTGTTTTCATCCAATTTGCATTTCTCTATAAAATATATTTCTAAAAGTATAATAAAAATTTTGTTTTGAATAGCTGTCAATCATATAGAATGAAAATTAGGGACAGATGGCAGTTATATTTTAGGATTTTCTTATACTTAAGCAGAAACTGTAGTAGTAAATAGCAAGACTTTGTTTTCATCAAATAATTGCATAGAATAAAACTATATGCATTTAGCTAGTAATATTTTATTTTTCATGTTATGTAAAACAAGACAGTTCATATAAGCTTACCTCTAAGCCCAATCGAATGTCTTCCAAAACACCGTCTACTACTTGAGGTCCAACATTTTCCTAAGAAAAAGAGGAAGGAGAGAATTCATAAATTAGATATTAAACAGAATTATGGTAAGAGGATATCCTTATGATACATAAACAATAACTAATTATAAATTAAATAAAAAATTTAGTAGCATTATGAGAGGACAGAAAGCTACCTGGTATGCCACTAGGCCTGCCAATAGATTGGCAAGGCACCTGATGTTGTAGAACTTGACATTCCATACACCAATGAAACATTTCGTAATATAGTCAGCTGTATCTGCATCATCCCAATTCATCTTGCGTAACTGGCGGAGGACACGTGCTGATGGAGATTGCTTATCAGAACTCTGCAAAAAAGAGACAAATTTATTTTCTATTCCTTTATTAATATTTATTTCTATTGATTCTTAAATCTATGAAAGTTGTAGTTCACAAAATGCAAGTCATCAATGAGTTGAATGGACTCTTATTTTAAACTTTAACTCAAACAACACTATAACAGTATTACTTTATCTTAAAAAGTGAAGAGTTAAAGAACTGGAGTAACAGGAAAAACAGGGTTATTAGGAGAAAAACAGGAACTCCAAAGTAACAGGAGTTTATTTTATTACCTGAACAAAATATGAAGAGCAGTAAGAAATCATTGTGAAAAAAGTAATAGCTATTTATATATATTTATCAACAAGCAATTCTACATATAAGAAACATCAATGTTTACAAATACAATTTAAAAAATCGAAATAAATAGGAAATGAGAAGAAAACAATATGAAAAATAAAGCATTTAAGAGTTGAAGGGAATGGTATGGTATAGAAGTGCTTTTCATCACCAAACGAACTAATAACTATTTAAATAATTTCCTAACTAAGACAATTAGAGTTAAGTTTTTATTTGATATTGCATCTACCCAGCTGTATCTGTTAGGGATATATAAAAACAAAATTATTTGATTTTTTTGAAATTGGAAAAAATAAAAAATTTTAAATAAGGAAAATTGAAAATTTTGACCTACATTTATTTTTTTATATGAGTAAAATGAACCAGCAGAAGTGCATACTTTATCATTAATAGTTTTGGTGAGGTCCTGATAGAGCAATTTGCGAATATACTCGTGCAAGGGTGGGCGCTCCTTCTTCACCATCTGCAAGCAAATAGATGCGATTAAGACAAAATATTTTGAAACATCAATTTTTTAACTAAAAAAAATTTCTGGTATTTGGCATATTTTAAAAACAAATTTTATCAACATTTAATCAAAATCATAGTTACAGCAGTCAAAAATGTAAAACAATTTATAATTTTTATCCAATAAGTGTTATTTCATCAAAAAGCGGCTAAAAAAAAATGTTTTTTTTTTTAAGTATAAAAACATTGCGTCAATCTCTGTTCAAATATTCAAATATTTAAAAATGCTTACAACATAATTTTTAGTAAATAGAAGTCAAAAAGTAAATTAACAAGATTTCAAATAAAATTACTAAAAATCTTTATTAAATTTTATACATCAATTGTTAACATTCAAATTTTGCAAATTTTGAAAAAGTTTAATCACAAGGAGCATTTTGAATATCAGTAAATATAAAGCTAAACTGAGAATAATACACATTAAAAATTAGAGACACATAATGTATAAATGCCACCTAATATTTTATCAGCAAAAATATTTAGAATATTTGCTTTTCAGCTTTTGAAGAAAGGAAGATTACAAATTTAAAGCAAATGATCTTCATCTGAAAGCGTCAAATTGAGAAACTTTTAGGATGTATATGTCACAAAAATTGCGACTTCTATTATCAACAGTTTTAAATTAAAATATGCTATTATATCAAAATTCTATTTTATTTCCTAGATGACTGTTTGGTGTCAAATTTTGTTAAAACATGTTACTTTTGATCAATTACAATAAAAAATTTTCTTCAAGCTTTTTTTAAATTTCATTAACTGGGAAGAAAATTATATCAGAAATTCAATATTTAACTTATGCACTTTTAAAGAAAAAAAATAAATAAATAAAACTTACCGGTGCCACTTCTGGGGGGTTGCAGTAATAGAAGGCATTTTCAATCATAGTAGTGTATCGACTGTCAATAGAGAGCACTGCCTTTTTGCGCATCATTTGTTCCTAAAGGGAAAAAAAAATTTAATTTAGTTACATCAATAAACTTTCTTATCTTCAACAATGTTGGCACAGTAAAACTCCTGTTCTGAAACTGATTTATGACAGCATAATAAACAATTCTAAATCTCACAAAAGAGAATTAACTTTAGAATACATTTAAATTCAAACATTGTATATGGCTAGCTGTGGTACAAGTTTAACTAATTAATTGAATCAACTTTGCCAACGCATACTTACAAGAAGAACCTTAATCCTTTGGTGGGAGTCAGATGCCTGATAAAGGAAACGTCCACATGTCTCGAGCAAGTTGCAAGCCATCTCAACGTGGTGATGAATGAAATCGCACAACAAGAGCTGAAAGATTAATAGTCAGTATTAAACTATACAGGGAATTAATAAGGAAATCAAGTCAGGAAAATTTGTCTGCCAGATAGAAAATTACAGAATTCTCACATAATATAATATTATCTAAGATAACTTTCATTTAAAAAAAGAAGATAATATTTTTAAAGCTATGTTAATTTTTTTTAAATAAAATCTTCAATCTTCAAAGATAGTATAACTGTTTATGCAGCTATTCTTAATATATATTGTAAATAATACTTATAATATACAGGATTATTTGATAAAAACTCTATAGCTTACTTTTAAACAATACAAAGCTTCTGATTTAGGAAAAATCTTGAATTTAACCAATTCCCCTGAAAAAAAAAAATTTATATAAACCAATACAAAAACTTACAGAAAATTACTTTAAAAAAAAAAGTGCTAAAAACACATAGTGAAGTCATTCAAGCTTACCTATAAACCGAACAGTCTTCACTTTAGATTCTATATTGATTTGATCTTTCTTTTTAATCTGAAAAAAATATAAATAAATAATATAAATTCACACTCAAATATATAGGTATATTTACATTTTAAATTAATAATTAATGTACAGGGTATTAATAAATTTTATTCTAGGAAAACCCCAAAGCATTGTTCATTATATGTTGCCAAATAGTCTACAGAATAGCTGCCAAAAGAAATTTTTAAAATGGAACAATATTTCAGTATTAATTTTGTGTATATAAATTTAAATTTCCCATTAATTATTTTTAAATTTAAGAACTACTTATAAAAACCCTGTAGAGGTCTCCTTCCTATGCAACTGCTCACTATTTTTTTACTTACTATTAAGCATTTATAAATCAATTTATAATATAAATGTAATTGTAACAAAATGCTTATAATTGATAAATGTAGTTTCATTTCAAAACACTGATGCTCCAGTAACAATTTATCACGGCCTCATAATAATAATAATAATAATAATAATAATAATAATAATAAGGAAGTACCAAAAATTATTTATTAAATATTTACAAAGCAATATCCTTTTTGCACATGTTTTGTAACTAAATTAAATTTTTAGTTTTGCCCTAAAGGGAAATTCTAAACTTAGTTTTCTTTTTTCTTTTTTTTTCCTTCTAATACCAAGAAGAATAATTAAAATTAATTTTTAAGCTTTGTTTTTTTTCCAGAATGACCCACTTTCTATTCAACTACAGATAATCGGTTCTGAATAGAATGGAATGGTAAATATCCGATTTAATGGCTTAACTAATCAATTACATTTTAAGGGAATCAGTTAGACAAGATGCACATAGCTGCTCTAAGTGAAATACTTAGAATAGAAATCGATTTTCTATTAATATCTAAAATTTTGATTAAAAATTTTATAGCAATTAAAATAAAAATAATATTTTCTCCCTTATGATCGTACTCTTTTTGAATGCATCTAACTCAGCAGCTTGCAAATTTCTCATGCTATCTATTGGTTGGGTTATGTTGTAATTTATTAATCAGCAAGTCATAGTATTCCGCCCAATGGATACCTGTGATTTCATGGTTTATTTGCAAATCATATAATCACAGATTGACTATTTAACCTTCTAATGTACACCAAAACAGTATATTATACATATAATAGTTCAAATGATGGTATGCTTGGGCAATAAGTATAAATTGTGCATTTCTCCTTGGAGCATTGAAACCAAAACCATCTAACCTTTCCAACATTTATATACACAAAAACTTACATGGAATTTAAAATCTTGCTTAAGCATAGACACTAATTCTGAAGCAACATCTGGCATGCATGGATTGAGAGTAGCAACAAAACGACTGTAGAAAGGTAGCAAATCTAGTCTAAAAATAAAATACATAGTTATAAGATTTATTTGATTTTATCATTTTAAAACAAAAAAGCTTTTAGATAATTTACTTTTACTATATTAATTTATTTTTTTTATTCTCGGTAGAAAATACCGACACTAAGCATTTAGTACTACCAATTATTCAGCATTTATTAATTGCCTACATGAATAATAAAACCCTTAAGAAAAATTAAATACCAAAAAAAGTTTAAACTACTTATGCTTAAAAATTATTAAGGAAAACCAAATAGCTAAATATTATATGATAGCAATATAAAAATTAGATTGATTGATTTTTCCATTCTTAAAGAAATTGTTTTTTTTATTGAAAGATTGGGAAACTTGTGAAGTGTGAGGAATAGTCAAAATACATAACATACAACCATAAAGCTATTAACAGCTTATTTGCAAATTTTTTAAAAAGCCATAATCAGATAGCTACAAAAAAAAAAAAAAAAATTGTATTGTGAAAAAATTTTTGTATTGTGACTTTTTCTTGGTTCTGTCGCCACCCTGTTGTACATATATTCTTACCATTCATCCCAATTCCATACATCATACATCCTAACAAATTTGCTATGCAAATTGGAAAAATGACTTATCACAATTTCTTAAGAATTTATTTTTCAAGTACAAAATCAGAAAATTATTAAAAATCTAGAAACTTTCTAGAAAATCAAAAGCATTTAAAAAAGATAATACAACAGAAATGTGATTATCTACAATTAACACTTTAGTCAAACAAAAAACAATTACATAGAACTGCAAGAAAAATATAATACCTTGTACGAGGGACTAGAAACAATGCTCTCACTAGCTTTTTCCGATTTGGTCTTGTATTTAAATTCATACAAAAATCGGTAGCAGCCTAAATATATAAAAAATACATTACTTTATTGTTTAAATACATTTTGCATATATTAATTTTTATTGGATTTAGTTACAATAAAACCAACCTGGTCGATGATTTCTCTGTTGACACATTGAAGAAGCGAAAGGAGAAAATGATCAAAGAGAGCTTTATTGGCAATATTGGTTATTGCAGTATCTTCTTCTGTATCTGAAAAGAAAAATATTCAATTAGTATCCATAACATATGCATATTTATAAGCTTGTATTTGTAGCATTTGTAATGCAATACATTAATTATTATCAAAGTCTATTTTTATGGAACTGCTTTTTTTTTTTTTTACTGATGCTTAAGACAGCAATTTGACTTTTATCCTTATTTAATTTTTGAGTAAAGCATTATCCTTTTAATAATTCAATTTCTTTCAATGTTTCTATTAGTGTGCGAGATTCTTGTTTATCATGTATTACCAAATATTGCTCATATTTAGTATTGCTGCGAGAAATAATGTACAATAAAGCCAGAAAACCTATTGAATTGGAAACTGACAATTTTTCTAAGAATATTTGTGTTTTTTCAAGTGATCTCACAAGTTCCCTATAGTAATAATAATTATTATCTTTCAACTTCACCGAACTTCAAAATAGTTATACTGAATTAAATCAAAGATAATGATTTGTAATAAGTGATATTAAGATTAACGAATTGTTATTGTTGAAATTCATGTTCAATACTCAATATGTGCAGTAAGATATGTTTGAAAAAATGATACAGCTTTAAAGAGGTCTAAAAAAAACTAATAACACTAAAAATTTCATAACTTACTATGGGGCTACATGACTCATGTGTCATTTCATTGACACATCTATTTATAGTATATTTTGATGAATTATTGTCTGGATTTAACCTCATATTAGGACGAAATGACTTAGCTATTCTACATATCGTTCTCGAAGCTTACATTAAATTTATTTAGGTTTCACCAATAAAACAAACTTGCACATTCAATTGAATTTTTTTTAATCCCTTACCATACATTTCCTGCATCAGAGTTTCAGTGAGATCTTTGTCATCGCCTTTAACAACATCTTTCAACTCTTCTTTAGTCTCAGCTTCTAAAATTTCAGTATCTTCTCCTTCCAGCTGGCTTAAATCTTTAAGTACAAAACATATTTGTTAATATTAAAAATTACATAATAAATAAAGTGCATACAAAGTTTCATTTTATAAAAGATGAGTGGGTGAGTAAATACATTCTAATTTCTAGTGACAAATTTTTGGTTAAGTCTAACCAAGCAAGTTACAATTATTTAAAAATGGTTTTAGAGATAAATAGTTAAATATAGACTGATTGAAAAATAATATATAAAACCATTTCAAATGTAAGCTACAAGTTCAGTATGTTTATCACATACAAAGACATTAGTATGGGGAATATTTTTATCCCATTTAATTTCTGAAGTAATGAATCTCGCATGTATTAAAGTAAGATTCAGTTAAAATTTTTAGGCAATGTATGGTTTTTCCTACAGGATCAAATGATTGTGAAATAAAAGAGTGGTAGTTATTTTTTTTTTAGAACTTTTTAGACCTCATCCAAAATGTAGAAATATCATAACATAGCATAGCATTTTTTTAATGCACTGAGATTTACGTCTCTTCAAAAAACTAATTTAAGATAGTATTCTCTTTAAACTTATTTTTTTTATTGTGCATAGATTTTATATTAATAGCTTTGGTCATCCTCCCTCCCAATTTATATGTTTTGTATTATGTGCTTGTATTAAGCAACAGGTTATAGTTTTTTGAAGGTTTAAAAATTTTCCCTTTTACATTTAAAAGAATATTGATGGTTTATAGTTATATAGCATGCATTTGATTTAAAAGTTAATATATTGAATTACACTTGTTTGTTGATTTTTGAAAATCAGGAGTATCTGTCTTGAATTGAAAAGACATTAAAATATAGGAAATATTAATCCATTTCTGTTCAAACCACATTGATGTTGCTACTGAATATAATATAACACTTATAATTTACAATAGTTAAATTACACATATAACAATTTCTTCACCAATTGCAGAAGAATACATACCTTCTTCTAATTTTTCAACAGCTTCACTTTGATTCGGGGCAACAGACTGGGAGCTATCCTTGAATAGAATCTATAAAGAGAAATTGTTAAAGAATAAATCCAGCTTATCAATTGTAAAGTTAGAAAACGTAAATTTGAATTGCTTATTGATTGATTGGGAAATAACTCAAAAATTGCAATAATACTCATCCATGTTCATGCAGTTAATTTTAAAAAAATTTGAGATTAAATTATCCTTTAAATACATGAAATTAACACCCTTAAAACACATACTTTTTTTCTCAATTAAAAAAAAATTAATAGTCATGAATTAAGGTAATATTGCAATAGCAAATTAGATACATTATGAGAAAACCTTAATGAACATACAAACTATTATAAATTTTAATCACAAAGATATCCTATTTGTAATACTTTAAATGCATTATATATATATTTTATATGCTTATTATACAAAAACATTTATACTTATTAAGTAAGATCTTGTTTGTTGATCCAGAATAGCTTTATATAAGCAAGAGTGCTGAGAAAAGTCTCAACACTTACTTGGTACACTGCTAAAGCAGTCAATGTCTTGGCTATTAGCTGTATTATTGAAGAATGTACTTGAACTACCTTCTTTTAATTTTAACATTAATTCCCAGAATTTTAAATATATAAAAAAAATTTATAAAAGAGTCTTGAGTCTGATGCTTAAACAACTTCCTACCTCGGGACACTTTCCTATTTTAGATTTATTATATTTCTGATTTCCCCTTCTAATTAATTGGATGTACATTATTAACTGTAGCTAACTCCAAACAATGATCAATGGTAGCATGCAACTGACCAGACTAGACACTAAAAATTTTTTTTAAGATGCAAAGATATACTACAAATTCAGTAAATAAATAATTGAAAAATAATCTAAACACTCACTCCAGGTATGAACGCTTTGAGATCTTGCAGATTTTCATAGAAACTTCTCGTGTCATCATCTTCCCAAGCAGACAAAGACCCATCAAACTGAAAAAGGAAAATAATTCTATATTGTAAGAATAAATTCGTAATTTTTGATAAAATTCTTTCTACACTGCCAAAGATTTTAATTATGTTATGTGTTTTTCTGACCTGTACTGCGTTGCTGCCAGTCATGCCCAGATCTGCCGTGGGTTTAAATAAAAACTTTCTTGTAGGACGATAATTATTTTAAATTGTAAATTGTGAAATTTCCTTTTTTTTAACTAAAATATATTTCTAAAAAGATTTTCCACTATAATAAATTGAAAGTTGAATAAACATCAATCATCACATGAATATTTTTTTATTGACCAAGTTTTCAAATAATATCAATTTAGAAGGTAGGAATTACACATGAATAGTCTGCAGTCATGGTGTCTTTAAAAAATTTGTATTGAATAATTTATATTTATTCAAGTTGTTTTATATATTGCTTAAAAGAAATCTCAATGAAAATCAATGCATTTTATTCATATAAGTAATATATTTTTTTTTTAAATCTGAACATGCGAGTGAAATAATTATACAACTTTTGATGCTTGAAGATGTTTATTTAAATATTCACATTCAAACAATAAATGAGAATCTTTCAAATAATTGTACTGCTATATAATATAAAATAACTTAAACATAACAAAACATGCTAATTTTCAAGAATAATTTTAAAAGGGAAAAAAGATTTATGTTAATAAGGAAAATAAGTTCACAAGGACCATTTTCCAAAACAATTTATGATAAATAATAAAATCTAGAAATACATTAACAAAAAAGGAATAGTCATTTTCATATAAAAATAAGTTTAAAAAAAAGTGCGACAGATAACCTTTAAATAAAATGCAATCAAATTATATCAATTATGATATGATTAGGTGATAATTTCATAATGGGATATTTTAAGCAGTTTCCATGACTATTAAAGAGTTCATCTTTGATAAGAAATTCAGAAAATGTAAACAAAATCAGACAAGAAAAATTGGTATGTATTCACAAATATTCTCCATCTGTTCAATGGATACAAAATTTTAGTTTCATGCATAGCTAAATAATTTTATTTCAAAAAAATTACGCTTGGTAGCAGCATAAAAAAATTATCTATAATTTGAAACAATAATTAACGAAATAAAAAAAACCATACCATTTCTTTATCTTTAAAACGATTATGTACATCAAGAGTAGTAACTTCATCTTGGGAAAGACTTTCTAAAATATGAAATAAAAAATTAAAAAGATAATTAAAGATAAAATACATTAAAAGATAAAAACTGGGAAGATATTAAAATATAAAATGAATAAACATACCATCTTTAGGAAGATTGGGCATGTCCTCATCTATTATATCCTATAAAATGAAAAAACATACATGAAATGTTGAAAGATTATAAAAATATTAAGAAAATTATTTTTCTATTATAAAAAAAAAACCTTTTAAAATCTAATTTCTTTTTCTTTTAAGTAAGAAGAATTAAAATATGAAGAAAAACAATCAGCAAGATATTCATAATTAAAAATCCTATATCACCACATTCTAACCTCTACTGGAAAGATTATGCCAAGCAATTCGAAAAGGCAATAATGTTTTCCAATTAATCAATAAGAAAGGTGCAAGGTCTTCTAATCCAGTGGTCTCCAAAATGTGGCACATATACCCCAGGCAGTATGTACAGTGATATTTCTGGGATATATGTGCTACATTTTGAGACCTATACTTAGGGACATACAAAATACATAGGCTCAAGTAAATTAGAGTTAGGATCAGAGCTATAAAATTCATTTAGAGGGCATCTGACCAGAATTTTTCGATATTAGTAAATGTAATCACATCACTCACATTCAATTCTAATTAAATGTATGTATAGTGTTTAAAATAAATAACTTTAATATTTGACCTTCTGACAGAGATATGATGTCAACTATTTCTTGCCTCGGGGTACACAATTAAAAAATTTGGAGACCACTATTCTAATCAACACCAAACCCTTAATCCTAAAAAATTCTCACCAAATCACCAACTCTCTAAATCCCAAATCCCCTATTAGTCAAAGAGTTTCCTGGGAAATTTTGAAAGCCCAGACATTCCATCGCCACACTATCATTTGTTTTCCTCTAAACAGAATTTTCTTGAAACTATAAAATAGGCTTTGAATGAAACCAGGGAAAATGGCTTCCAGAAAACAGATGTTCGACAGTAATAAGATTAAAATTTAGCCACAAAATTTGATAAAAGATAATCAATGAAAACAGGGATCTATTAGGATTAATAATCCTTATTAAGAATACAAAAACATACTTTATTAAAAATATCTATTGATTAATTATAAAGAAAACGAATTAAATTCTCTAAGATATAATGTATTTGTTTGTTTTTTTACTAAGAATACATTTTTTTTTTTTTTATATCTCCCACAAAAGTATTTGTTATGAATTTGTTTAGGTATATGATAAAAATTGACATGTATAGCTAGGACGCTTATTTAAAAAAATTTTTAGAAAAGTTACTGTACAAGCATATCACAATTGTAGGAATTGCTGCTTATAATACAAAATATGTGAATTTGAAATACAATAATTTCATACAAAAGTAAATATTTACTTACAGAAAATTGTTCAGTATTAGATAGAAGTTTTTGAAAAGCGTTTTGTGCAGTTTCAAATTTTTCTTTTCTTTCTGCACTCAATTCTCCTTTAGTCTACAAAAATTAAAGGAATATAACATATATACATATTAAATTTTTTAATATAATAAATATTAAACTCAAAAGCTGGAAACAATAAATTATTTTTTTTATTTACAATATGCTTTGCTTAAGTAGCTATAAAATATGCATAATTAATATACTTTAGTACTCTTATGTTTAGGTGAAACCAAATATTAAACATCTAAATTGAAATAAAAAGGGGGAAAAATCATAATTTCTATGTTTGGCAACCAAATCCTGATGATTCACAAATGCTAAAATACTTATAATTTAAGTTACATTTTTATTTAAATCTGATATTTATTTTAATTATTAGGAGTAGGACAAGCCTGATAACCAGATGAATTTTGGAACTGAGAAAGTCTTTGTTTGAAACCCAACGAATAATTTGAGTCTATATTTATGAATGATAAATTTGTAAGCTGGAAAGTTCTACCGGGCTTGAGGAAATGGGGCACAAGTATGAACCCCCAGATATCTTCCTTGAGGGTGTCCATTGAAAATTGCAATGGCACAATCTTGAGAGCAATTAAGTAGACATGTAGTGGATAATGCTGAATCTGCCACATAACTAGGATTTCACTAGTAAATTACCAGCATTTAGAAACCTTTATAATTTTATCAATGATAATTTTCAAAAACACTTAATGCAAGTATCAGATTTAAAAGGTTAGTTTTATTGCAATGAATATGGCCTCATTTAGAGCTTTAAATTTATTAATTCTTTTCAGTTAAATTTTTTAAAAATTCTTCTTTGACAAATAGTTGCAGGAATAAAAAATATATATACTTAGCAAACACATCATTAGAGCCCTTTTATTACAATTTGGAGAATATTAATAAAAGTAACAAATTAAGTATAAATATGCATTTATTTACAAAAGAAAGTTTTTTAAATCAATTTTTTTTAACAACTATACCTGTAATATCCTGTGATTTTGACTTTCCATATTTTCCAATGCCTTGTAGTCCCTGACAAGATGCTTGCACAGAGACCTGTAATAATCTTTCAGGAGATTGCGAACCCCCTTTTGTCGATCTGGAGCTAAAAACTAAAGACAGACAGCAAACAGTGCATTTTTATTTTGTAAATTTCTTCAATACAAATTATACAGATCTGCCAGTATGTAGACATGATTCAACAACTTTTCAGAACTCATATTTAAGAATCAGATATATTAATCCATTTCCCCAATGAAATGTTAGTCGCTTTTTTTTCCACTAATGCTTAAGTATTTAATAAGAAACTTATTTGGCTCCCATTAAAAAATTTCAATCAAATTTCTGCTTAAAGCAATTTCCTCTCTTCAGCTGTTGATAATTAAAATATTTTTCAATATTTAAATATGACAAGGACAAACTGTTGACAATTTAATTAATAATTAAAAAAAAAAAAATAGTAACTGGTGTATTGTTTTGAAATTTGATTACACCCTACTTGCATTTGTTTAATTTTATATTATATTTTATGAAAAAACACTATCATAAAAAAATTCAATATAGAAAAATTGGTAGTATTGGATGTTGTAGGATTGATATAAAATATAGAATTCTATCACAAAATACAAAATAATGAAACGTACATCACTTTTTGGAGTATTTATCTGATATTTTTCACTAAGTAGGCGGTATTTTCGAGGTACAATTCCAGTGTAATCCTCACCACAGTGGCGGCAGAAACTCAGAACAATGCCCACATTGGAATGTTCCTCTTTATCGGAGCCTGTCAGGACAGTCAGAAGATTGCCCAGCATTGGCAGTCCTTCTTTCAGTTGAAAAAGGCCACAAGACACCAACTAAAAAGATTCATCAATTAATAAAAAAAACTTCAGCAATTGCATGCTCCATCAACTCTATAAAAACAAATTTTCAAGGCACTACTGCAAAAATTTAATTAAATAAATATAAAAAAATTACCTACAAAAGACTTATGAAAATCTACAGAATAGTTCATTATTTATGCTTAAATGTTCACAAAGGGCCATTTTGGCTTTTATCAAATTTTACTCAAAACAATGACCTTTTTTCAATTGAAGGTAATTTAAGGTTTTATTGAACAATAAAATTTTGAACATAGCTACTTTTAACATTTCTGAATATCCTTCTATATTTAGCAATTATGTGTACTCAAAATGTACAACATCAAGTCAATAATTTTTTAATGAGCTATCAGTGATATTTTTCAAAAAATGGCCTATTTATTTTCTCAACTAAATTATGAAATAGTTAAATGATCGCTAATTCTCCAAATTCTAACTGAAGCTTGTCTCCAGATTCATGTTTACCTAGAATTTTATTTCTTTAAATTTTGAATGATATTCTTACTATTTGTTCACACAACCTAAATGTATCAGTTTCACATTACCAACTAGAATCTATGCAATTAATTTCATTTCAAAGTTTTTTCCCCCTTTTTGGAGGGGAAGAGGGTTTCAAGAAGAAAACTGAAAGATCATGCATTTATTTTGTGTGATATCTTCATCGGCAAAATGGAAAAATGCTTTATATATTTACAGAGATATTTTTCTCAAAGAAAGAAATTTTGAATTTAATGTTATGTTGAACATATTTTCCAGGAAAATATTCTGTAGATTCCCATGCATTCTTTACAAATATTTTTCCTTACTTATATACATTGGAATAAAAATAGAAAAAATCTGGATCAGGCCCCATTTTACAGTTTTTTCATAAAACAAAACCATAACAAGTTTTCAATAAAAAATAATCCCCCCCCCTCAGAAACCTTACTTTAAAAATTGAGTAGACACATTACAAATTCTTACAAAAATCCTCTAAGTAAGGGAATTTTATTTCTTTTCTGATTATTATAAAATTTTGGGAGACTTGGAATACATGATGTATATATTGATTCTATACTGAAAAGTATTAAAAAAATTTTATATTTGGCTCATATACATAATGCGTCGTGTACATATTTTTTAATGAAATATACTTAAAACTAAAATTTTATGATAAGGCACAGAAATATTCTACATTTGTAATAATTCAACTTATTTTTAACATACCTCAGCATAAAAACGTAGATCCACACGAATCTTGCTAGGATTCGTAATCTAAATAAAAAGAAATGCATGGTATAAGATTTTTTATAATATATTCAATAGCAAACATTTAAAAATCAGGGATGAAAAAACAACTGTTTGTCGGCTACAAACACCCACTGTTGATTGCTGCCAGTTAACCCTCACAAACAACAAATTAAATTCAATGAAGATAATTTATTAAACTAATATTGTTTTGTTGATAAAAAAAATTATAGATAATGGACTACATTCTCAAATAAATTTAGGGTAACTTTCTGAGAAAATATTAAAAAACAATACATACACAAATTGAAAAATCAGGAACATTGAAATTTGCATACATACATTGAAGAAACATACAAAAAATAAATAAATAATCATAATTTATAGGTTGAGAAGAAATTCCAAACTAAAATTACATGGTCCAGGAATAGTTACAAGCGGAATAGTCCTTCCCAGACCATACAGAAAATTGAAATCCTGATCCCAAGACCACCTGGATCTGAATGCCAAATATCATTTGGGATTTCAAGAATTTGAATCTGAATTTCAAAGACATTTTGGACCAGGAGATTAGAGAGTCCAATATTTTAAAGACCATCAGAGATGGAAGGTACAGACCAGAATCAATAGAATCATCTGGATGAAAAGAAAGAAGACAGCCAACTGGCTATAGTAAATGTAGAATATTAGTAAATATATAATGCATTGCAAAGTTTGGTTTTGTTTCCAGTTGTCCAGTTGAAATGCAATGCAACAAAACATTTTTATATTAAGTACTTACAGCTTTTTTGGGTATAATTTTATTTTTTTTTCCTTTGTTTTCTTTTTTTTCTTTTATCTTAAAAAATAAATGGAAACAAATATTAGAGAATATAAATATATAATAAAAATAAAAGCTATTGATACTGCAGAACTATTTCACAATAAAAAAAAAATTAATAGATGTCAAGAATAAACTAAACATTTTATGTGATTAGTGAAAGAAATTTAATTAATAAATCATTTTTTAAGAAAAATTTAGAACAGGTTTTTTTTTTTTCACTTACAATATTTGTAGTTTTAAAATTAATCTAAAACTAAATCTAAAAATTTAACGATTATATGAATCATCACAATTAAATTCACACATCACAATCAACATTCAATCAATACAGAACAAAAATACAATTCATTTACTCACAGTTAGGATTGGGCAATAATTTTATATTTTCCAAAGTGTTGATATTCGGGGTTTTTTTTTTTTTTTTTTAACTTACGATACATTTTTTTATGATGATCATCCCTTGAAAATAATTGATAGAGACCCAATTCATAAGTTAACAATTTTATTTTTACTTTTATGTGTTTATGTTTTTTTTACTAAAATCATAATGCTTGCAAACATATATTTTAAGACCATGCATCCCCTAGTCAAAACAATTTTACTTATTTAATTTAAGAATAAAAAAAATCTCATTTTCTATTCAGCTTAATATACAACAAGAAATAAAGTAACTTGTGTTGTTTCAATTCTCCAAATGTGACAATAAATAATTTTGTTTAATGCATTAATGATAGGACATGTTGAGAGTGTCAATCCAAAAGTGCTTTTAGATAATGCGCATGGTGAATCTTCAATCTACTTTTAATTTTTTATCGTAACATTTCCAGAAACATGTTTGACATTAAAAAATAAAAGGCAATTATATTTCATAACTACTTAAAAGGCCAATCAATTTTAAACAGTAATAAAAACTTATATATTTTTATTCAATTATGTAAAAAAAAAAATCTTATTACATTTTTAATAAATTATACAAGTACAGTAAACATTTTCAATTACAAATTCTTATTTCATTATAAATAATTTTATCAACTTAAATGGTTTCAAATATTATGAACAATATATCATAATATTGATCATCTAATATTGCCCAGCCCTACTTATTTTCATTTACAACAAAATTAAAAAGATTTATTAACAATTACATTAATCAATACTATCAACTTTGATGAGCTATTATATTAAATAAAAAGTATTTTTATTTGTTAAAAGTACTAAAGATTGAAAAAGCTAGTAAAACCTCGAAAGAAAAAATGCTCTAAAATAACGATTAGAGTGACATGATAGATGATGCATTGAATTTCAAAATTGACAATTCGGTTGAAAACTCAACAAATGGCTGGGCAGATATATAAGTTACCCATAAAATTTAGAATTTAATGCAAGAATGAAACGCATAACAGCAATCTGAAATAATCAAAAAATAAACTATAAAATTTCAAACGAGTTCCTTTTCTTGAAAAATCTCATCTTCATTCAGAAATTACATTATCTTTGCTTTCCCCAAATGAACTTTTAGAACAATCTGACATTTAAATATCAGCTTATGTAAGAAATTTAAAATGTACAAAACAAAAAGCCAGTGAAAGAAATTTAGAATATATATATAAAAAACATTGTGAAAGAAATTTAAACAAAAAAGATAAAATTTCTCAAAATCAAAAGTGGTCAAAGGCACCAACATCCCTGCTCTCTAAAACAATACCCATATATTTTATGGGTATAAAAGAAAACATAACATTTGGTATACAGTGTACTACATCCATGGCTATATATATATATATATTGCAGGGCAATGCTAGAACTTAATTAAATCCTATTGCATCATAAGGATAATGTACATTTTTTTTCAAAAGCAGTTTTACTCAGTTCAATATTTTTTTTTTAAATATGTATTCCATTATCCATCACGGTACATGGCTAAATTTAAAGCCGAAAATTTTCTATATATGTAAATTCTGGTAGGTAAACGGAGGGTATATTGTATATAATTAGATTTCTTCTATTACATTATTAAAAATGCACTTGTCACACCCAAGTTTACTAGAACTTGATATTTTTGTTTATTTTTTTTAAAAATTAACAAAAAATGTATTAGGCTAATATAACTACAAAAATACAAGACACATTTAAAAATATTTTTAAAAATTCTAAAATACCAAGACCAGTTCATATTTTATAAAAATTCCAATTTAGATTTCAGCATTCTGCTCATTTTTAAATGAGCCATGATCTTTGCTGGATCACTGCTGCCCATTTGTGATTATTGATCAAAATACTGGGCCAGAATGTTGGAAGTTTAATGAATTACTGATGCGAATCAATCAAGAATGTGATTTAGAATTTCGATAAAACTGACAATATACACATATAGATTTGGTCCTTTCTTTGCAACAGAAAAAAATACTAAACATATTCTTAAATTGTTTTTGTTTTGTTTTTTAAACTCAAAACTAAATTTAGCACTTGTGAATAACTAAGAACTGATTTATCAGTAAATCATAGTCATTTCATTATTTCCAATAACAATTTATTATACCATGAAAGTAACAATTTTTTTTTCCCAATTTCTCTCAAAATAAATCCATAATTCATGTTAATTTACATTTTTTTTTTTTCATTGAAATGAAAGAAAATTAACTCAAAATTCACTAATAGTGATATATTAAACCTACTTTTTCATCTTTCTTCAAGGGCAAGACTTTTTGCCAGTGTTCCAGGAGTTGTCCAGAAAATTCTGCATAGCGACGATGAAGAAGAGAACAGATTTGTACAGCAGTACTAACATCTGACATCTAAAATAAATGTACAAACGACAGATTAAAAATTTATTAGATAACTAAAGCATAATGTAAATATTAGCTTTTTTAATACATTCTTTGATTAAAAAAATTATGTAAATAACAATACAGAAAAAGTTAACCAAAAACTTACTTTTAATTTAGCATCCACAATAGCTGAAGCCTAAATTAAAAGAGAAAATTTTTTATTAAAATAAAACAAATGTATATAGATGCTAATATATCAATTTTAAAAACAATATCATTTTTTAAGATTTGACTGACATACTAAACTATATCAAAAATTACTTTAAAAACTTTACACAAGTTCATTTCCAGATTTTTTTTTTTTTTTTTTACTTACAATTGTATATTGATAAAGGACAAATTGATCACTTATGAACAACTCGTTAAAATTTTTGTTTAAATTCAATTTAAGCACGTAAAATATTCTTAACATTTTCCACCTGATTCTAGATTTAGTCCTAGTTTTACATACAATATTGAGCATATTCCCATTTTTATGAGGAGCAGACAATATGCCGCATAAGGTGTCCACTTTAATGGGCTTTTATTTTTTCCAAGAATGGACTACTTCTATAGATTCTTCAACTAGATCACATTATAGTTTATAAATAAATTGAAAGAATACAGAATGAAGCTTATCTCTTCTTTCCCACCTTGTATTTAATAATTGTAAATTTTACATAAAATTATGAAATTTGACGGATTGTGAGTACAATCCTAACAATGCATTCTATATCTTTGGAGTTTGAAAAATTAATACTATGTTCAATCTCATAAAAAGTTATATGGGAAAAAGAAATAATCATATTTTTTAAATTTTGTATACTTTCTAATTAAAAAAAAAAAAAAAAAACTAAGGATATACAAACTCTATTTTAAAATAAGTAATTTCTACCAAAATAAATTTTAACAAATTTTAGGTAGCTGCAAAATACTTTCAATGAAAATAAAACATTTATTTTTATTGACTCTGCACTTAAATTTAGATACTATTTTTTCAGCATTGCTCAGATTGATATCTTTCCTTTTATAATTTGCTCAAATCTTTTACATTTTATCGTTCTAGCATATAAACTAGTTTTTATTGTTATCTACGTGCTTGTAGTTAAAAATGAATTTTTAATTTTATCTTTCATATTCAGCAATTTTATATTATAATAAACAAATTACAGCATTTTTAATTATAACATAAAAAAACAAAAATTAAAAAAATCACAAAAGAAAGAAGAATTAGAAAAGCTTAAATTGGAAGATCTTCCTTTGTTGGCAAACCCTTGCTTCCCCCTCCCAAGAATTTCCTCAAATTGCCTCCTCCTTTCACCTAGGCTGTGTATTGCTATACATACATCAACCCATGGGTCACTAAACTGTCATTAATTTTAATTGTACTTTAAATACATGCAACATACTTTACAGAATAAAAAGGTAACTCACACCAAACAAATGAAACAATTTTGGTTATAAATAAATACAAAAATCATGAACTAATGTAATATAAACAACAATTTATAAAGCTGAATCAAAATTAAACAGAAACAGATTAAAAGGTTTTAAATTATCATCTAAAAAACTTACAGCTTCACTGATATATTTTGTGAGATTAAGACCATCCATGTCCTTAATGAGAGATTCTCTCTGCAATTCAGTCATATTTCTCTGTAAAAAGAGGTTATATTAATAAAAGATCTTTACTAAAGTTAGATCATAAAATATTTTGTTTTGATAAGTCTTTTTGAGTTAAAATTTTATGCCTATCTGCAAAAAACATGCAAATTCTGAAAATTGGAAAATTTTTAAAACACATAACTTAAAAAATTAATTTAAATTCAGTAATATAGTTAATATTTAATAGTGATCTGTTTACATTTTTTTAAAAGAAATGCATAGGCATCATTTCATTGATATTTTTATTTTAATAAATGAACAAACAGAGAAAAATATTATTGCTCATTTAAATTACTGTATATTTCTGAATAGAAGCCTATTCATGTATAAGCAAGGGAGTGTTTTTCTTTAAAAAATGTAATCAAAACCCATATATAAGCAGAAATAAAAAAAATTTGTATCATTTACAATTTATGGCATTCTATTATTATTTCTGGGGTACATTTTGGAACTTTTCTGTTCAATTTTAATTTTTAATTTAAGTTCAAATTTTACCCACATCAGATTATTTTAACAATATAACAAAACAGCAATATAAACAATTTTGAATGTAAAACAAATCGTTTCAACAATGCAAGTAACTCATTTCATTTAAAATTTTCATTTTTTTTTTTATAAACTTTTCACTGTTCATTTTATTCAAAGCAGGCCAGGCCAGCAGTGTTGGTTAATAACCTCACCTGAAACTATTGTATTGGTTTCTATTTATGCAATACCAAAACAAGTCTAGACAAGATTAAAAAAAATATATTTTTTCAATGTATGCATATTATACTTATCTCTCCCAATACATTCTAGCTTGAATCAAATTTCTGATGTATTTGAGTAAGCCTACTCAATCAATTATTTTTATAGTGATTACAGACGCTCTGCAAGTGTCCCCAATTACAATTTCATTATATATACATAAATATTGATGAAAATTACATTACATACCAAGCGCTTGATGAAATTTGTATTTTTCTTGAGGTTGGAATCAAGCTTGCTGAAGAAGTGTTCTTCAGGCCTTTTACCTAAAATAAATATTTAAAAAAAATTCAGCATTTATCATTGTTCTTATTTTAAGTAAACAAATTTGAATTAAGTAAAAATTTAAAATCCAAGATAGTATCAAGTGTGTACAGCAATATACAAATAAATATAAAGAGAAATTTGATATGACTAGTACCATTTTATCTTATACAAATCCGTGTTTTTATGACATAAATGTAAGCTGATGAAACCTTCACAACAAAACAAATTAAGAAAAAGAATTGGGAGACATTTTGAGTATTTATTTAGTTCTTCTATTCTATATTTAAAAAGAAAAGAAAAAAAAGATTTTTTTGCCCTTGCAACAGTTTAAATGCTACGACTTCTAAGAAATGTCTTTAATATTTTTAAAATAGATTAGTTAAAGCAACTGTATATCTTAACAGATGTTAGATAAATAGAATGTTTCTTTAAAATTCTTTTATTAAAAAAAAAATTCTTTTGCCAGCATGATCTTCCATTCAACAAAATAGTAAAATGATTTCAATTCATAATGCAGTTTTCAAAGAATTAAAGTAATCTCAGAGTAAAAATAGTTTTTGAACTAGCACAGTCGTCAACATTCTTTATATGTAATACTATTATCATTTGTTACAAATCCAATAGTTAATAAATGAAAACCACACAGGTTACAAGCAAAGTACATACAGACACAGAGCTACTCCAAATTATGCAAGAATTGATTTAAAAATAAGATTAAATCTTTTTAAAGATGCCTTCTGTAATTTTAATTTTAAATTAGCAAATAATTTTAAGTATAATTTTAATTTTAAATTAAATTAAAATATTGAATGTTTTAAAGAAACTGATTTTGAAGTAAAGATGTATGAAACAAATATTTTCATGTCAATTTAAAAATTGAATATAATTAATAAAAACACTAGATTTAAAACAGATTGGTTGACATGAGCGTATAATTTAAAGCATGTGACAAATAATAATTTTCTTGCATAAATATCAAATCTAAAATTAGGAAAGATGACTAACAAAGATTAGAAAAGTAAGGAACTAATAAAAACACAGGATAATGTCTTTTAACATATATTTGTACAATGTCTAGTTAAAAGTAAACATCAAAATTGCATTTAATTGCAAAATACTATCTTACCCTCAGCATTAATGTTGACCTGTCTTAGTTCAGCTTTAAATTTCAATTTTTCTGAAACTTCTGAAATGTATTGCATCAGTTCTCCCTGAAAATAACCAAAATTAATTATTTTTAAAAATAAAGACATTTTTTTTTAATCAATTTATTAACAGTGTCACTCTAAATTTGAAGAATATTTAAATTTAAAATCAATCTTATTAAATTTTTATTTGGTCTAAGAAATTTCAATTCTTATCTGAAGACATTTTGGTAAATTGATTTAAATTCCTGTAAAGCAATACCAGGAATCTTAAAAAAAAAAAAAAAAAAAAAAATTCTAAACAAATGAAGAAAAGAGAAATATTTAATGTTTAAAAGCATTCTTTTTGTTTTCTTACATAATTCAAACTGGTTTTCATTTTATCATTTATTCAGTTATAATTTATGTTATTTATTATACTCTTCAACTGACTTGCTTTGTAACATATTTTGATTTAATAATTGTTATTTAACTAATAACAGTAAATTCTATATGAATTGTATTAAGCTCTGGATGCTTGTAGAGCACAAGTACTCACATTTTCAAATAAAAAAAATATTAAAAAAGAGCATTTTAAATTTAATTTTTCTGACAAAAACAACAAAGTATTTTTAAAAGACCATCTAAAATTTTAGATTTGGTACTAGCTGATTATAAAATTATAACATTTGATTTAAATATGAAAAAAAAAAATTTAATTTTCACCCACCTTTTCTTTCTCAGTGATGGCTTCAGCAGCAGCCTTAAAAAATTTAAAATAGATTAATAAATTTCTAAATAATTTTCTTTACATCAAATATTTTAAATTCATTTTAAAAAAAATTAAAAAATTAAGTAAATTTCAAACAATATAAAAAAAGAAATAGTAATTTAACCTAAATTAATAATTTGAATAAGAAATTACAATTTTTCATTAATTAAAAAAAACCTACATAATAATTTTATTTGTAGTTACAACCAAATAATAAAAGGGATTTAGAGAATTTTTTTTTTTAAATAAGCAATGACAGCACAAATACAATTTATTAAATACTTAAATAATGTTTTCTTTTATGTAAAAACTAGTGATTATTCCGGAAGTAATAGTTTACTTAGTAATAGTCTTTAGTTATAGTATAACTTTTTTGTAACATATAAACAAATTATGTACAATTTTTACAAAGTTAATTTATTTTCCTGCGATTTATATTGATAAAATAATGAATTCATAGTGAAAAATAAATCTTTAATATTAAAGCTGTCAAAAATGCAATGCCAAAAATACACTTTTAGTTTTATAACAGAGATAAATAATGTAGTTGTAATTCAAAATTGTAAAATTATTTTTAAACTGCTAGAATCTATTTAAAATGAATAAAAATGATTAATCTTACAAAATAATCAAAAATGATATTAACAATGTTATTATACATGTTATACAGCAAGGGTTTTTAAACAAATATGCATCAGAATACTGTGCTTTCATGCCATAATGAATATTAATAGGTTTTACACTTGTTGACCTGTATACTTATTTTTTTAATTTTAATGACAAAAAAAAATGAAGTTAATCTGCTAATAATGAAATTAAAAAATAAAAGTTAATAATTTAAGTTCTTTTTTGTCAATAGCAAGTTTTCAAAGACGCTAAAAAAAAATAAAGTTACAATTAACCCTCATGCATCATAAAAAGTAATGGTTTAACACTATAATATAAAAAGGCATTAAACCTCCGAACTTTAACGTAAAAAAAAGTGAGCAAAAGAGTATTTACTTTTTCTGCATTTTCCAGTTCTTCAGCTTTTCTTTTCAATTCTAAAGTTGAGTCTAGAAAAAAAAAAAAAAAATCAGAAATACTGGCTAAATATGCATACAAAAAAGAATTTTTTAAATAGTACAATAAAAGCTAGAAAGAAACTTTTAAAAATACTATCACTGACACTAACATGTGAATCTTAAAAATTGTTAGGAGTTTAACTCGCAATTTTTTTTAATATATGAAAAATATTTCGAAAGGGAAATAAGAAGCATTAGCAGGTAAGTAACAAGAAACAAAATAGAATCAGTTGATCTTTTCATAATTTTGCATTCTTCCCCATCGCCTAGATCATTTATCGTAAACCCAACTGAGTTTTGTTCACTCTTTGCAGCGTCATATCCCTAAACACACCAGCATGGGAATAGATGATAAATTCAAACAAGTAATTTTTTATATTTAAGCTGAATTAACACCACGGATTTTGTACAGCGGCAAAGCTAAATTTTCAACGTTAATCATATACGTAAAAAGTCAGGTTTTCTTAAAATTAAAAAAATGTTTCAGATAATTAGCTTAAATCTTTAATTTGCCAAGATTTAATCTGAATAGTACACAAGACATAAAATTGTTAGTGCTTATTGCCTATTCTAACAACATTCAAAGAGAATTAAAATAGAATTTAAAGACAATGAAGAATTACTTTCGGGCTCAGATTTGATAGATACTTGAATCCTATCTTCAGTTTTATTTTCAACATCCACTTGATCCTTTTTAGCAGAGTAATCTTGCTGTGCCATTTGCCTACGACCACGCTCTTCTCGATCACGTTTCCAACTCTTTCCTCTGAACTCCATGAATTCTATTAAAAGAAACATTTTAATTTTAACAATCATTTAAATGTAAAGAAATTCTACAAAAAATTGTTAATATAGCATTGAAATAAATAGAAAGATAAATAAAACTCACAAGTGATGAAGGAGACAAAGAACAAAAAGAATATATATAACTGAACTACTATGAGACTTAATGTATTAATTTAAAAATACTGTTCTTAGAAGGCTGAAAATGGCTCAAAAATATATAGATAGTAACTAATATGTAACTGAATTACTATGAAACTTAATGCAACACATTTAAAAGTGCCATTCTTAGAAGAGTGCTTTATGCTACTTTTAAAAGAATCCATTGAAAGAAAAGTTTCATAACCCTAAATTTTAAGTAACAATTGAATAAAAAAGGAAATTTTTTTTTAAATGTGTATACTGGCAACTGGCATACCGATTACGGAGTACCAACAGGGGGAGATACCCCTTAAACCTCCTCATCTTAATTCATAAATATGTTTTAAATTTTAATTGGCTGCTTAATTAATGTTAGTAAAAATACAAGATAAAATTTCAAAAATTCAAGTTAAATGGTACTCAAAAAAAGATAAAAATACTAATAATAAATAAAAGTAAGATACAAAATAAAAGAAGTTAAAATTAAATTTAAATTCAGTACAATTAGGGACCAGTTGTCAATGCCAAAATAATTAAAAGTAAACAGAGTCCTATAGACTCATTGAACCAAGTACACAGGGATTATGCTGAACGGTGAGAGCAGTTGAAGATTGATGCTGAAAAGTAAATAATTATCCACACAAAAAAAAAAAAAAAGGCCATAACCAGGACCGTATTTTTAATATTTTTCATTTTATAATTTTTGTTTTTATTTTATTGGTTTTATTCCATCCTTTTATTTTCCTAACAAAAAAAAGGGGTAAAAAAGCGTACAATAAAAAACCTAACTATTCACTAGCCGTTAAGAAAGGATTGTGGTGCACATCATAGCATAAATATAAAAATAGTGAATTGAGCTGAGTGCCGGATTCGAACCCTCAACATTACGGTCGGGAGTCCATCACCTTACCTCTGCGTCAATTCGGTTTGTTTACATATAGAGCCGCGAAAACTTTTAAAGCCAAACGACTCCTCAGATACACAGTGAGCTAACTAGTCTCAGTGGACATAAGATTACAACATTAAATCCACTCCGTTACCTGAACTCGCGATCGCTTGTTCAGAATAACAGCCATGATGTCTCTTAACTCTAGGAAAACAATCATAGGAGACGTCGTAAACCGCCCTTGGGCTAAATGTGTATAAGTTCCATCTTAACAGTAATGGAAAATATTCTTTCTATTTAAATTTTTTAGTCTAAACTATGACACAAATTTTAGATTTCTAATAAGTTAACATCACTGAAAATGGCTAAAAAATATATAGGTAGTAACTGATAACTGAACTACTATAAAACTTAGTGTAACACATTTAAGCATTCTTAGAAGGGAGGACTTTATGATACATTCAAAGAAATCCGTTGAAATAAAAAGTTTTATAATCGTAAATCTAATGTAACAATTGAATAAAAAAAAGATTTTTTTAAAAATGTGTATAAGTACACATCTTAACAGCAGTGGAAAATAACATTTCTATTTAAATTTTTTCATCTAAGCTATGACACGAATTTTAGATTTCTAATAAGTTAACATCACTGAAAATTGTCCAATTATGTTGGCTTTATATACACATAAATAAAAATGGCTCAGAAATTAAAATTATATCATAATCGTTAGGTTTATGAACACTTAATAAAAAGTTAAAAGATCTACACAAATTGATGATTTTCACGTGTTGTCAGAAAAACAAATTTTCACGTGTTCTAGAAATATACCAGCTATGCAAGGTATTATCTGCACAGAATGAATCTCAAACATCAAAAACTTTTAACGCATTCTGCGATATTTCGATCGTTATACAACTAAAAAAAAAATAGCAATTACCTCAATTGAAAATTTTCTTTTTCAATAAAAAATAGTTACTTCAAGAGTTAAAGACAACTTGCTCAATCGAATTTCACAGTAGCTGGAAAACTTTTATAAAAGTTTTTTTAACCGTAAAAGTTGTTACTAAAAGTCCACGCTTTTTCTTCAAAAGTTGGGGCCGGAGTGCTCTATAAAACGACTGGTTTAACTCGCAGTTTCAGTAAAAATAAACGTATTTTAACCTCCTACATTGTATACAATAGGCATTTCTTTGAAATCAAACATCTCACTTCACTTGACTTGACTTGACTTCATGTAAACTTTGAGATTTATGCTCTCCAAAGGCTATGTAACTAGCTAAGTTTGATCTTTTCCAAGTTAGATAATGAAAAAAGTTGTGTCTCACAGAACCTCTGTTGCATTAAAAGAGGACAAACAACTTATAACGAGAATACTATGTAACTTTCCGTAGATAATTAGTAACTGTTATAGTCGTGTAGTAAGCGTCGTTGATCTGTATCATCGTTGATTGTAACGACAGACAATCATCGTTTTATGATTGTCTGTCGTTATTAAATTTTGAACCACACATCATTTTTCAATTTTTCTCTCTGTATTTCATATTTTATGCATTGAAATAAATTATGTTCCTTTGTTTAAAATATGTTCAGGTTGATTACCTCTTGGAACATCAAAGAAAAAAAAAATCTTTTGAGTCTAACATTAGAATAAGTTTTGGTACTAAATATTGAGAATACCATTTCTTCCAGTCGATTGATAGGAAAAAGTTAATGAATTGATTTACTATTATTTAAATAAATTAGATCCGGTGCATATTTCCATATTAACCTTTGTTCATCTGTATTGTTCCTTTTTTGTTATAACTTCGGGAGAAATCTAATTGAAGATTATTCTGTCTGGTGATGATATTTCTGAAGAATCTGCCTGTTCATTTTCAGTTATGCCTCTATGTTCTGGAGTACAGACAAATTCTATAAATAAAATTTTGTTCAAGTTTTTTCTTAGATGATCTCCAAGTAGTTTGATAATTCAATTGTTGAAACTTGTTTAACGGAAAATTACAATTTTGAAAATTCCAGAGAGCTATCAGGTAAAATTATGTAATTGTGCGCATTTATTCATTTGTAAAAATGCTATTGCAATTTGAGATCTTTCCAGAAGAAGATTGTTGTGCGAAAAATTAATATTAGCTATTAAATGTTATTTGGGGAATTTTATATTTTTCAGTTGATAATACATATTTTTTAATTTTCCTGTTTATAGTGTTCGAAAAGATATTTGATTACTTGATGTGATAATTGTTTTGGAAGGATAAATCATCTAGGTGAAAAATAATTTATAATTTTTACTAATTAGGTGTGAATTACGAATTAAAAAGGACAGATGGATGTTTTCTAAAAAGTTAATGAAATATGTCAGAAAGGAAATAAGATTTTTTTCTTCTTGATTGAAGCATCCTAAGTATATAGAGAAAGGAGAATATGATTGAAAATAAATTTGTTTTAAAAATTTTTTCCAAAAAAAAAAAAAGATTTCTGCTAACACACTGTCTATGGAAGTATGAAATTTAACTTGTTTCATTGTATAAAACTGATATACGAGTCCTTTAAGGAGACCAGTAGCGAATTTTAAAGCACGATTGTACATTGTAGTGAGACTGAGGTCATTGAGACAAGAAATAAAAATAGAGCCATATTCCAGACTGCTACGAATATTGCTGTTTATTATTTTTGTGAAATGCTGCGAACAACCCCCCAAGATTTAATGACATGACATTATTTTTTTTTTTTTTTTTTTCATAACTTTCTTTTAATACAAGGAGAGTGTTTGAAATTGAGGTTATGCGAAAAAATAAGACCAAGAAGTTAAATGAGTTGTTTCTACGTGTTATTAGTTAGTCTTGTAAATTTAAAAAAGTTAGGTATGAACTTATTTTTGTTTGAAAAAGTAATTGATCCGCTTTTTGTAGTTGAGTGAAATTTCACACGTCTAACCACTGAGATTTCATGAAGTAATATTTGAAAATTAGAAATGACTTTCCAAATTTATTATCACTGCTATGAGATGGATAACATCTACATATATTAAACATTCAGTATGAATACGGATGACTTCAAAGATATTTCGCATATAAATTGCGAAAAAAAATTAACACTTTCTTACTGTACCTTACGTGCGGGAAACATTTTCATCGAAACAGTGTTTCTCGATTTGACAATAAAATTCTCTAATGAAACTGAGTCCATTTTGAAGTGATGCTCTCGATTTACAACGTAAAATTTTATAAAGTAAACCGCCTCACCAAGCTGAATCATATGTTAATGAGATATCTAATTTAATAAAAATTAAAAGATTTTTCTGTTACAACGATTTTCTGATGAAAGAGTGACAAATACACACCTCCTTGAAAGGGATATAACCTGAATGGTAATAATGGAGTTTATTTGAATGAGAAAAATGAATAATTCTCTTTAATAAGATTCTTTCAAATATTTTACTTATAAAAGAAAGTTAAAGCAGTTAGTCGATAAGAATGAAGGGAACTTATCATTGTTCTGTTTTATGATTGGAATGTTTTATGCAATAAGCCACTCTTTCTGGGATTTTCCCTATAATCCAAATATTATTAAAAATTCATAATATTTAAAGGTTATCTTGAAGAACTTTAATAAAATTTGCCGGAATATTGCGAGTTATTGAGAATAGCACGAATTGTGATTTTAAGTTCACAGAGAGAAAGGATAATTATAATTGTATGAAAGACCAAAGTAGTAAATAGCAATAGTTTTTTTCTGGCTCGAATGCTTCTCGCATTACAAGTTTAAATTTTTAAAGTACCTGAAAAACAAAAATAATTAGATTAAACAAAAAGAATCTGGATATTGTTGATAAATAGAGGATAAAGTGCTCCGATCTATCTGGTTAGAGATTATCAAAGTCTTGCAAGAATTTAAATCCAGAAATTTTGCTTCGAATCTCTTTATCTTTGATACTGGATATTTGCGTGATGTTTAAAAGAGGATGAATTTTTTTAATTAGTATCCTAGTGATGCTGGTTCTGTGGTAAAATTTTATGTTATTGTTTTAATGGAATCTTAAAAGAAGCTGCTTACATTCAGATGCCCTTAATCATTTTCTGCGATTTCAAAGTATATTGCTTAAATAACCGATCTTTTCTTCTTTAGGTCCTAAATATGTAGTGGATTCGGGTTTTAGAGTTTTAAATTTGAGTTTAGGGGAAATTTGAGTTAATCGGGAATTTAGAGTTTTAAATTTGAAAAAAAAATTTCCGAGTATTTTATATCCGTTGCTATATGGTATTCACCATATTGAATACACTTAAAGAAATTTAAAGTGCAAGACAAACCATAAGGTCGTCTGCATCGCTCATATACTGCAGAAATTTTGTACGAGCCTGTCGGATGAGTAACTAAAAAGCAATTTCGACATTGTTGGGTTTTATCACAAAAGAAAGTATTTTTTTTTCTTAGTGAGCCATAGTTTTGTATATTCTGCCATTATTGTGTCTAAAACAGTGTTTATATTGGGAGGGGGGCAGGTTATTGCTTGCAAATCTGCGAAGTTCATTTACATAAGTTATTTTTCTTCCAAGTTCACTATTTTTTCGAATAAGATACATTTACCATAATACTCATAATTACTTTTATATTGGTCAGTTCTTGAACTGTATCGAAATGATTTGTAGCGATTAGTAATTTCCCTTCACGGTTAATGCGCATGTTTTTCACGTATTTGAGTGTCTTAACATTCGAAGTTAAATTACTCTTCGAAATTTTTAAGAGAGCCTTTGGACTTGTTTCATTCGAAACCTTAAATAGAAGTGTGCAAGACTGTTGGAAAGCGATCTGTAGTTCTTCCAAAAAACGTTACGCTTAACTTTTAAATGTAGTTCTCCTCCATAGGTATATTCCATAAATGAAAGATTTGATACTAGATAGAATCAGTTTCATCTACAACGAAAGAATCTTTTGAATCGAACAGAAATATCTGAAAAAAGAAAATTTTTTAAAAAATATAGAAAGCTTAACCGATATAGAATATTAAAAAAGAGAAAGAAAGTACTCACTCTGCCTTTTCGAAAGCTGAAAAAAAAACAATTAGAAAAGCCGAAACAAATCAACCTCGCTCGTTTTCCGTTACACTCAAGTCTTCCTCAAACAACTCATAATGTATTATTGATACGGATCAACAATTTTTTTTTTTCTTTTCCATCACACTCGGTTGTTTTGAAAATCAAAGTTTGAATGTAATTAGTACTTTAAAAGGATTATTTTTTTCGTAATCTATGAGGAAAGTTAACAGAAATATTCTATTAAGAACAAAAAAACTTAAGGGCCTTCGGCGCTCGATACCACAGGTTTCGGGTTCGAGTCCCGGCGGTGCCTTGGATGTTTACAATGGTTCGGAATCCACTTTACGCCGTAGGTCCCAATCTCTCCCAGTCACGGAGCAAAAGTCAGACTTCTACCTACGGGTGCTCCATCACAACAGAAGCTGCTTCCTTCCCCTTCAACCATGAGCCCATACGGATTCGTGGGCTTTGTCTAGATTAGGCATCTACCAAGTGGGACTTTTATTTTAATTTTTATATTAGTAAAGAAAACAAAGTCTTAATAAATATAAAGTTATTAAATAATAGAAAGTTTTCTATATTTTGTTAAATACACAAGATGTTCATAAGCTGATTGAAATCCGTCACTGAATTTATTGAAATTTATATAATTTGCAGTATAATTAACTAGGACCAACTATGTTGACTGCCAAAATTATAAGGGCCAAATCTTTATAAAAATAGATTTTGAAAACTTAAAATTATTTTTTTAAAGTGCTTTGCAAAAGAGATTTCATGAAGCAGTAATTAACATCAGGCGCAAGCAAAGATTGAGAGTTTTAATTAGTTCAAAAACGTCTTTCATCAGAACATCTTAATAAATGAGAAATAATTATGATAATAAATATTCCTAATTTAGGGATCAACAAAATTAGCTTCATGCGGTCATAATTAAAGACTATTGCTGTCATATTTTTTTAGAATTGGTTATATTTCTATTTAGCTTGGCACGGATACATTCCGATATGTTTATTTCTATTTAATAAATTAATTTTTTATTGTGCAATAAAACGAAAATAACGATATGATCAATACATAACTATTCCAGTTCGAGCTTCACATTTCTCATTTAAAGATTTAATTTCAAGTCATTAATTTTTATATTTGATCATAATGCATTTATTTAATATTTGATTTTCATTTATTACCCGTGATGAAATTGTAGATAATAAAAAAAAGCAAAATTTATTGATAAAAATTCCATTGAAAGTTTACAAATTGGTTATAAATCCAATCTTTTAAGGAAAAAATATTCTGGTGGTTAATATTAATGGATGCACTTGTAGCAATTTTGTGAAGTCAGTTAAGGATTATTTTGCTAGGAACCGAAATCCTGCCGCTAAAATCCTACTCTTCACCGAGAAAGCTTCAGATCTTAAGGTCTTCAAAGCTGCGCCAGATTGAAAGAAATTCTAGTTAAAAATCATAAACCTGAATGAAAAAATTAAAGGTGAAAAGACGATACACAGCTATTACAAGTTAGAAGATGATCAGAAATAAACTAAGCGATGAGCCAAAAATGATAGGACCATCTTAAAAGGAATCTGTTCGGTATTTTAATATTGCCTAAATTGCTCTATATTTGCTTGTATTAACCAATTTTAACTGTCGAGACTATTATCCTCTTGCTACTTCGAAGTAAGTTTATAGATTTTCGATTACAGAGATAACTTTAGATAGGGTTAATCAGGCTTTGATTACATTTTGAGAATGTCCAGTTGAAAGAATGCGGTCAAAGACAATTCCAAACCTGAAGAATCCTAAATTTCAATGGCAAATTTAATCACATCGATGACTCAAGTGAAAGACAGGAAAACTCCCAATCCAGTAAAAACCACAACTCTTCATTCTTTCCACGATGTATAACTGCAACTTAATTCTACAAAAGATTCAGAGAAAATTCCTATACACTTCCAACATAATTGCTGAAGACTATAAAAGAATTTATACCAAAAATAATTTACAATTTATTGGTAAGATTCAAGTGCGGGAAATTTCGAATTCACTATCAAACCTAAAAATGAAAGACCCCCTTCCCCAATCAAAATAACCATGAAATGTCTTACTGGGAAGACCAAAACAAATGTCATTGAATTTAACATTTAGGATTCAATTTCAAAATTACCAAAATAGTCGAACTGAAATATTCAACCGAAATCTCCATTAGCAGTTTTTATAATAGAGCACTATCCCACTCCTAATGTATTCAAAATCATTTCAACATCATTTTGCCTTGAATTTCAATTTTTATTGAATTTCACAATTTTTGCGAGGCATTATGTTAAATACAGGAAAGTTCAAAATAATCGCTATATCTTATATTGTTGTATGAGAGATGTGGTCTCTGCAGGATCAGCGAGCTCCGTCAAATCAAATGTCAATAGCTGTAAATAGATATTTTTGCACTCATTATTTTAATCGAGTATAGGAATAAAGATAAATTATAAATGCAATGTAATTATCCATCTTCAGACTTACTAATTACAAACTCTGAATTTTCTTTAATTTTTGACGAGAATATCATTTAGTGGTTCGCTTTATGAGTCACTAAATAAATAAAATGAGAGAAATTTCTCAAGACATGTATGCTAAGCTAATAGTTCTCCCTTTCTGTTTAAACTGCATCTAATTTATACCAGAAATATCCTCCACCAACAGCGCCAAATATTTTACACTTTTCTCCTCACAAAGACCCAAAATTTTAACTTTACAATATTTTTTAGACCTTTTCTTTGCACAATATACACATTGGTGTTAAAAATTAAGAAAACTTAAATTTGGTTGAATATTTCCAGATCTACTAAACAGATTGTAAAAAAATACGGTATGCACATTAGTTGATATAATAAAAAAATGTTTTGCAACAGTAATGTTATACACGTATTATTGCCCGCAACAGTAATGTTATACACGTATTATTGCCCGAAAGACTCATCAGCATCGGAAGACATAAAATAAAGCTTAAAATATTGAATAAAAATTAGTTAATATGTGGCACGGCACTCTTACAATTATACACACACAGGAAATTTGCAATGCCCCGTATTGCAGTATTCTTCTCGGGCATTGGAGGTAGAAGGAGTTTGGCAGTGCTGCGTCTTGCTGTATTCTTTTCGGACCGTGGAGGTGGAAGGAGATTTACAATGCCCTTCTCTAACAGTTTTCAAGATATTCTTTATAGGTTTAAAGATCTGACTAATAAATCTGGCGAATGTTCTCTATTTGAAATCCGTTCACCAGATGAGCTCTATGGAGACATAAATGCACATCTATTTAAAAAAAATCAGGTCCAACTGTACCCTTGAATATAGGTTTCCATGGCATGATCTTCATACATTTTATTCCACAAAACTCTCTCAAAATGACCATCAAACAGGATGCATATTCAAACCCTCAAATTTTCACTGTCACCCGTTTCTATTGTCATCTTCATGAAATGTTAGACGGAAGTAGTAGTACGTTCTTGATTTTCTTGTATTGAATGCATGTTGAAGATCAGTCATTGAACTATGGATCACTAAATAATGCCCCCTCCTCGATGACTTCTTCCAAAGTTGATGTTCTCTGGGCCATGCTAAATAGTCTTGTTTGTAAACAGACATGAGCAACAGCAGGTCTTGCCCGCATTAGTCTTCTGGAGACATTAACTCACGAGATTTGTATTTCTGGGCGAGATGAATGTCAAGAATGAATCGAGAAATTTTTCACTCCAAGTAATCTTGTTTTAATGGACAAATAACGATTTTCCTTGGATACCGTTGCTCTCAGCAATCTAGATTAGGCTTGTAACGACACCTATTGATGGAAAATGGAGTACAAATTTAACTACTTCCACTGTTAAAAAGGAATTTTCCCGTTAGAATGAAAACAGAACGTAGTTGGCGTTAGAAATGAAATAAAAGATGTTGTAAATGTGAAAATTGATTATAGTTTTTTTTTGTCGTCTGGATTTTAATAACACTACGCAACCTTTACAAAACCGCCACATACTTGGTGATCCGCGAATTATTTGCAAACCGTGACCCTGTTAATGTGTAAAAGCAATACAGATCTAAATATTTACATAAAAAATATTTTAAGTAGATCACTCTACTAAAGTAATTGGATTCAAATTCAAATCTATACATATAATCAAACATTCAACATACCAGCAGCTCTCCTGATACATTTTTTTTTTTTTTGAAGCCATTCAAAATGATGTTTTTATACATTACATTATGTGCATAATTCGTACAGTCTGACGGTTATAATACACATTCAATGATCCCGTACGGCACCTTTCCATTTGGGTTCGAGGACGACTGAAATATTCTACAAACAAGATCTAGTATCCATAAATTATTTTCTTTAGCTGAATATGACGCTACGTTTTAAATTAAAATTTCTAGAAATTTTGAATTCTAGACTTCCCTACTTGTATCTCGATGATTAATAAATTTATTACATCATACAAAATGCTAATGATTACTTATTTCGGCGTTTATTTTTAAAGGGGGAAAAACAAGGCTTAGAGTCATGAGAAAGCATTAAATTATTGAAGTGCAGCTGTTAGAAGAGACTGTTACTAGAAAATGCGCCTTTCTGTTTAATTGGGGTTAGTATAGCAAGCAAATTTGCTGAGTCAGAAATTGCTTATACCATTCAAACATGACATTGGTTTTATTAAATGTTCTCAATTATCTGCTTGTTGCTGCTTACAAATGCTGAAGATTTGATTTGAGATCATTCGCCAGTGGAATTTTCTGATATGCAACGTATTCAACCATAATCACGGAGAATTTCCTCGTTAATTACGATTCATCCATATCCAAATAACACTACTGGTCCATTTGCTAGGAAAAAACTTATATTTAACCACCGAATTGTGGAACGATTTTTCTCAAGCAGTTTGGATGTTCATAAGCTTCTCCTCAAATTTAACAGTAAGACTTTTAGTTTACATATTCAAGTCCTCTTTCCCGGCATAAACATGGGAATTACTTTTAAACTTCATCCGCCGAGTTTAGAACCATGCTTTCTTTATTTGGAAACTTTACTCTCTATCCATCAGGTCTCTCTAGCACCCTATTTGCTTGTATTAATTAAAAAAATGTATATATTTATTTAACACTATTTTCTTATGCTTTAAGAATGAAAGCCTCAAAGATTAAAAAAAAAGCTTTAAAATTCTTTAAAAAGTAGTTATGAGACATTTAAAAAGAAATTCTAATAAATTTGTTTTGCTATTGTTTTATGATGATTAGTACATCAATTTCGGCAATCTCAATATCATCTGATAAGGGAGGCGGTAGTTTCCGGTTCATTATTTACAGCTTAGTATATCTGTCGAATGGTGTATTTATTAAGATGATAGATTGATTCCTAGTCTTCAGAATAAAGATTATTGTTTTTTCTGAGACTATTTTTTGTTGAAATCAATTCAACCTACACAGATGCTCAGCTTGCAAGACGGAGAGGATACTACACTGACAAACGATTCTGCTAAGGTAAATTCTTATTTAAAAATATTCAGTCTGTTCTTTTACCAATTGTTTTTGTATTTTAAAAAGAAATTTTCAAGTTACTTAAAATTTTTTTTGAAATTGACATTGTTTGAATAAAACTTATTCCATATGTTCTAAACATCGACTTCTAGTGTTTACATTATCTTGCACACTTATCTTGTTTCCTTAATTTGTTCGCTCTTCAGAATTATTCACGTCAATAATATGTGAATGCTTATCAAATAGTAAATAGTAGCGAAATTCCACGTTATTTCTAAAAATTTAAAATTATTAATTTTTATATGAAACATTAAAAAATCACTGTCATGACGATGACTATTTTAATTATTTTTGTTCTGAATTTTTCACACGAGTATTATAAAACGTACAAAATTTTACCTGTCATATGTATCAAAAATTAATTTTATTATCAAAGTTTTATTTTACGTGACAGGATTATTTTGAAAGTTTCTATAGGAATATTTTGAAAATTGTTTTTAAGTAAAATCGGAAAATATTTCGCAACACATTTCGTAGTTTATTGCATTAAATTGTTTTAAAATTCATTAAGCAATTTGTACAATTTATTTTTTAAGAAAATGTAGTAAATAGTAACTATTAAATTGAATTTAATTGTTATTTATAGCACTAAAAAAAGTTCTATTAAATATAAATAATTCTATAGCTACTATATTTTTATCCTTTTGGAAGTATTTACTGTTAATATTTATTGTGTAATATTATTTCCTATAATTCACTAACTTTAAGAAATCTGTTCTGTAGATAATGAAATTGTTTTGATGCAGCAGCCAAATATAGATTTCGTTGCTATTAAGTATTGCATGTTTAACTTCCCATTTCACTTATTTGCTGCTACAAAAAGTAATACAACGATGAGTAGTAAAATTCGTTAATTCCTTGAATCCAATAAAATGTTTTGATCTATAGATTTATTATGCACATTTTTAACATGAGAACATTTTTCATTACATGTTTGATTTTCTATTAATTTACTATTTAATTGGTTGCATTGTTACTGAATATGTTTAGCATAAAAATGCATTAATAGGAAATCAATGAAAATTTAGTAGGGTCATTAAAAATTGAAATTATTTACTGTAATAATTGTATTGAATCCTTTATTGTTATTAATTTCTTTCTTTTTTTTTTTTTTAAATTTAGAATCGTTCTAATACAGTGGACCTCTCTGACCAGTCACTATTAGTGGACATCTCGGATGCTCTGAGTGAAAGAGATAAAGTAAAATTCACCGTCCATACCAAAGTAAGTTTTTCTGAACACTTTTGAAATCTTTTTGAATTATAAAGTGTTATATTTGTTAAAAAAATACTTATTAAATTACTTTGTTTAAAATTAACACTTTTTAATGTTCAATTTTCCAATAATGATATATTTATTAAAATAAAATTGTTTTCATAAATTTGATTTCATGATAGATATTCATAAAAGAATTAAATCTCTTAGTTATTGTAATAATTTAATCAGTTTTTTTTATATATATTTGTATAATTTCAAGTATTCACTTGGATCACAGTCATACATATCTTAGAAAATAGGTTGATGATCTTAATTAAAAGTTGACCATGTCTATAATTTACAAAAAAAAATCCCATTGGCAGCATCTCGGGGAATTCATATGCCTGTCTTGTTTCCTCCATATTAAGAACAAACTCAAACTTAGCAGAAGAATTTCCTGAATTAGGAATTTAATAATCTGCCCCTGGCAGGACAACTTTGGCTTTGCTTGTTATTGTTGTGAAATTAATTCTATCTCCAAAACTAAATGCATGCTGACTGGGCTTTCCTTGTTTTTACACATATGTAGTATAAAATTAAAGTTTTTTTTTTTTCCCCCGCTCAGTCATGGTTAACTGAACAGTTGGTTCCAACAAGAGAACATTTTATTAAGTCTATCAAAAGACACATTGTAGCAGAAGGAAAAATTTGATATTTTTTTCTTTTTAAGGAATATATTTTCAACTCTTTTAAAAAGCTTTTGCTTCTTATTCATTTTAAGCTGTACGTTAAAGTATCAAAGCACTGTCATATTGTGATTTATTTGTAATTGTAGTTCCTAAAAACTCAATGGCTAAAATTATATTATGGCTCTCATAATGGTGAATTTTATCAAGTCAGAATTGTATTAATTTTTGATCAAAACAAATAAGGTATGATTTAAAATGTCAATTTTTGAATGGAAATAAAATAGCAGTGGGAAATTTATAGTATTAAACAAGAATTTAACCAGTTTGACATTATTAAATGACTTTGTAGCTAAAGTATAATAGTATTAAAATGATAGTGATAAAAAAAATAGGGCAACCTAAAAGCTTATAAAATATTGTAAAATATAACATAAAAATCATATCGTTTATTGTAAAATATCATTGTTGGCTTGGCAACTCTGTGAAATCGGAAGGGGAAAATTAGATCCAACTACTAATAACTTTCTAATATGTAATACAAATAAACCAAACATCTATAAAGGTATGATTTGTTTTTAAAAATATGTTAGTTTAATATCTTTTCTTTATTTTAACATGATTGTAGATATTATCTTGTTATTTACCTTGTGATTATTTGAAATAGTTGTTGTATCTTTAATTAATCTCCTATATTTGCTGAGGCTTTCATCATTTTAGAATTGTGAAATTTATTTTGATTTATTCAGAAAAATATAAGCTTTAAGGTTATAAAAATTTAAATTGAAGGCAACGTCTTATTTATGTATTTTATATATTATTATTATTTAGCGTAAATAAAACGTTTTTTAATTCATCATATCTAATGTATAAAAAAAATTTTATAGACTACACTATCTTCTTTTGCAAAACATGAATTTTCTGTGGTCAGGCAACATGAAGAATTCGTGTGGCTGCATGATACTTTTGAAGAAAGTGAAAAATATGCTGGATTCACAGTAAGTGTTAAATTTTTAATAGGAGATAAATTATAAGATTATTATAACATATCTGTGATATTTCAATTTAAAAATATTAAATTTTTTTTTATTTAGTAGTTTAGTACATTTGATTTTGTTTTTTATCTTTAGTTCAACAAAAATTATTTATTTCTTAAACTTGCTTTTTATTTATATGTCAATGTTAGTTAACAACAGAGAAATAGAAATGTAATGGAAAAACTTAGAAATTAAGGAAGATGGCATTGAGCTTTTTAAACATGAATAAAATTTTAAATTTTATGATTGATAACAATTTCACCAACTCCCTTCTGAATTGCTCATAAAAAGGTTTTTTTCTTTAGTAGGTTTTATTAGTTTCCTTTTGAGAGGATTTTAATTTAGAACTGCATAATAAAAAATTAAGATTATTTTTAACCATCCTTAATTCAATTGTAATTATTTATTTATTTTGAGCATTTATTTTATTTTAATTAGAAATTTTGAATTCATTTTCAAAAATCAATTACATAGTAAAAATTTAGTGTTGCCTTTTTATAGTATATTGAAAAATGCAGTTTTTCTTTATGGAAATTGATACCTAATGGTTTGGTTTGGATACACAATATATGTATTTAAAATATTTTGAGGTTGACCAGTAGGATTGTATAATTTCATGTGAAATTTGTAAGTGTAACATAAGATAAGGAAGAGAAACATAAGGAGAATCTTCAATTTATATTCTATTTTATGCAGCAGATAAAGTACCACATGCTCTGATTGTAAGATATAAAAAATAGTATTATTTGTAAAATCACATGATTACATCTGATTAAAATAAGATATACCTTATGCTGTGTATTTTAATGATTCTTTGTAGCAATGCTGGATGTGATAGAATAGTATGCAATGTGTAAAAAAAAAATTTTTTTTTAAATCACTCTTGCAGGTTTTGTATATAATGTTTTTAATTGCTAAAGCAAAAAAAAAAAAAAATTTTTTTCCTTTGAGTAGCAATTTGATAAAGTGTTTATTAAAGATAGCCAAATAGGCCATATGAAATATTGATTAAAAAGATCTTTGAGATTTTTCAGTATTTATAATTTGATATTCTTTATAATGTTACATGAAGACATTCACTATTAAATGTGGTAGTATGTTGAATCAATTGCATGCATTATAAAAACAGATAGTGTTAAATAATTCTTTAAAAACCATCGCTGTGTTTGGTGTAGTATGAGTGAGGGCAGTTTTTAGCAAGCATTTTCTGAATACATTTTTTCTGTACAGATTCCACCAGCACCACCATGTCCTGACTTTGATGCATCACGAGAAAAGCTTCATAAATTGAGCGAAGGAGAAGGAACCATGACCAAAGAAGAATTTGTGAAGATGAAACAGGAACTTGAAATGTTTGTATATTTCGTTTATTAATTTTCACTTGAATTAATTGCTTATTAAATTGTGCTGCCTTAACATTTATTATGGCAGTAGTTCTTAATTTTTTTACTTTTTTTATTCTTAATGTTGAGAAAAATGATGTAGTAAATGATAATGTCTTTGATATTTTTTAGTTGTAGAAAAAAATCTGATTAATGTAATGGAAAGAAGTGGATATTTTTTAAGTCTATTTTAAAAACAGAAAAAAAAAATTATTTGGAATCATCATAAAAATATCATGTAGTGACGAGATCCCTTTTATGTATAAAAAAAAAAAAAAAAAAAAAAACTAAATTTTATATTACAATGTATAAATAGAAGAAAAAATTTTATACTGAAAATTAAGGCATTTAGACTATTCTGAAAAAAATATAGATTCTTTATCATGAAACTAATTAAACATTTAAATATCATTAGCTGTCAATGAACAGATGTTCTATTTTTAAGTTTAAGGCTAATTAGAATTAACTATAGAAATAAATGATTTGTCAGAAAATTCTTTCTGAAAAAATATTTGGTTTTGTTTTGATTCAATAATACCACAAAAAAAACTTCATGATTAATGATGCTAATAAAAGAATCTAATTTTTAATGTTTATAATTCAGAATTTCATGTGCGTCAGCATCATGATAGTAATTTTGAAATTTATGATAGTTTAATTTTGGATTGATAAGATTTATTTTTTCTTATTTACTTGGGGAATTTAATTTTTGCCAACATAGAGCTAATTAATCTTTGTACTTTTTCATTCGTTTACTTCAGTTATTTATAAGTAATAAAATCTTTTTTATTTTGAAGAAGGTCATGAATTGATATGATCAAAATATACTATTCTATAATATTTATGAGAAATGAATTTACAGTATTCAGATGAAAAAGTTGTAGATTTATAAGATTAATTATAAATAAGAAACAAGTATGTTCATGTTTAAAATTTACTTGGTTTGCCATGTGGTTCATGTTCAAGATTTAGTTGGAAGCTTACTTTTAAGAAAAATTTAAATAATATCTTGATTATATATTATTCCTTGTTTTAAAGCTATTCAGTCTATATATTTGAGTGGATTGTCATGCTAATAGATATTTTAAATGTTAGTTATTTTTCAAGAATTTTTTTTTCTTCCTTTTCTTGATTATTTAAATTATAAATACACTTGCTGCCTGCTGACATACTGCTGGATGCTTTGAAGCAGGGCAATTAGTCAGATATTGACTTTTTTCTATGGTGTTTGCTTTGAAGACCTGTGGCAGTCGTCGTGTTACGACCAACGTGGGGAAGCTCAATATATTGCTGTTGTAGCTAAATGGAATGAAAGAATGATTTTCATATGTGTGGCATATATGGTTGCAGCGTCCATTGGTTACACGATATCTACCACTTCTATGTGTCGAAGGCTACACATGAATTGAAAGGTAGCCCCAAGTTTGTTCCTTTATCCATCAAATCTAAATATACTGTCAAAGTGGTATCAGCAAGATGTCAATTGGACCGTATTTTATTGGGACAACATTATGTTCACAGATTAAGTCTCATTTTGCCCTGCAAATTGATGGCAAGTGTGTAAGGGTCTGGAGAGAACGCACATGCAATTGGCTTCAGAACATCGCCGAACATCATACATTCTGATGTAGTGTGGGCAGGGACTTCTGTGGATATCTTGCCAGCCTGCACATCTTTAGACAGGGTTCTGTGATAACTGTCTAGTATCACGATGAACTCCTAGACACCACTATGAGATTATATTCTGCAGCAGTTTGTTCTGCTTTTATTTTAATAAATGATAATGTGCGTCTCTAAAAAAAAAAAAATTGTGATTATCGATAAATTGGACATATGAAGTGGCTGGCGTTCTCACCTTACCTTAATCTCATTGAAAATCAAGTATTCCCTAATAATAGTATTTTGCATTGTGCTGCAGATTTTCGAGGTTTGAAAATTAATATCTGTATCAAATTAACAATGATTTTTAAAGTTCTTGCAATTTTTTCTGATTTATTCTTTCTCTAGCTTTGGTTTAGCAAAGAAGTTTATTTTCATTTGGTTGTTCTTTTTTTTTTTTTTTTTTATGAGCACAGGGAGTATCTAGCTACTTTTAAAAAGACTGTGGCCATGCATGAAGTGTTCCTGCAACGTCTTGCCAGCCATCCTGTCTTCAGAAATGACAACAACCTCAAAGTGTTTCTGGAATATGAACAAGAGGTGAATTCTTCTCATCTTTTGCTGAAATTTAATTTCTGAATTCACTTCAAGTTATTTTTATACAAATAATAATTTTAATGAAAAGTACTAAAAAAAGCTGTTGAAGGTGTAATAATCTTATTATATAAATTTCTTGCTTGGGAAGCAGAAATAATGACAACATTTGAATTCTATTAGCATTCAAAATATCAGTTGTGAGATGATAGTAGGGGAAAAAGTAGCATAATGTTGAAGTGTAATGTGGTAAGAATGCTGTGGCTTAAGAGTATTCTACTACTAAAGTAAATTTTGTACACATTAAAGTATTTGATAATACTTTAATAAATAACTTTGTATTTCTGTCAAAATTGGAGTGTTCAAGCTACCAGCTGCTGTTGCAAAAGCCTTTTAACCTTTTTCTTTCAGTGTAGATGAAACATGCATAATGAGGGAGAAGTTTTCTCAATTATCGAGGAAAGAAAATGTCTGCTTTGTTTTTTGGTCAGGCATCAAAAGATTTGCGATCTTCTAAGTATGACTGAATTCCCTGGTAAGGGTAGATAAGGAGTTTTGTTTTTCGAGGTTACAATGAAGTGCTCAAAAAAGTGTTTTTTAAGTGTTAATGCTCATAACTCGCTCATTCAAATCTGAACGCGACTTAATGTGATGCCAAGTTTGGTTTTGGTGCATTGAATTCATTACAGAAGGAATAAATGAGTTACTAAGTGTGTGTGAGTTATGAAATTTGTTTCTGTCTATAGTTTACACATGGTATTAATGCTTTTCATCTTTTCCTTTTAAAGAATGTGAATGCTAAATAATTAACAAATAATATATATATGTTAAACAAGCCATGATTTAGTACTTGGTACTTTGGTCTGAAACAATACTTGATGTATGTTTGATGAAAATGTAAAACATAGAACTTATGCAGAAAAGTAAAATTTACCGACATCTATATATCAACCAGCGCAATCAAATTTGTCTCTGAAAGAATTTTCATTAATTGAACTATACGACAAAAGACAGATTGTTCTTAATTTAAAATCAAATTATGCTATATCTCACTAAATTGAAAGTTTATTAACGTCTGAAAAACATAATAGATTTATTCATTGTTTTACTGCCAAGTTGGTACTCAATATTTTTTGGAGGGGTGGCAGTTATCAAAATGAACACAATCGGAAGTGAACCTGAAAGATGATTGATTACTAGGTTTGACAACAAGCTAGAATAAGGGCACATTAAGGCGTATATCATTTAATTCAGCTGTATATGGAAATATAATGCTTATTATATTTGCGACTAATACTAAGACTAAAGAATGATATTTTATTACATTAATAAAATATGTTGAAAAGGTTTTTTTAAACTTTTCTTTATTAAAACTTTTTTTTTTATTCTAAAAATTTCTTTAAAATTAATGTTTAATGCAGCATCCATGTAATGATATGAAAAGCTTAAATTCTGAAATATCAATTATGAATAAATAAATACAACTTAAGTTAATTTTTTGATCTTGCATTAAAATTATTTTAGAGCATTCTCACCTACGCCTCCATATATAACAATTTTTTTCTTAATAATTTAGTTATACAAGCAAAATATATTTTATTCTATACTAAATGCCAGCATCCTATACTAATGTTTTCATTTCTTCAATTACCATTGTAATAAAGGGCTTGATTTCTTGTTTATATGAATAATTATCAAATTTTTATATTATAATAATGTTAATTATGAACATTGCATATTGGTGGAAAAAAATTTCTATAGCACAAGTATATATTTTGGGAAAAATAGGGATGACGCTTCATCAGTTAAAGTTGAGAGGAATTTTAGCATTATCTGAAAGTATATATATGTCAGCTAATCTTTTATGATGAATTTAGTAAGTGTAATTTAAATTAATAACAAGATATGAAATAATTTATAATGCTTATTAATTAAAATTTTAAAAATTTGCTTGTAAATTTCCGATTATTTGAAATTGTTTTTTCTGACTTATTTATTGAATTTTTAAAGGTTAAATTTGTTCACTTTTGTTTTCAGTTGAGTGTGAGGGGCAAGAACAAAAAAGAGATCCTGGCTGATTTGTTCAGTAACATTGGGAAGACGGCTGATGACCTGTTACTCTCCAGCACCCAAAAGGTTCATTTTGCTTTTGTTTAATACTTATTTTAAGCAATTTTGGATTCGTAGATTTTGCATCACAATTCATTTGCACAGAAGGATTTTCTTTTCAATAAAAAATTTGCTTTAAAATTCAAATATGGCCCATATATTTTGGTATTACACTATTATTCATAATCAGTGGTGCAACAGTCCCTATGGTGGGCCAATGCCATCTATCTAGTGGCAGATTTCTAGATGGGAGATGTTTTTTTACGGGATAGGGCTGTCAGTTCTACGCCCAATGCTCTATAGTCATATTTGTCCGGGACCTGTGATTTAAAGTGGATTCCAAACAAATGGCACCGCAGGACTCGAACCCGAAACCTATGGCACCAAGTGCCAGAGCACTAGTCACTCGGCCATTCAGGCCCCACACTATTATTATAATCTAGAATTTTGCTCTGATAAAAAGATTTCAAACTGTTAACTTTTTTTTTTTTTTTTTTTTTTTTTTTTTTTTTTTCATTGGGTAACTTCTTTTTAACATTTAAAATATTTTAATAAAAATGGTGTAAACTGTAGAATATATAAAATTTAACATCAAAATATTCTTAAGTTTTAATGTTTTTGAGTCGTGTTATTCAGTTTTCTTATTTTCTTTAATTTAAAAAATCACTGAGAACTCATTTGTTTCCCCATAAGTCTTTCAAAATTTTAACTCTAGTTATACATGAATAAACAAAACCTAAACTCTATAAACCTGTTTTTAATTGGGTGCTTTTGCCTTGCCAACAAGGTAATTGAATTTGCAGTATGTATGCTCCCTCAGAATTATAGTGCTGTATGGTACTTACTTTCTGGGCATGCTTAAACACATACTTTCAGGTTTATTGTGGAAAGTTTTTTTTTTTCTTCGAATCAGTTAAATTCTAATTTTAAGCAATTAAAGGGGAGGGGAGCTTTCTTTTATCTAAAAAGCTCTGTTTTAATATTCATATGTATTGTAAATATATGATAAATTTAAGAGCTATTTGCATTAATTTTTTTTTTAACTATTTTATATTCATCATAATTTCTGCAAGAAAATTTTTTCAATTTTCCCTTTGGCCTGATGGTAGTTTTTCAATTTTCTTGCCGTTTTTCTTTTTCAAATTGTAAGTTTTTGCTATCATTTACTGTAATATATATCGATGTGTATTTATGTAATTAAAACCATATAAATATTTTTCTTTTAATAGGATGTAGATGAGTTTTTTGAACATGAAAAGACTTTCTTGATTGATTACCATAGCCACATAAAGAATGCTACTTACAAGGCAGACAAAATGACTCAGAGCCATAAAAGTAAGCCTTAAGTTGTTTCCTATTTTACTTTCATACATTAGAGAAAAGTTTATTATGTAACAATTATAGTATTACATTTGCATTGTATAATTAAATAAAAATTTGGTTTTTGTTACTGAATAAAATTCTCTAATTATCTATTTAAATTTTACAATATGTATGACAATAGTTTTGTATTAAGTAAAAACAAAAATTAATTGTTTGACAGCCTTAAACTATGCATTTCATTCAAAATAAACTAAATAATTGCATTTTTTAAACCCTGCTTCAGGAAATTAACTGCTTTGAAGTTTTAAAATTGTGTTACTGCTCCTGAAAGAATTACATGACAGGGTAAAAAAAATAAAAAATAAAAGGAACCTTAAACAAAGTAGCAAAATTAAAAATGAGCGACTTTTTTTGCATTTCTGTAAAATATAACCAATAAATATTTTTCAATTTCATTATCTCTTTCATGCATGTTTTGTTTGACTTGTACAATGTTCTATGTTAATTTTTTATAATTTCTCAACCATGGATGCAAAACAAAATTTAATTGATAAGAAATTAAGTGAAGAAAGATAAATTGTCAGTGAAAAATTAGTGAACATGTAAAAATAATCTGCATATTATTTGAGATCAGTTTATTTTTGTTAAAAATTATTCAGGCAGATTATTCGGCATTGTAGATTATAAACTGGAAATTAGAATTTAAGAAAGTGAAAATTTTATATTAGATTGTATTCTGAACAAATGTACCATGCATGTTAGTAAACCGTGGATTTTTTTTTAATGATTCCTTCATAATCTCGCTACTTTGACGAAATTGTACACCATAAGTTCGCTTTTATTTGGAAAACCTTTGCAAATTGTAACAGAAAAAGATTGTAAAATAAATATTAAATTTTTTCATATTAAATGGCTAAATTTATTCTAACCAGGATGATGCAATATATTTAACAAATTGTCGAGATTAACAATGTCATCCCAGTGCTAGAAATGATTTTTATTATAAATTTATGCATTAAATTTAAAATCTGTATAATTATGTCATCTGGCCAATTATAGGACTTTTAACTATCCATACCTGCAGATTTATCAAATATTTTTTACACCTATCCAACAAGAAAATCCCTGGAAAAACTTATCTGATTTGTTACAATATGGAATGACTGAGGCAGAATCATAAAACTAATTAAATGTAATTTACTTGGGATTATATTCTCATTTGTAGAATTTGTTCTTATGTGCTTTATAACTTCTGATAATTTTTAAATTAAGTGCTTTTTTCCCAAGAAAAAGATAGGAAAAATTTAACTAGCAATTCCTAAGAATTATTAGATCATCATTACTTCTGATACATAGTTAGAACTTTTTTATTATGTACAGTGTTTGCTTACGTTAAAAAGGGTATATGTTGCCTTTGGTCTTAACAAGTATGGGAAATATAAAATTTCAATATAAATACATACAGCTGTTTTTTAAAAATTTCACTTTTCTTTACAGATGTGGCTGATACTTATATTAAAATATCTTCCTCCCTGGTTCAGCTTGCAACCATCGACGGATCTGATTTAGAAAAGTATATTGTGTAAATTTTTTCTGTATTGATAACAAATTATCAAAGTTATATAAAAAATCTTTAATCATAATTTGTACAAACTTTTAATTATATATCATTATTTCTTGAAGGTTTTTTAGTAAAGTATCTGACACATTTGAAAAAGCCAGAGTAAGTACAGATTTATTTACTTTATAATTTTATGGTGTATGCATTTAAACTACAATTTGTGTTAATATATAAACTGTTTTCTGTAGCTTGTAGCATTATGCTAATTTGTCAAAAAATAGTGAGTGATTCTTTAAAAAAAAAAAATAATAATAATAATAATAATAATAATATTCCTATCTTTTAAAGATAATAAATGATTTACCTCCTTAAAAAAAACTAATAAATTCTGCACTGTTTATGAATAAAATAGGATTTGAAAGTTTATTTTATGTATTAATTTCTATTAATATTTTAAACAAATGCTGTTTTATCATGTTTTTATAAAAAGTTTTGTTTTTTAAAAAATACAATCTTATTATAATAGTACTGATATCCAGTTACTTGATTATTTATATAGTACTGGCATCTCTATATTATAAATATGTTAGCTGTTAGGCTGAATGCAGTCTAAGGACTGGAGTATACTGAATTAAGTATCAAGTGTAAGAACTTTTTGATGTTCTGCAGAAGTTAAATGAAATTCATTTAACTTCGTGATTAGAGAATAAGGTTCTAATTGTATGGTATTCAGAATATAAGTTTTTCGTTGAAATTTGAATTCAATGTTCTGCAAACATTCACAATAGAACAGAGAATGCTTTTTGAAGTCCTCATCTAAAATACAGAAATTCATAATCGGGAAAAACTTATGTAATTAATAAATTCAGTATGCTTTAAAGTTAACTGATTCCCCAGTAAAAATGTTAAGAATATATTTCACTGTTCTTAATTATTCAAAATAATTAGGTAATCATTTTTTAGGCATTTTAAAACTAATGTAAAGATTATATTTTATAAAAAATAAACAACAATTGGATGTAATTTGTAATAATGTCAGATAAATCAAACGCATATACATCTGCCAATTTTTTAGCAGTTCCAACATTTTACCAGAAACCGAATTCTTCTAATTTTAGGAGAAAAATCCCTTGGGTTTTTCTAGAAAATATCATTGAATGTCATGCAATTCTATAGTATGAATATTTATCTGTATTATCTTATAAATATCTACTAATTTTTGGTAATGATGTAGTTTTATATTACCCTTCATAATTTCTATAAACCAATAAACAATTTATAATTTCATTTCTCCCTTTCTGTATCTCTTTACCGTATTTTTAAAAAAAATGGGCATTCATTAATAATGTAATTATTCATTGAACTGGAAAATAATCAAAATTTGATATTGCCATGCATGAAATAATGAGTAATTTTTTGTAAGGAATATTCATAATTTATTTATTTTTTTTTTTTTTTTTTCTCTCTCTTTAATGTTCTTAAAATAGTTTGCTAGCAATGTCGGCACATATTTGAAGTTTTTTAAGGTTTTGGCATTGGCATTGATACTTATTATAAATGTTAAATATAAAGTTCGTAATTCTAAATAAAATAAAATTTTATTTTCTAGAAAATCGAAGGAAGAGTGGCTACTGATGAAGACCTAAAATTATCAGACACATTACGTTACTATATGAGAGATACTGCTGCTTCCAAAGTAAGTGTACTGCTACAAAACTTACATTTCCTATTGTATAAATCGATATCTTTTCTACTTTTGCATAGTTTCCAACATGTCAATCCTAAACATCTTATAATTTCTAACTTGCTATTTCTTGTGCTATAGTTTGTTGGTTTTAATTTAGTTGTATTTAAAGTATTTTCAAATTAGGGGCACTTATTCAGCTATTATATGACAAGAAAAAATATGTAAGCATTGCTGCCTACAATCTTGCAATGCTTCCATGGTTCAAATTTCTTTAAAAAAAAATATATATATGCATTAATTTATGAGTTCTACACTAAAATTAGATCAAATCTATCTTAAATTCTTGGCAGCATTTTGTCTTGATCTGGTGGTCAAGATCTACAAACGGTATCCACACGAAAAAATTCAAAAGGAGAATGGTGCCAAACCATTGAATGCTGGATTAAAGAGCACTTAATTTAATTATGTATTTAAAAAGAAAAACCCTTTCTCCTTTGGAATTCTGTTTATTCTTTTTCATTGTTTATATGCTGTCAGTTATTTACTTGTTTTTACAATTAATAAATATTTAATTTCTTTCTGCAAAAGTAACTAAACATTTTAATGAATTAATACTCTGTTAATAATGGCATGTTTTGAATTTTTTTCTTTCAAAATATGATACATTATTAGAAAATCTATTTTGTTATAAAAAAAAAAAAATTATTGGTTTCTGGTTTGATAGTAAGCAATAAAAATTCTTCTGTATATACTGCTGCAAAAAGAATCATTACGTAACATTTTTAGATTTCAAATTAATAATTTCTTTCCTTTAAAAAGTAATTAGTAATTTTAAATTGATCATAATTAATGTACTTGTCACAAGTTATTTTTTTAATTTAATTTATAGATCATGCATTACATAAATTTTAAGCATTTTAGCTTCCTCTCTTAAGCTATGACATTTTGAAATCACTGGATTATTAGTTTTTATAAACTACGCACTAATTTAAAAATAAAGGAAGTAATTATAAAAGTTGTTAAATTTTTCATAATTAAAACTAATTTTGTAACTTCGAAAATATTTGCTTATTTCCTTGTTTTGTTTTGCAGAATCTTTTATACCGAAGGCTGAGATGTTTGGCCAATTATGAAACTGCCAATAGGAATTTAGAAAAAGCTAGAGCTAAAAATAAAGAAGTCCATTTGGTAATGATTTTGCTTATTATTTCTTTTTTATGTATTCTCAAATATATTCGTGTAAATCTCAATTTTTTTTTTTTTTTTTTTTTTTTTTTTTTAAATTTTTAAATGAATAATTAGTTGTGGTTAAAAATACATCTTAATCCCATAGGTAGTTCGTAGCCACCACACTCTTCAAATAGATGTTACTTTTTATTTTTGCTAACTAAACTTGAAAATAAAACATTGAATTTACTTATATAGATACCAACTACTATATGTTCTAGGTAGTTATTATCAACTACTGATTGATTTTTTTTTTTTTTTTTTTTTTTTTTTTTAAGACTTTAAAAAAACAACCCATTATAAAAATTTTATAACTCAGTTTTTATCTATTACTTTTTAAACTTTGTAGTACAATGAAAAAAACTTTTCAATTTGAGAAAATAGCCAGCTCTTGCAAAAGATAGAAAGTTTTTTGTAATTTTTTTAATAATTAAGAAAGTAACATTCAATTTTATTATCAAAAAGAACTCTTGGTGTAAGAGGATTGTAAAGGAGAGTTGCATGACAAGGTATATTCTGCTAGTTTGAATTAATTTTTTGCTGTTTCTTGAAGAAAAAAGGTTAAGCTGCCACATCAAATGTATACAGTAATGTTACAAAAGACTATTGGTATTTTATGGAGATGATAAGCAAGAGTTGCTTATGTAAGATTGTTTTCTTCCTACATATTACTCATCCACTTAAAGATTAGCTTCAAGACTTTAAAGAAAGTTGGGAAAAGACTCATCTGAAAGCAATCTCTTCTGCCATCAAATTTACAGAATGTTTAAGTCTGTTTATCTAATACAGTAAATGAAAAATGCATTCACTGCATTGGATAAACAGACTTAAACATTCTTTAAATTCATGTATTATTCATTATTCATGTAATTATTCTATAAATTCATTCTGTAAATCTACAGTGAATGCAGAATGCATTCTCTGAATTTAAATACTCATTGGAAGAAGTATTTTGTACTTGCTTGCTTTCATTATAAAACCTCTGCCTTAAATAAATATATATATATATATATATATATATCCATGCAAGGGCAGTTCATTAAGATATTGATACCAGCTTTCTAATTCATTGTCCAGTGTGTATAAAATGAATGATATTGATTTTTCATATTAATTAAAGTATTAAACTAAAATCTGCTGCATTCTTATTATAGGCAGAAACAGCCCAACAAGAAGCCTGTGATCGTTTTGAAGCAATTTCCAAGCAAGCTAGACAAGGTAGAATTATGTACTCTTTTCTTTTTTTTTTAATTAATACTTTGTATGTTTTTTTAACATTCTTATCACCCATTAAAGGGTGAAAGTTTTGAAGGATTTTTAACAACTTTTTTTTATTCTTCTTTATAAAATAAAAACATTTATCACAATTTACATTAAAAGCATTTATTTGCCAATTTAGAATTACAATATTTTTAGGACTTTTCTCAATTCAATATGTTTTAATTGCAAACGAAACCCCACATCAGAAATACATGTACTAATATATCTATTGCATACAAATATCGTACATAAGAAATTCAGACCCTACATCCCCTTCCCCACTTCCCCAAAGAAAAAAGTTGTATTAAAAATTGAGTTGAAAGTAACATCAAATGGAATTCTTTTTAATAAACTTTCTATACAATTTATATTTTAAAGACTTTTCTGCTTCTATTGCTTATTTATTATGGCATTTGTGTAATTCATGACATAATGGGCAAAATAAGTTACTACCTTTTTAATTTCCTACAATTGATATCATTTTCAAAAAAAAAAAAAGAAATTCTGGTATAATTTTCAAATACAGTCCTGCATATGAACTTGTTTCTTTTGATATGCATGCTTTTTGGCACAAGGTATAACGTTTTACAATTTGTGAGAGGAGTTTCAATATCAAACTAAAAAGTTAACATGTTACAGATAATTATAGTAAAAAAAAATGTATAAAAGAAATTTTCAGAGTATTTATTGAAAATATTCTTAAATAAAGAGAAAATAAGAAATTACGATAATGCAGAAATCAGTTTGAAAGTAATAGTTTTTTCCCACATTAATTTATAACATATCATGTCTTGCATTCCTTCGTAAAAATGGGAACTGCAGATAATGGAGGGTAATTATTTAAGTTCACAACTTTATTTTAAGAAATCTTTTTATTTCTAATATTTAAAATTATATCTCTTATCCATAAAAGAGAATTTTTTTTTTATTAAAGCTTCTAGAAATAAAATGTCTGTAATTTATTTGCGAGACTAATTTGTATTTCATTGATAATTCATGATTGTAGACAGCAAATTATAGTAATAAAATTTGAAGCTAATTGTTTGACTTAAGCATAATATACCTTATAAATATGCCAAATATTAAAATTTGTCCAAAATTTGTTTCAAAAATAAGTTTCTTGCAGAGTTGCATCTTTTATACATGCTTTATTTACTATATAAAATATATAGAAGGGGAAAGAAAAATCTATATTCGCATTACAGGAAAGAAAATGCAGGAACCAACCATAAAAAAAAATATTGGCTTTAACTGACTAAGATATATATATATATATCTTATTATGCATTTAAGACAAATGTATGTAACAGATGGATACATAGATAAAAAAAAAAAAAACCTACGAAACAAATTAGTTGACTATACCAATTGGCAAGGGAGGTATATAACAATAAGTATTTTCTAACAATGTCATGGGGCCAGAGTGGCTAGCGTCTGGCGCTCGTAGCCACAGGTTTTTGGTTCGAATCCCGGCGGTGCCAAGTATGCTTATGGTTTGGAATCAACTTTAAATCGTAGCGTTTAACCAGTCTAATATGACTGTTGGGCGTAAGGCTGACAACCCTACCCCGTAAAAAGAAAACATCTCCTGTTTACAAATCTGCCAGCAGGCAAGGTGGCCTGGGGCTGTTGTGCCTCTGATGATAACAGTCATGTGTTGTAGACTTTTTGACATTTTGATTTTTACTTTTCATTTTTGAACTTCTGGTATACTTTTTTGTTCAAATAAAGAAAATATTTTTACTTTAAATAAAGTAAACAATTCCAATCTTGGAATGGACTTAAGTTAAAGAAAAATGATTTTTTCCCCCCTCTAGAGCTGCAAGATTTTCGAATTCGGCGTGTTGCTGCCTTTAGAAAGAACTTAGTAGAACTGGCAGAGCTGGAAATCAAACATGCAAAAGTAAGCTTTTCCTTTTAGTTCAGTCATTTAATATGACAAAAGAATAATTTAATATTGGTTAATTTTCTTTATTTTCCTGAATATATTAATTCATTTTAATTTGTGGAATACTTAAAATTTCAAGTTAAAATATACTTTTATTGACATGAATTAAAAAAAATCTGTTGCTAGAAAATAAAAGGAAAGTTAGTAGGTATGGGCACAATAAAATGTTTTTTTTTTTTTTTTTGGCTAAAGAATCTTTCATCGTTGAGAAAAAAGTTTGAAAAATACATAAATTATATATAGTAATTACAAAGAAACTATATTTAAATTAAAATAATAAAGGGAGAAACAATGTGATATGCTGAGGATTGTCTAAATTTAGTTGCTTGTAGTGTAGTTCTAGAAGATGTATTGCAACTTTGATATAGTTTTCAATTGAAACTGTGTTTTCAGAATAATTTCTTTTTTCTTTTTAGGCTCAAATGCAACTCCTATCAAACTGTCTTTTATCGCTCAAGGAAGAAAACAGCCTCTAAGACTCTTTGCAGGAGCAACAATAAACTGATTTTCAGAATAAATTTTTATATATATAATATATGAATTATTCTATATTTGTTATTTAATTTTAATAAAAACTTTGCAGATATGCGTGGGCGTCCGTCAACGTGGCAGTCTGGTTTTCAATTGATATTAAAACATTCCATTCTCTCTTTTACTTGTTGATTTTGTTTCCCACAAATCTTAAAATGAAATGATAAATATTCAAATTTTTGATTAAAAATTGTCTTCAGGCTATGTGTACCACATATGTTTCAAGGTACAATAAATATATTAAAATTCATTTTGTGAGTTTTAAATTTATTAAAATAGCAAAAATTGTTTTAATTAATACTATAAAATTTATGAAATTAATAATAATGCTAAAAAATACAGGTTTTGTTATATGTTATGAAAGTTTACTTAAAGTTATTTAAATATGTGTATAAAAAATAATACATAATGCATAAATACCAATGCTTCTAATTTTGGGGAGAAAAAAAAAATTCTTAAAAGATTTCTTTTGAAAAAAAGTGCTCTGTGATAGGTAGGCTTTTGTTAATACTCATCTGTATTGTCCTGTTAGTAAATTTTCTGCTCTCTGTATTAAAAAAAAAAGTGATTTTTTTTTTTTTTTAAGTTAAATTTTCACCTTTCTATTCACTAATAATAGAGTACATCATTGGGTTACAGTTTTATAACGCTTGAAAATTGGCATTTATGCAATATGTATCAATTTGTAGCAGTGTTGCCAAAAATACTTTATTAAGTTTTAAAAATTGCATTCAAATATTTTATTCATTGTTCATTGATTGTTCATGGAATAAATTTCTTTTAATTAATACTCTTAGAATTCTCTTATATTGGATTGTTAATGATTTCAAATAAAATACTTGTTCGTCTTTTCTTGTGCCAATAAAATTCAGTTTTAGAAAGAAAAAAATTTCTTTTGGTTATCTTTATCTGTGAAGTGGTGCTAAAATTTCACTTGTTTTTTTGGCATCCATATGTATCCTTACTTTAAAGATATGCATAAATGTTCATTAAATATTTTTAAAAATCTTTGGTGTAATTTTTTTTTTTTTTTCAACAAAAATATTGTTATCGTTTTAGAGTTTTTCATTTATCTTATTCTTGCATATAATTTGATAATACTAACTGACAGTAATTGGGAAAATGTTAAATTTTTATCGAATATTTCATGTGTTTACAAATTCTTGGATCCAAAATGTTCCTTGTTATTTCTTTTCATATTAATTCTAAATGGCCTTCGACCATGCTCAATATCTTGTAATATGAGTTAGTCCAATGGTCAAATTTAATAATTGTTGGGTAGCAAGGCTGTTGTTGATCCTAAAGCTGTTTCTTTGTCATCATTTCTGAAAGATCTTTGCTCTTGCATTCTCAATCAATTGGTTACTACAGCACCTACACATTTTAAATTCCTTATTTTAATCATTAACTACCTAGCTTTAACTATAGTACTTTTAATTACAATTTTTACTTTTGGCCGATCCATGCTGTGCCTAGCATTCTCACTTGCTACATCTTTGCTTTTCTTAACACTGTGCCATGTGGACCTATTCTGATCCTTTGATATAATTTACTTGTCATGTTTTTTCATCCTTTACCCATGCCTTCTACCTTGCCAAACAAGAGTCTTAAGACCCTCCAGGATCAGCATATACCGTGAAGAGAAAAGATTCTCAATGAAATGGGTATCTCAGGCATTCGGAGTCTCTGAATTTAGACTGGAGACGTACCCCCTGTCCTTTTTATTTATTTTTCAGAAGTATATACAATGGTTGCTTAAGACTTTTGTTATGCGTGAAAAGGCAACCTGGGAAAAATGATTTCGTATTCACATTAGTCTGTTTATGGAAAACTACTGTGAACCATCTACAGTCGAATCTTTCAGCTTTCCGAGGTCCGGGGAGATGGTCGTTAGCCATATACAATCGATATGAATTTGAAGATGATCAAAAATACATGAAATCAATGGGGTTTTTTTTTTTTTTTTTTTATACCATAACTGGTATATTTAAATCGTTGAGTACTTAAAGAAGTAAACACAACAATCTCAATATCTTAAGAAATTTAATGCTGTACACATCTTTATAGGTTAGGTGTGATCTATAGCTATATTTTAAAAATCCAAAATAACTGTTATTAAATAAAATTTAATATTTTGGTGTTGTTAAAGTTGAGGATTAAATTGGTGTGACAAAATATGAGGAAATGTTGTCAGCATTGTAGCAATGATTACTGAAATTATAAATTTTATCTTCATTCCAGATGATATGGATTTGAATTAGTATGGGGAAAAGTTGATATTTTTAAATTTAATACAAAATTATACTGAAATAAAATGAATTTTTTTTTTGTTTTATATGGGACATTAGTTAAAAGGTGTTTTTGTTTTTTATTCTTTTTTTCAATTAACCCATGTTATTCTAATGGACCTGCTGCTTCACTTATGCAATTTACACACAACGTGTCACTTTATAAGTACATGTTCTTGTACTACACAAACAGTCGAAACTTTTTTTTTTAAATCCTGGATTTTTTTGGATTGCCTTGACCCTTAAAAACCTATACATCATTTCATAATGTACTTGAAGAGTATGGCAGGAATTAATACTTGGTATTTAATTTTTGAAAGTCCGATGAAAAGAGGAAACAAGTCCACATTTGCACAGTGAAATTAGTATTAATAAAAATTGTTATTTTAAAATGAGAACTAATGATTAAAATAAGACCAAGAAGTTTAAACTTAAAGGATTGCAGTAATAGCTCCAGGGCAGCAATGAAAACTCCGAAATAATGATGAGATTAAGCAAGTATATTTAAAATAACCTTAGGGCATGATCATAAGCAAACATGGGTTTTAATTTGAGAGATTGTTCAGATTATTAAAAATTTAAGAATGAACTTTCAGACATTAAGGAGATCAAGAAAATCATGGTACATTGTTAATTCGTGCTTTTGCAGCTGAAAAACCAAACCAAATTAACATATGCGATAAACAGGCGCATGTGTAGATTAATAATTTGTAATCAATTGCAAATGGGCGAGTCATAGTCATGTTTGATGAAAAAGATGCAGATACAAGAATCGAATCTTTCCTTTAAATAATTATTACAAGAATGGTGGGTCTTATCAAATATTCAAGTGTTTACATTATTAGTTTTTTTACTATCTTGCACCATTCAGTTGTAAAGATCTTGTGTTCAACAATGTTAAAATTGAATACATTTCAATTTGAATTTTTTACTTGCTCACCACAAGAAGAGAAATATAGTGCATGTAATGATTAGTGAAGTTGAACATCAGTAAATCGTCTGTTTGGTGAACTGTTAAAATAGGATATAATCATTGATGAAGAACTCTATATAGATTGTTTTTTTAATGCGAAATTTTTTTTAAAACAATTGTTTATGGCTTGTTTACTATTTATGTTAGGTTTCGGTTACAGTTAAACAGTTGCATTTTTTTTTTTTTTTACTGTTGCGGAGAAAAAAAAAATTAATTATTAAAATATATAACTTAAAATTAATGTGCTTAAGTTAATTAACTGGAAGTAAAGGGGATTCTGTACCCCTGGCACAGCTTAAATTATACAACCTTTAATTTTTATACAAAATCTTAACGTGATAATAGTTTTTCCCATTTATAATAATTAAGTGGTATGAAAGAGGAAAAGGTAAATCGTTTTAGGGGGCCGAGTGACTGGTGCTAGATGCCATTGATGCTTGTAACGGTTCGGAATCCACTTTAAACCGTAGGTCCCTGTCTAATATGGCTGTTTACCGTAGGGATGACAACCTTACCCCTTAAAAAAGAAAAACATCGCTGGTTTGGAAATCTGCGAGTAGGCAGACGACCTTGGCCCACCATGGGGCTGTTGCGCCAATGATGATGAAATCGTTTTAGGAGTATCTGGGAAAAATAATCCCCTTACCTGCAATCTTAATTCAGTAAATAGAAAACACCCATAGCAGATATTTCGAAAATAAAAATCAAATTAGTGAACAAGACTTTTGCTTAAAGAGTAAAAAAAAAAATCTTTAAACGTTCCCACAATAAGCTTCAGAAGTATAGTACCAACTGGCAAAGGAAATTAATGGATTTGTCAGATAAAAAGAGGTGAGGATTGTAGGAGTTTAGCTGAAATTTTATATTAGCTGGTGGAGTGGTAGGGAGAAGAAAGGTTACTTGAAAACGAGAGCTCCTGAAAGAGTATTTCATTCGAGTCTTCCACGTTTTTGGGAGCAGGCTATGAAGGCTTTCAGATGAGAAATTCCCTCTTGGTGTATTAACATTAGGATGGTGTGCATGAGATCGTAACTATTAAAGAGTTTACGGTATCGGGTTCTGTGGAGATTGAGAAATAATTGTTTTCGATGAAATTGTGTCTTTAGAAACGGTTTCAGAGACGGCGACTTCAGCATTGATTTCGGATCTCGAGTGTTTTGGTTGATTCTTCTTGGAAAAAGTGACGCCAGTTAGCCAAATGATCACAGTTCACAAAGTGGATCTGAAGATGGCAGGCTTCAGTGTTGTGGTAAAAACTGTAGCAGTGACGGCATTACATTTTTGCTTCTGTATTATTCGTTGGAGATGCTGGTACCAAGGAGTTCTTGGTCTGGTTCGTCGTTCTACGGTCATCTTGTGCACACTTTAGGCTAATCAGACCGGGACCTACAGTTCAACGTGGATTCCGAACCACTTAAACATCCATGCCACCATCAGGATTCGAATCTGAAGCTTATGGTACCAGTGGCTAGAGTGCTAGTCACTTGGCCATCGGTCCGCAGTAGTCCTTGAAGATTTCACCGGTGGTGAGTGAATTAGCTATTTTGATTAGGAATAGAGGCAAGGTTTTTCTATCTACTAGATAGCTGGGTGATATCCATTATTGTGAAATTTTTAGTATTTTTTTATTTATTTATTTAGAAAGACCACTTTGAGCAGGTCTTTCTAAAGTATAGGAGGAGGAATGTTCAAAATTGCAATGCCACCAAGTCCATCTCTGATTAAAGCTGTGGCTCGTTGTGTGTTGTTTGACATAAACAGCATCAGTTAGTTGCTGAACATCAAGTGGCTTAACATTAAACCACCATCTTCTTCAAGACAGTGAAGATAGCTCTTTTTACTTTTTTAATGTGTTGTAATGAGTTTTTAAGTAATTATCATATGATCATTTTAGAAAACACCTCATTAAAGACTTTTGGAAGAAATATATGATATATTAGTGTAATACACTGGTTTTCTGTGCAATTTTTATATTTTTTATCGAAATTCTTCGACCAGACTTAAATATTCTTCGTTTTCTGTTCGTTAGTCGGGTTATTATCTTTTGGGAATACATATTAAAATGAAGACTTATTTTCTTGAATAAAGTTCACACACATAAATAAAAAATGAAATTTCAAGCATACTATCAGAAAAATTGGTAACTTGCACAAGGAAGACAGATTCGAATCCTGTAGGGTCATCCCTTGCAGTTATTGCTTTCGAATGCGAGATTTGCTTTGTCGCTCTACGGTCATTTTGTAGTCACGTTAGGCTAATTACACTGGGATCTAAAGTTTAAAGCGGGCTCCGAACTTCTCACAAAGATCCATGCCATCGCCGTCAGCATTCGAACCTGAAGCCTGTGGTGCCATCAGGCCGCTTTGAATACGAGGAGATTGTGACTTTGCGTGCATATAGTCTAACAATGTATCGTTTTTAAAAGTTCAAAAATGTTTTACTAGAACTAGATTATTTAAGTATTATTTTCATAATTACTCGCAGAAAATTCAATTGCGAAAATAATTCATTTTCCCAGAGCATTCATTGAAAATTTTTTAAAGATTGTTTTCATTTCAAAATGACGAGCGAATGGATAAATAAATTTTTAATCATGCTACAAGCCTACTATTGAATGATGTATGAATACGAATTTCCGACTGTTTATTTCTGTTGTAACAAGTGCTTCTATAACTTGCACTTGATTGTGACGTCAGCAAAAAATAAGCGCGGAGGTCGCCACTTTACTAATAGCGCAGCGGCTTGCCTGAGCGATTAAAGTGACATTCATTATAACAGGTGGGCTGAAAAGTTCGTAGGCTGACACATAGATGGCTCTACTAGTATTAAATTCACATGATTTTTAGTTAGCCCTAACCTTCAAAAGACACGTGTATAAATTTAACCCGACGCGTGTATTAAACCCGAATTTTTGCGTCGATATGGGACAATGGATGAAACATGGCTCCCTCATTTCACACCGGAGTCCAATCGACAGTCAGCCGAGTGGACTGCACGTGATGAACACTAAAAATGCTATAACTCACATGCTAATAGCTCACTGCTCACTGCTCATCATAATGCTATAACTCACATGCTGACATTTATACACGTGTCTTTTGAAGGTTAGGGCTAACTAAAAATCCTATGGATTTAATACTAGTAGCGCCATCTATGTATCAGCCTACGAACTTTTCAGTCCACCTATTATATTAATAATTATCTAATAGAAGCAGAAATAGTTAAATCATCGGGATTGCCCTTTTTCATGGAACCTTCTCATTTAAGCTACAAGATTCTATTTGATCATGCATACTACTAAACGTTACCGGTATTTGCCTAATGCAGATTCCTTTCACCAAAAAATAATAATAATAATGTAAAAAAAGAATTTATATCCCTGGAAGTCGGGGAGAAAAACAATGCAACTGCAGAGAGAAGCAATAAACCACGTGCAGTGACGTATGCTTCAATGCCCACTTCACGAGAGAGGGGTGCATTCCCCTTCCCTTCCATTCGGATAATCGATTACGTGAAAAACATGCCGTAATCGAATGGTTTCGCTTCTAAAGGCAGTTACGTCACACACCTCTCCCCCTCTCTCCTCTTCGGAACACGTGCGAAGCAATTTTCTGGTTGCGCACTTATTGGTAAAGGGGGGATGCAGTTCAAACTTTTTGAACCATAGAATCAGTTGTAGAAGCGCACGAATATTTCAAGTGCATGGCGACAAATATGTTGCTGTACCTTCACTTTAAATTGTAGGCCCTGATATAATTAGCCTAAAGTGTGCAAAAAATGACCGCTGTTGCTGTTGTTGTTACTAGGAAGATCTACACCAGGTCCAGAAGATCCCATGGCAGGCGATTGGTCCATGGCTAAGGGTCATATGCAGCTTCACTTTAGCGAGGAACCACGAGGGCTGAAGACTGACTCAACCTCAAGACAACTCTCTACGATCTGATTACACCGGGATCTACGGTTTTAAAGTGGATTCCAAACAACTATAAACATCCATGGCACCACCGGGTCTCGAATCCGATACCTGTGGCACCGAGCGCTAGAGCCATTCAGGCCCCGTGACAAATATAAAAATTGGAACACGTGTTATGCATGTAGTGCGAACACAAGAATTGTTGTAATTTTCCATTTGTAATCTGTAACGTCGTAAAAAAAAAAAAAAAAATCCCATATATTGCTTTTAAAACGGAAGGAAGATATATATAGTTAAAAACTACGGTGAAAACACAAGACCGTATGTTTTAAATGATTTGTTATCTAATATTAGATTTGTTATCTCTCTCTCTCTATACATTTGTTATCCAATATTTATATCTGAATATACGAGTATATATATTCAGTTACCAAATGAATACTGAACTTTACCGGTTAAGAACGACAATCTTGAGAGGCATCATTGGCTCAATTCGAGTGTGCAATATATCGCCAAATGTTATAAACACAGCACTGTGAATTTACATTTTTTCAATTCCTTCTATTAGTTCACTTTCTCCCTATATATATATCTTGTTCACATTTTCAATAGTTAATAAAATACTTTTTATTCATCCCTTCGTGTCCAAATGCAATTTTTTTTAAATTGTAGTGGATGACACTGGATGTTCATACAGCTTTTTCAAATATTAACTCAGTAATAAAATTTATTGAATTAATTTTAGTCTTTTTTAGATGTAAGTTGCTATACTACCAATAGATGGCACCAGATGTAAGAGGAAAATTTTAACTTTATTTATAAAGGACTTTTCTGCAATAGAGTGAAAAAAAATAGAAATTGACTTTAAATTTTTTTTGATATTACTTGTTTTTAAGGCAGTCCAACTCATCACATCTAAAATAGTACTGTTTTCCTTTTTAAAATTTCAGAAATACTTTACTTGATCGAAGAACTTAATTATTGAAAGTAAAACTTGTTTTCTTTTATTTTTCCCAAGCATTCATTTAAAAGGGGCCTGATGGCGGAGTGACTAGCGCTCGGTGCCCCAGGTTTCGGGTTCGAGTCCCGGCGATGCCATGGTTGTTTGTAGTAGTTCGGAATCCATTTTACACCTTAAGTCCTGGTCTAATACGATTGTAGAGCCTTGGGCGTAGGGTTGACAACCTCAACCGTAAAAAAAAAACCATATCCTGTCTAGAAATCTGCCAGTAGGCAGATGGCCTTGGCTCACCATGGGGCTGTCGCGCCTCTGATTATGATGGTGATTCATTTAAGATTAAGATTATCATTTTTAAGATTGTTTTGGTGAAATGGAAAAAGGCCATGGCCTGTGTGAAAGTAATGCTTACAATCCATTTATAAATCTTGTTGCAATTGTTGGAAAGAAAGGGAAAATTTCAGGGTTGTATTTTTTTGGAACCTTATCATTTTAGTTTCAGGCATATCATCAGGCATATCATTTTAATCATCCGCACTAAACATTCACCGAATCTTAAAACATTAGCTGACTGAGCGTAATATGAAGTAATTTAGGTAAGAGATACAAACTACGTGGCTCCATCTATCGGAGTGCTGCCATATGCATGATTTTTCGCCAAGGGCATTTCAAAAGGCGCCAAGGAACTCTCTCTAAAAAGAAGAGTTCTAATTAACTAAACACAAACAATTACGCACGTGTTTATGAAGAATGCTTGTTTTTCTTTCTCGGGACGCAGCGAAAACAGAGCGGGCAAAATGAGCCCTGAACGATGACGGGCAGGAATTCCGCGCGTGGAGATGTCAAAAAAAAGATGCGCACATGAAAGGAATGCCGCGAGGAATGAATATTCCCGAATACCTTTCGCGGCATTCCTCGCGTCTCTTCTTGCTGCGCGCCTGTCAATCGACGCGCTGCTCTCCACACCACACTCGGTTCGGTTTACAGTGATGAATGTTCAAGCTGATTCGAATCAAGGAGCGAATTCGAATCGCAGCTATGCGAGTGGTGCAGAGAAGACGATTCGATGTCGATAATTTCAATTAATTGTATACATTCTCTGAAAGACACGTACTTTATTATGTATTTGCGTATTGAACAGAAATGAGAAATTCGAATCATGTGAATATATTTGAATAGCTTTTATAGTTCAAATAGCTCGAAACATTCGAGTAGTTTTTAAGATTCGATGCCGATGATTTCTGTAGATTGAATACATTTTCTGAGAGACGCGTACTTTATTACGCATAGAACAGAAACGAGAAATTCGAATCATACGAATATGCGAATAGTTTTTAAGATTCGATGCCAATTATTTCTGTATAAATTTCTGAAAGGCACTTTTTGCTTACATTTTATCTGCGTATAGAACAGAAAAAATAAATTCGAATTATGTGAATATTTGAATAGTTTTTGTAATTCAAATAACTCGAAACATTCGAATGGTTTTTCAGATTCGATACCAGTGATTTCTATTGATTGAATAGAAATCATTCTGAAGACACGATCTTTATTACGTATCTGCGTATAAAATAGAAATGAGTAATTTTATATTTCCACATATTTATATTTCCATGTGAGCTATGAAAGAGAAAGAAATTATATGAAATGAAATAATTTTGCAAGTGTTCCATGTAGGATATTTATAGAAACCGCCCAATCAATCAGACAGATCGGACACCTGACGGCTTTGTCATTCGGAATCGAGAAAAAAAGTGTGTGTGGGGGGCGGGGGTCGCTGTGGAAAACACTCCCGCTCCGCTGGACTGGAGGGAAAATTAAATACCGCGAAATCGGCGTAACTGCCCCTTCCTCCCTTCCCACAATAGGTGCACGTGTTCCTTTTGCACGTGGGCGCACACACCCAACTCTTCCATGTGGGGCGCATTCGCAACACTTCTGTGACGGAGGGGGGAGTGGCTTGCTTCCGATTTTTAAAAAAAAAAAATTGAGGGTTGCCACGCCTATAATAAGTATAAAGAAGCTGAGATTTTTTTTTTTTTGAAATACTGAGATTTTAAGACGCAAGCCATTTTAAGTTTCATTTAATTGCTTTCATATTCAATTGGCATTCGAGAAAGTGTCAAACACCCTAACCGTTAAACCTTTCAAACAATAAAAAGTTTTTTTATCGTTCGATATTTTTCTTCCATATATTTTCTTTTTTCATAGGAATAGCACAGTAGTGCAGTATTACAGATACGCATGCGCAGTAGGTACAATGTTTCCTATGAGCATGCGCGCTAAGAAGAAAAAAATATCGGACTATAAAAAGACGTTATGCAAAAACTCTCTAATAACCAAGAGAACTTTTTCGAAGGTGATGCAGAAAGTTAGGGAAAAAATTGCAGAAAGTTAGGTGGTTTGTTTCATGCTAAACTGTGAGTGTTTTCTAGAATCTTCGCCAAATAGATCGTTCTTTTTTCAGCCTAAGAATCGATCTTTAGCCAAACAATCGATTGGCTTTCTTTGAACCAAGGGATCGATCTCTTGTCAAAGGATCAATTGACTCTCTTTTAACTAAAGGATTGACCTTTAGCCTAAGGATCGATTGGCTCTCTTTTAGCCAAAGAATCGATCTATTCTCTTTTAACCAAAAAGGCGATCTTTAGCCTAAGAATTGATTGGCTCTCTTTTAGTTAAAAGATCGATCTTTAGTCAAAGGCTCAAAAGACCCTCTGTTAACCACATTGATTTTTAGCCAAGGAGTCAATCTTTAGCCTAAAGATCGATTGGCTCCCTTTTAGCTAAAAGATCGATCTTTAGTCAAAGGATCCATAGGCCCTCTTTTAATCAAAGGATTCATCTTTAGCTAAAGCTATTTTTAGCCAAGGAGTTAATATTTATCCTAAGGATCGACTAGCTGCTTTTAGCCAAAGGATCGATCGACTTTTTATTAGTCAAGGAGGCCTGAATGGCTGAGTGGCTAGCGCACTGGCGCTCAGTACCACAGGTTTCGGGTTCGAGTCCCGGCGGTGCCATAGATGTTTGTAGTGGTTCGGATTCCACTTTAAACCGTAGGTGCCGGTCTGTTTAGCCTAAAGTGTGCACAAGATGACCGTAGAGCGACAAACCGAACCGAATCTATTAGTCAAAGGATCGATAGACTCTCTTTTAACCAAAGTGTCGATCTTTAGCAAATGATCGATCGATCTTCTTTTAGCCATAACAATATTAACTTTTATCCATTAAACATTTTTCATTTTTCACTTTAAGCTTCGAGTGTATTTTTGATGAATAAAATCCTTTTCCATGTATTATATAGCAAGAAATATTTACCTGTGCGTGTTATGTGCATGTATTTCTTGTAACTTAAAGAAAAAAAAAAAAAAACCTGTAATTTTAAAGGTCTAAATTTCTTTTTCACCTTTTATCTGCCTTTATCCCAAGACATTTTTTATTAGATCGTGTGCAATAAAACAAAAAAAAAATGTAATTATCTTAATAAAATCAATATATATAATGATATTAAGGCGGTTATAAGAGAGAGACATAACAGGTTTTTTTAATAATATATTTTACGACGATTTCAATGTTGAACTGTGTACAGATGTAAAGATCGAGTTCGTATAATAGATTTGTGTAAATTTTTAGGAATCTCAATTTTTGGTTTTTATTGATAACTTTTCCTTACCGAAGTGTTAAAAAAGGTTCTCAAAAAATATCTGACTAAACTGTAAAGGATGGCTTAATGGCATTTAAACCAGGGCAAAATAAACTTTTTTTTTTCTCCATATGAAATATGGGTCTTTTAGTGCAGGTTAGGGATTTTCTATGGTGCCTTTAAGTGTTGGTTGGGGATCTTCTATGGGGTTTTTCAGAGCTGGTTGGTCCAGAAAAACCCAAAGAGTGAAACGTAAGATAGGACAAACAAAATGAGAAATACTTTCAATAAATTTACACTCCATGCTCATATGGGCAACCTCCAAAACTAAAACAATTTTCACATCTTAATTATATAATTAAGATGTGAAGAAGATGATGATTCATACTTAATCAAAATATTTCAATCTAAACTTAACGATCTCTTTCAAAAATATTCAACCTTTGAATGACTCGTCCGTTTCTGTTATCAACCCTATGAGTACAACAGATGAACATCTGCAAGCTCCGAATTCGTACAGCGATGCATTCTAATTAAGATTGCCTTACGTTTGTGAAACACTTGACCTATACTCACTTGAATGCTCGACCTTTAAGGTCTCACGGGAAAGATCTCTAAACCAATTTGTCTCAATATGGACAGAAAAAGCAAAATATGTGAGAACGTTCATTTGTTCTGGAGGAAATAAAATTTCCACTCCAGATAGAGCCAGTTTGGGGTCACACATCAAAAACAACCTCCGAATGACGACTGGGTGTTCGCTCTTAAAGTCTGTTGTTGTTGTTGTTTCTTATCCCACTTGGCTGGCCAAGCCCACAAGCCCATATGGACTCATGATTGAAGGGGAAGGAAGCAGCTTCTGTTGTGATGGAGCACCCGTAGGTAGAAGTCTGACTTTTGCTCCGTGACGCTCTTACAGTCATAGAAGACCGGGACCTACGGCTTAAAGTGGATTCCGAACCACTACAAACATCCATGGCACCGCCGGGATTCGAACCCGAAACCTGTGGCACCGAGCGCCAGAGCGCTAGACACTCGGCCATTCAGGTCCCAAATTTGCCAACGGCACGCAGTGTTCCCAGGTGGTCACCCACCCAAGTACTGACCGCGCCCAATGATGCTTAACTTCGGTGATCTAACGAGAACCGGTATATTCAGCATGGTACGGCCGTTGGCATGCTCTTAAAGTCTTGATCACATTTGAATATATAAGTTGCGAGCACCGTTCACATACAGTCTTTCCAAGGGTTTCAGTGTAACCTTGAAAAACCCATTTATTTTCAACAGGTCGTAAATCGCTTTGAAGCTTCACCTAAACATTTTCCAGACATTTTGTTTCTACGTTATTTGTAAACGTTTTCGTATGTTTGATGATTTCTGGCGATATTGAAAACAAACCGTTTTGGAGAACATTTGCGAAGGGCGCTCTCATCTCACACATTCAAATGTGAACGGCACTTAAGGGGACAAACAAACCTTCAGACGAATGTTTCAGATATGGACGCTTTTAAAATGTTATTAACATGCTCCTAGAAGGCGCTTCTGCTCGTCTCCGGAAATTCTATCTGGCAAACCAAGTTTATTTTGGTTTCAGTCTTTACAATATTATTCCTGACAATACCGAATTATATTTGTTTGTACACGGAACGTGTAATATATATATTTTTTCCTAATATAGCTGGCAAATACTTAGACAGTTGTCTCGAATGCCTCAAGGCAAGCGCTGCACAGACGTTACTCACTTAGCACTACCCAGGAGGTGTGTATAGCTTGAAGATAAGCCACGGAAGCCACAAAATTTAAACCAAACTTTGTATGATATGCTATAAAATACATTTTTTTTTTTTAATGAAATCGAGGACAGGGCCATATTGACCTTGTGAACAGCTCAGTACAAACTAGCCTTGAAGAAGGCATGTCGCGTGGGCTGCACCGACGAACGCTATTACTCGTTTAGCACTACCCCGGGGGCACGTGTAGCTTGAAGGTAGGCTATGGACGCGGAGTAATACTACCCCCACAACGTTCTACGATTTTAAAGTGGATTCCGAACCACTACAAATAGCCATGACCCAGCCGGGACTCGAACCCGAAACTTAGGTACCTGAGCGCCAGAGCGCTAGCCACTCGGCTGTTCAGGTCCCCTTAATGTGATTACTGTTTTAATGATCAATGTGATTATTAATTATAGATTTTTATATTTCATGCAATATAACAGAGGAAGTTGCTGCCATGATGTATTGCAGTTACGGATCAAGTTAATATTATAAACTTGGGGCTGAATGACCGAGTGTCTGGCGCTCTGGTGCTCAGTGACACAGGTTTCGGGTTGGAGTCCTTGCAGTGCCAGGGATGATTGTTAGTGGTTCGCAATCCAGGAAGATCGGGACCTACGATTTTAAAGTGGATTCCGAACCACAACCAACATCCAGGGTACCCCTGGGACCCGAACCCGCAACCTAGGATACCGAGGGCCAGAGCGCTAGCTACTCGGTCATCAGGCCCTTACGTGTAATAAATTACACAATTTAAATTATAAGAGCTACTAACTAAACTAAAGTAAAAAAAAAAAAAAATGTTTTCCTACAGGCAAGGAAATCCAGTTTTTATGACTTTTTACGTCATGCCAGAAAAGACGGCGGCGGTAGAGGGAGAGGGAGGGGGATGGGGGTTGACGTTTTTAATATGTTTCCCGGTTTACCCCGCTGAGCAGACGAGAGCTATGAATATCGTTTGGAAGGGAGTGACGGGGAGAACGCCGCTTTTAATATCCATCGTGACAAAGGGTCGCTTTATTGGATCAACAAGTCACACTTTACGCTGCAGTGTGTGGGTGGGGGAGGTCGTAATCGGTTGCGTGCGGAGTCATTACGGGGAAGATTAGGAGAATTTTTATGAGGCAGGTGTGCGGGGGAGGGAGGACCTCCCCCGTTTCATTGGAGGGTTGTCGGAAATGCCCCTCCAGACACTTTCGCAGGAGCAAAAAAAGAGAGAGCAGTGCATGCACGTTTTTCCGTCAATGATATGACAATCATTTTGAACGATTAATCGTTTTTATGAGTAAAGTATCGATATTTGTGTAGCTTGTGAAATTATTTATTTTTCTTTTTTTAATCTACGATGGCCTGTCAGATGAGTAGTTGAGTTTCAAAACTCAAGTAGAAATCTGAAGAGCGTTTCCATGTCTATGCTGGGAGGTTCCTGATAAATCTGTAGGTTGGAAATTCCGTTTGTTTGGACAAGGAAGACGGGATTGAGATACCCTCAGATACCCTCTTTGGAGATGTTACTTCAAAATTATGTTGAAATACTGTAGGAGGCTTCTAGGAGGAGCCTGGTGGCCTGGTGGATAGCGCTCTGGCGCTCGGTGCCACAGATTTCGGGCTCGAGTCCCGGCGGTACCGTGGATGTCTGTAGTGGTTCGAAATCTACTCTATACCGTAGGTCCCGGTCTCCTATGACCGTAGAGCGTCATAAAGCCCAATCAGACTTCTCACCCACATCATTCCCAAACTGTAAAGTGGCAACTCAGCTCTAGACACATTGATGTGGTGTGGTGTAGTAGTAGTAGTAGTCGTATCCCCTGAGGAATACAAAAAAAATCAAGTAGTAATTCGAAATTTACTTTAAATCATAGGTCCTGGTCCAATATGGTTGTAGTAGAACGTTGGGGGTAGGCTGACAATCCCACCCCGTTAAAAAAAAAAACCCATGTGTTTCGGAATCTGCCAATGTGCAAACGGCCGTAGTCCAACTTGGACTGTAGTGCCAGAAAGTTAACTATATAACAGCTTGTTGCATTCTTTTTTTTTTTTTTTTTTTTTTTTTTTGTATATTTCATGTTCTTTTTTATTATTACTATTATTATTTTATTTGCCAATATAGTGCTTGCTAAGGGCTTGAATAGCCGAGTGGTTAGCGCTCTGGCGCACGGTACCACAGGTTTCGGGTTCGAGGCCGGTGGTGTGATGGATGTTTGTAGTGGTTTGGAATCCCCTTTAAACCGTAGGTCCCGGTCTAATAGGATCGTGCAGCGTTGTGGGGATAGTGTGACTCGACTCCGTAGCCTATCTTCAAGTTACACGTACCCCCTGGGTAGGGCTCAACGAGTCAAAGCGGCACAGCTCTTGCTTATAGCATAAAGATAACTGTCTCTGTATTGACAGCTGCATTAGAATAACAACGATAATTATATATATAAAAATAATATGCTATAAAATTTAAGATAATGTCAATTGGAAAGAAGATATGCACTTAAGAACGATGCCATGGATGTTTGTATTGGTTAGGAGTCCACTTTAAGCCATAGGTCCCAGCCTCATATGACTGTAAGAGCGTCATGGAGCCAAGTCAGACTTCTAACTACGGGTTCTCCATCACAACAGAAGCTACCCCTATTTCCCTTCAACCATGAGTCCATACGGGTTCGTGGGCTTGATCTAGATCAGGGGTCTCCAAAATCCGGCCCGCGACAGCGAATAGCTTATTGTTGCTGTAATAAGTTGGATAAAAAAACACAGAATGATAATAACTCGGTTTTATTGACTTGCTAGGTAAAGCTTGATGACAAGCATAACATGCAGAAAATTTAACTTAAGCATAGCAACTAACAAGTAATTGAAATGAATCCCACTAACATTATAAACTAGTGAACATCCCTCGGTAGTTATGTTGGGGTAAAGAGTATCGCATATGTATGTCGATGTTTGAATGGGTTCGAATAAGAAACAACAATTTCCTTGTTAAGAATTTTAATTAGAACCAGAAAATTTACGGACATTGAGTTTATGGATGACATTTTTAACCTCAGTTGGCAAGAAAAGTTGTTATTAACATTGCATGAAGTCTCCAATTTTGTTATACAAATGTAATAAACTTCCATCTTTAAAAAATAAGTGCAAAGAATGACAAGAACCAAACGTTAATTAAAAGTGATAGCAGTACTAACACTGCAAATAAATAAAATTAATAAATAATTAAAAAGAAAGTTTTAAAAGTTAGTTTAGGTTAAAAACTTTAAAATAAATTAAAAAGAGACATTTTCGAGATCTCACTAAATCTTTTGTGGTCTGATGGCGAATTGGCGAACTCTATTGGCTAGACTGGTAACAAAGGCTTCAGTTTCGAATCCTAGCGGATTTTGTGCGGAATGCGCCTAGCGGAATGGATGTTTGTGAGTGCTTCGGAATTCACGTTAAACTGTAGGTCCTGGTCTAATCAGTCTAAAGTGTGCACAAAATGACCGCAGAGCGACAAACCAAAACAAACCCAAAATCTTTTCTCATTCCCCCCCTTAAAGTCAATTCCTACTTTTTTTTTTCACTCTATTGCAGAAAGTCCTTTATAAATAATTTTCATTCATTTTTTTTAGTTTATCTGGCGCCATCTATTGATAGATACATGCAACTTAAACCTAAAAAAACTAAAATTAATTCATTAAATTTAATGAATTAATTAATATTTGAACAAACTGTAGCAACATCCAGTGTCATCCACTACTAGTTCAAAAAAAAAAAAAATGTATTCGAACTGGAGTGGATGAATAAAAAGTATTTTATGAACGATTGGAAATTTGAACAAGATATATAGAGGGAGAGGGTGAGCTAATAGAAGGAATTGAAAAATGTCCTTGTCTATAGCGCGCTTAAGGAGGAGGAGGATCTCAGATTGTCGTACTTCGGATGTTTGTATCCTGGATAATACTGAATCCTTTTCCAATGGCAAATGACCACAGGTGAGAATGTTCGCATTTAAAAACAAAAACATTTCCTTATAACTCTGTTGTAGTAGTGTTTTTCTTTTTGAGCTTTTTTTCGGCGCACTTTGAAGTGGAATAATGTTCGATTTGGTAGAGCCTTCGAAGCGGGTCCTTTTCCCGTTTCCGTCCGAACAGTGATTTGCGAGCGGGGGTGTGGAAGCCATCTGCATCCCCCTCTCCCCCTTCCTGCAGACGATTTACGAGGTGGCGAAAGGATTGGAGTCGTGCGCAAAATTGAAATCCATTCGGGCTCTTTGGAAAAGGAGGATATCCGATTACTTTTGCTGCTGCTCTGACCTGGTGGTTTGGCGACATTTACTGGCAACTGGCATACCGATTACGGAGACCCATGAGGATAGACCCCTTAACCTCCTCCTCTTAATTCATAGATACAATTACAATTAGAAATGTAAATGTTATTTTAATTACATTAGTAAATAAAAAATTTCAAGATAATGTTTCAAAATTACATAGATGGTACTCAAAAAAGTTAAAAAATACTAAAAATAAATAAAAGAAAAATACAAAATTAAAATTTAAAAATTAAAAATAAAAGAATTTAAGTTTAAATTCGGTACAATTAGGGAACCGATTACGGAGTACCCATGGGGATAGACTCCTTAACCTCCTCATCTTTATTTATAGATATATAAGTTACAATTAATTATTGGCGGCTTAAAACGTTAGTAAGTGATAAAAAATAATGTTTCTAAAAATTTTAAAAAGGGTACTCTGATAAAGTTAAAAATACTTAAAATAAAAAATATATATAAGGAATATATAAAGTTTAAAATAAAATATATAAAGTTATAAAAATATATAGTTATATAAAGTAATAAAATATATAAAGTCAGAAAAATATATAAAGTTTAAAATAAAAAAGTATATAAAGTTATAAAGTCAGAAAAATATATAAAGTTTAAAATAAAAAAATATATAAAGAATTTAAGTTAAAAATTCGGTACAATTTGCGACCATTTTTTTTTATGCAGCTGGCAAATACTTAGAGAGTTATCTTTGACGCCTTAATGCAAGGGCTGCACAGACGTTACTTACTTAGCAATACCCACGGGATACGTGTAGCTTTGAAGATAAACTACTGACGCGGAGCAATATTGCCGCCGCAATACTCTACAATCCTATTAGACCGTGACCTACGGTTTAAAACGGATTCCGAACCACTACAAATATTCATGGTACCGTCAGAACTCGAACCCGAAGCATGTGGTACCGAGCACCATAGCGTTAGCCACTCGGCCATTCAGGCCCTGCAACCACTTATAGATCTCATAAAAAAATTTTTATCAATAAAAAATTTGGTTGCTGAACGTGTGGGTCGTAATGATGAATATTATCATCATCATCATTGGCGCAGTAGCGCCATGATGGGCAAGGTCGTCTGTCTGCTAGTAGTTTCCTAGACTGTAGATGTTTTCTTTTTTACGGCGTAGGGTTGTCAGCCGTACGCAAAACAGTCAGATGAGACCGGGACCTACGGTTTAAAATGGATTAAAACCACTACAAACAACTATGGTACCACCGGGTATCCAGCGCCAGACACTCGGCCATCAGGCCCCAATAATGAATCTGCCAAATTAAAAATTAATTTTAAAAAAAAAGTTCTGGTGTTTTTTTTTTCCTTTTCTTTTTTTTATATGTATTTATGTATTTTTTTTTTTTTTTCTTCTTCATTTTAGATATTTTGAGGTCTATTTCTTTTGTTTTCTATAGGAAAAAAAAGGAGACAAAAAAATAAACCTAACTGTGGTTACTAATGGGCAGAAAAGAATTAAAGTGTACGTCGTAGCTGAATAGCGAAAAGAGCTGGGCTTAGATTCGAACCCTCGACCTTGCGGTCAGAGATGAGTTTCCTTACCCCTACGCCAATTATATTTAACGGAAGGCCGAAAAAATTTAAGGAAGGCCTAAATTCGCATAAATTTAAGGAAGGTGCAAATGGGTTTCAAATACACAGTCAGATAATTTGTCTCAGTGAACGTTTACACTCACTCCGTTACCTGAGTTCGATTGCGCTTGCTCACAATAACAGCCACGGTGTCTCTTTACTTTTGGGAAACACTCATAGGAGATATAGTAGATGGCTCTGGACCTTTTTTGCCAACTTTTTACGCCAGGGTGATAAGTTGGAAGGCGCCGAATTAACTCCGTGCTAACCTGAGGACATTTTTTCAAGAAATTTCTTTGAAATTTTGATTAGATAATTTGGAATAGGTTCAACGTCTAGGACTAATTGTGGTTACTAGTCGGCAGAAAAGAATTAAGGTGCACATCGTAGCTGAATAGTGAAAGGATCTAGGCTTAGATTCGAACATTCAACTATTCGATATTTCGAAAGCTCTTGTAACATTTTTGGATTCTCCCGTTTCTAACCTCAAAAGGAGATTCGAGTCTATCATTAAGCGACTCTAACCCACGATTCTTGAATACTAACGGCAGATGGCAATAAATAAAATACATCGTAAAATGAACATATAGTCAACGAAGGCGAAAAAAATTGTCTCAATAAAGATTTGAAATATAAATGTAACATAAAACTCTTTCATGATAAAAAGTGATTTGCGAATTTTTTTTTAAAAAGTGGATGTTTAAAGAAATAATTATAAGCAAAAACTAACAGTGAACTAGAAAAATGAGTATTTAACAATATCTAAAAATTGTTTTCAGAATATGATAAAAGGTGATGTTTTGCATTAATAACAGTGGAGTTATTTTCAAAAAGGAGCGATGTTTTATTTATTTTTTTTTTTTTTTGTGAATGTATAAAAAAAAAATTGGAAGTTAAAAAAAAAAAAAAAAAAAAAATCGCTCCATATGATGGCCTGCTTGAAAAGAGCACGAATAAATAATGATAATACACAAATAAAATAAAATAAACATATTTTCGACTTACTGCATGTTAGGACGACTTGAATTTAATGATGTTAAAACTTAGTCAAAACATGGGTAACGCTTTTGATATAAGTTGTTGCGTGGACTATGAGCTATAAAGTTCTGTATTTGTATATATACAGTGCTTGCAAATAAAAATTAAAGTTGTTCCCAGTTGTTAAAAGTGGCCCTCTTTTGAAGCAGTTATAGATCTAGTATAGGCCGAGACGTTACAATATCTTCCAGGAGAGCTTTTAAGGGTAACTGTCGTGAATTACCCTGGGAAAAAAAAAACCCCAGGAAAACTCCCATCATGCAGTCTGACTACCGAAGTTGGACGGTTTTACACCTATTATCACAATCGCCCTCGAGTGTCCTCATTTCTGAAGAACGCCTTCATAACAACAGCAATGCCTCCATAATGATTCTAAGTACATGTAGAATCATAAAAATTAATAAATTACTTGTAAATCTATATTTCATCTTCTTATTTGCTTAAATCCTGTTTATCCGAAGTGATCTTGGTCCTTATTAGCTGAGCGTAATAAGGATTTGGAGTTTATTATTAATAAATGCGTTAACATTCTGTGGACAGGCAGGCGCAGTGCATTGTTCCTGCGACAGAAACATCCCTCCTCGTCGCTAAGACAACGGGGATCGTTGTCTCGGAGAGAGGATCGATTGCTCCCGCTCCTCTTCCGTCGCCATGGCAACTCTGTCTTCACTGGCCAAATGAACATTCCTGGGCCACCTCTGATGGATGGGGCGCGTCACTGTAATTGGGCCCCCGCTCTGCGAGGGAGGCGTGGTCGCTGACAGCGCCCTCCCCCTCCCCCTAGCGCAAGACGGCGGGGGGAGGGGGAGGTATTGTCATTAGGAAGGGGGCAGCAAAGGTAAGACACAGCAGAGCGTTGTCTCTGTCACAAGAGGAAGAAATGAAGGATGGAAGTTAATTTGTTGAGACTTCTTTTGTAATTGGGTTTATTGTTATGAGGTGGGGGCTTTTTTTTAGTCTGCATGCATGGAAGGTTGGCTTTTTTTTTGGGAGGAGGGGGAATTGGATTTCGTTTACGGTACAGGTAGTTAGTGGAGATTCCAAAGGTGTAATTTACAGGTTAATCCTGTTTTTTAAAGCAGCCATAAAATGAAAAACATTGAATTCAGAACGTCCACCATGGAGTCTTACTTTGAATTCACGATATTTCTTTGGAAAGCGAGATTTGAATAGATTAGATTTGATTACATGACAAAAAAAAAAAAAAAAAAAAAAAAAACCACCGATTCAATTTATTTTCCCATATACATACACATTAATAGATGATTATGATACGCATTTCCTGTTTCCATTCTCCTAAGGTATATCTTATTTTAGGGATTAAAAAACTTGGCCACTTTTCAATTTTGAAAATTTTACACGCGCACGATTCAAATATCAATATATTGAGATATTTTTACTTATTTTTTTTTGTATATCTGTGTATTGTATCTATGCATTTTTCTTATATTATATATATATATATATATATATATGAGAGCGTTTCGGATGATCAGGATTTTATCTCGTGAATCGGACTACCGGATAAAAGTACCGGATAAAGACCATACGATATGCAAATGCAGGATTGTTCCCCTTAAAAGTCCTCTAGGAAACCCCTGCCTTCCTTATTTATCCTTCTTCTTCATTGGAGCAACAACCCCACGGTGGGCCAAGACTGTCTACCTACTTTCAAATTTCGGGACAGAAGATGTTTTCTATGAGGTAGTGTTGTCAGCGCTACCCCCAACTGTCATATTAGACCGGGATCTACTGTTTAAAGTGGATTCCGAATCAGTACAAACATCCATATCACAGCCGGTATTCGAATGCGTAGCACAGAGCTCTAGTCACTCGGCCATCAGGCCCCTTTATCTACCTACTTCTTAAAAAAGTAATTAAAGATGTTGCAAATAATCACTTATAAATTTGCTTGAAATTCTAAATTTATTGATTAAAATAAAACATTGTAACATTCGTCTGACACACAGAAAAAAATTAAGGATATTATGAAAATGAAAATTACGATAAACATTAAAAATTACATTTCACTTTGTTGATTAGTCCTTACAGCATTGATAACAAAAATTATTTGCTCTAACGCATCCTTTTGGGAGGAAAATATTCAGTGCCCCTTTGGAAATGTAGGTCCCGATCTGTTTAGCCCTCGTGTGCACAAAGTGACCGTAGAGCGACAAACCAAACCAATCCTCTAGAAATTTACCTTCTTCAAACAAACAAACAGATATATTAAAAAATTTGTTGCTGTTTTGCATGCTCACCTCCTTAAATGTAATCTGCAAAGATGTTGCCAATAAGAACTTAAAATGTTGCCAATAAAAAGCCACCTTGAAGCTTGAAATAACAAATTCGTGACCCCACTGAATCCACGTTCCACTCAATATGAAGGAAATGCAATTGAAAACTTTATTATTTGCAGCAAAAAATCCAAAATTAATTGTAGGTAACATCGTATTCTCAACAAGTCATGAGAAGCACATAGTTACCGACATTGCGTAATATGTTTTCCTTCAGCTCTCGCCCGATCGGTTATAACTTGCATTTTATGTGTTTTCCTGGAAAATAGTTTACACAACAGAGGAAACAAAAACGAATAGTTTTTCTAAATTTTATTATATTATCTTCCAACTTCCACCGACCCTGTAATTTTATTAAAGAACCCCAAATGCATGTGCTAAATTGAGGCTATTATAACCACTTTTGCAGTTCCACTGACCTTAGAAGGTGATATCGCTTACTTTGGCTACCCGGTTGTCTAGAGGTTTCACACCCCTCTTTGAGTTCAGAGTCTAATTTATCGTGTCCCAGATATCAATCTGGAGCCTAAAATTCAATTTATCGTGTTCCAGAAATTCCCCAGAAACCCAAGATTAATTTATCGTGCTTCACAAGTCTCCTAGTAATCAAAAGTCCAATTTACTGTGTCCTATAAGTCCCTCCGGAGTCCAATAGTTCAATTTATCATGTCCAAGAAGACCTTCCGGAGCTTCAAAATCCAATTTATCGTATTCCAGAAATCCCGTAGGACCCCAAAATCCAATTTATCGTGTTCTGTTGTATTCAAAAAGTATTCATGGTATCCAATAGTCCAATTTACCATCCCCAAGACGTCATTTCGGAGCTCCAAAGTCTAATTTATCTTGTCTCATAAGTCACGAAGGAGCTCAATAGTCCAATTTATCGCGTTCCAGAAGTATCAGTCAGGAACACAAAGTCCAATTCATTGTATTCAAAAAGTTCCCAAGGAGCCGAATAATCTAATATATCATCTTCTAGATGTCCATCCAGAGCCTCAATGTTTATTTTATCGTATCCCACAAGTTCCGAGCTCAAAAGTCCAATTTATCTTATCTCAGAATTCCCCAGGAGCACAAAATCCAAATTATAGTGTTCCAGAAGTGCCCTTGAAATCCAAAGTTCAGTTATGTTCAAGCTCCCAAGGAGCCCAATAGTCCAATTTATCTTCTCCCAGAAGTCCCAAAGTCCAATTTATCGTGTTCCGGATGTCCCCAGGAGCACAAAGTCCAATTTATCGTGCCTCAGAAGTCCAATTTGTTGTGTGAAGGAAGTTCCTCATAAGACCCAAAGTTTAATTTAAAGGAGCTCAGTAATCCAATTCATCATCTCCCAGATGTCCCCCAAAGTTCAATTTATCGTGTCTCAGGAGTTCTCCAGGAGATCAAAGTCCAATTTATTGGGTGTAAGAAGTTCCTCCGAAGCCCAAAAGTCCAATTTATAGTTCTGGAGTTCACAATTCCGTTGCATCATTCCTATCCCCAGCAACAGACGCGGGAACTTCAGTCCGGCCAAGCTTCGAGACCAGCCTCCCTCAGTTAGACAGACCTGCCCTTCAAAATCTCCAGTCCAGTTTATTGCAGAATTAAAATTGTGATGATCAAATTAAAGTTCAAATTATTATGTAAAAAAAAATTCTCCAAGGAGCCAAATAGTCTAATTTATCATCTCCCAGACGTCCCTCTGAAGTTCCAAAGTCTAATTTAACATGTTTAAGAAGTACCCCAGGAGACCAAAGTTCAATTTATCGTGTCCCAGAAGTCATCCAAGAGCACAAAGTCCACTTTATTGTGTGTTAGAAGTTCCTCCGAAGCCCAAAAGTCCAATTTATAGCCCTTCTGGATTTCAAAATTTCAATGCATCGCCGACACAGATGCAGGAACTCCAGTCCGGCCAAGCTTCGAGACCAGCCTCTCTCACTTGGAAAGCCCTGTCCTTCAAATCACCAGTCCTATCAATAATCCAATTTATCATCTCCCAGATGTTCATCCAGAGCCCCCAAGTCTAATTTAACGTGTCCAACAAGTCCGTCTGACCCAAAAGCCCAATTTATCGTGTCCGAGAAGTCCTCCAGGCGGCCAAAGTCCAATTTATTGTGTACAAGAAATTTCTCCGAAGCCCAAAAGTCCAATTTACAATCCCTTTGGGATTCACAATTCCATTATATCACGCTCCTCCTCGAGACGATGGAACTTCTGTCCGGCCAAACTTCGAAACGAGTCTTCCTTAATTGGACAGCCGTGCCCTTCAAAATCACCAGTCCAGCGTATTGCAGAATTACAATCGTGATGATTCCACCGGCTGGATGAGAAGCGCAGCGGATCCGCTCATAAATCTTCATAATAAATTCCATGAGTCTCGACGATCCTCCCTTTAATTAATCACGAAGAGCGGGAGCGAGAGATGATGGATGGGGCGCATGAAAATTCAAAACCCCAACGAGCGAGCAGATAGAAAAAAAAGTGGAGGAAGATGAAGAGGAAGAAAAAAAAGGAGGAGAGAAGGAAGAAGATCTCTGGAAGGAGAAGAAGCGAGATGACTTGTCAGGGATGATTTTCGACTCGCTCTTTGAGTGATCTGTTGATATCGGGTGACTCGCAGACAGTCCATCAACTGTCTGCGGAGAACAGTGGAAATCCTACCATTTCAATTTCAGTGCGGATTCTCTCCTTTCAATATAAACTGATACTCCTTCTGTCTCGTAACAATAGTGGCGGTTGATGAATGTAATTTGGCGCATAATGACAGTAACAAAAGGAACTAAATATAGAACACAGCATTTATTATCAATTATTCATTTCTTAGAGAAAAGAATAAGATAGCGTAAAATGTTGTCTCACAATAGTATTTCCTGACGGAAAGTCTGTGCATTTTTAAGGAATATATTCGCACTGATGAAAATTATCTGAACGTACAAAATAAAAATTAGCAGTAATACTTTTAATTTATCGTTTCATTTAATGTAGTTTCGAAATGGTTTTATGATGCCTGAAACTCGTTTTATGGATTTTCAAAATTCGGAATAAAGTCACGAAACATAGAAATTTTGAGCTACAACATAACGTATAGCTGTATTCGCCAATCATTCCAGTTTAAATATTCAATTGTTACTGTTATTACAGAGGGAGTATTTCTTCAGATGAAATGATGTTTGAAAGCTTAATTTGATTGGGAGAGTCAAATTTATTGCTTATTTTCAGATTTCTTTAAAATCGTTAAAAATAATCCTTGCGTCACAATTTAAAATTTTGAAGTCAAATTTTTTTTTTTGGTTTAAATTATCAGTAACGGAAGCCTAAAATCTTCAACACAGAATTTTAAATCGAATTTATAGAATTTCCATTCTTTTCCATCTAATCAATGGTCATGGAACAAATTTTGAGTATACAGCTTATTAAAACATACATAGGAATGTAGGATGAGGAACGAACACACTTCCAAAAGAATTTCTCGCAACAAACAATCACAATACCTCCAATTCATGCCCATCACGTGACAATTTCTCTGGCTGGCCACTTCTATGCACACTCTAATTTATTCTTACTCTGTGTCTAATTTATTCTTACGTTATGTAACTGTGTTTTCACTTACAAGACTCAAGTTGACTCCATTGAGGACCTCATGGCTCGACTATTCATTGGCGTGCTCGAAATGACTGGCATCGTTCACCAATCACCCTTTCGAAGCTTCCAGGTGTGTATTACTGTAGGTGGACGCAGTTTTGGGGGCCTAGTGACCGAGTGACTAGCACTCGATGTCACAGGATTCGAGTCGCGGAGTTGCCGTGGATGTTTACAGTGGTTCGGAATCTACTTTAAACCGTAGGCCCCGTTCTAAATTGACTGTTAGGCATAGGGCTGATAACCCTACCCAGTAAAAAGAATAAAACCTCTCTTGTTTTGGAATTTGCCAGTCAGCAGATGGCCATGGTCTAACATGGACTATAGTGCCGGGAAGTTAGTTAGTTAGATCGCAGTTTTGAGCTTTTAATGTAAATATGAAATCAAAAAAGCACTTTGCAATTATGCTGTAATTAAACAACGTTTTTCTTTTCATGTCTCATTTTTTTGTGTTCATTCCTCAAAGCGACTCTTCCGACTATACATCCCAACACAAAAGAATGTATGTTTTGGGGGCCTGAATTGAATGGGCGAGTGTCTAGTGGCGGTTAGTGCCACAGGTTTCGGGTTCGAGTCCCGGAGGGTGCCATGGATGTTTGTAGTGGTTTGGAATTCACTTTAAGCCGTAGGTCCCCGTCTCATATGACTGTAAGAGCGTCCCGGAGCCAAGTCAGACTTCTACCTACGAGTCCTCCATCACAACAGAAGTCGCCCCCTTTCTCTTCAACCATGAGTCCATATGGGTTCGTGGGCTTGGTCTAGATGACTGCCAAGTGGGATAAGTAACAAGAACAACATGTATGTTTTAGTAACCTGTACCACTCTTTGAAAGTTTGTCCCATGACCGTTGTATCACTCTAGATATACTGTTGTTCAACAAAAGCAAAAATGTCCACTGTCTCTTTAAATACCATTTTCGAACAATGAAACGGTGCATTCCTTAAGAGACATTGGGATTTATGAACCTGAGTGGGTTTTTAATGAAAACAAACAAATTATGAGCAGTGCTTATTCAGTCGAGGCATCATTTTCGGAATGCGCGAATGACTCACGCGTCACTTCTTACCCGAACGGCAACCACAGGGTTTAAAAATAAAAGTTCTTACGGTAAGAATCGGCGATGTTGCACCCGGTGACAAACACAACACAACAGACTGAAGGGAATGGAACATAATGAAAATATTGTTATGACTACTCTACGAAATGGAACCTTATCACACCGATCCATTGAATTCTTGAATGCGATCCAACATAAATATTCTTCGAACATTGGAATTTTTATGCGCTTATTTTCTTGAAATTCTTAATACACTGACGGAAAAAAAAATTCCAACGCCAAGAAAAAAATATTGTAGAGTAATAAAATTGGAACAACGTATTTGTCTAGTTAATATATTTAATTGATTAAATTTTAAAGATCACAGGTTAATTTAAGATCTAGAAAATGCATTTCAAATGTAAAATGCTGTTACATTAATAGCCAGTGTAACCCCCAGAATTTTGAAAGCAAGCCTGCAAACATGTATGCATTGTGTCATACAGGCGACGAATGTCATTTTGTGGTAGGGAGTTCCATGCATGTTGTACCTGTTTTGTCAATACTGGGACGGTCAGTGCTGGCCGGGGATGGTGCTGGACTTGTCGTCCAATGATATCCCATACGTGCTCAAGTGGAGACAGATCTGTTGATCTCGTAGACCAAGGTAACATGTTGACACTCTGTAGAGCACATTGCGTTACAACAGCGGTATGAGAGCGAGCGTTATCCTGTTGGAAAACTCCCCCTTGAGTACTGTTCATGAATGGCAGGACTACAGGTTGAATTACCAGACTGACGCACAAATTTGCAGTCAGTGTGTTTGGGATAACAACGAGAGTGATCCTGCAGTCATAAGAAATTGCTCCTCAGACCATGACTCCATGTGTAGGTCCAGTGTGTCTAGGCCGCAGACAGTCTGGTTGCAGGCGTTCCCCTGGCCTCCCTCTGACCAACACACGGCCATCACTGGCACCAAAGCAGAACCTGCTTTCATCCGAAATTCGCTTTTCATTTTTTCTTTATTTCAAAAATTTTCTTTAGTTATTATTATTTCAAAAATTGTCTTTATTTATTATTATTTCTCAATTTTCTTTATTTCAAAATGTTAACAAAAAATATTCATGTGTATAATTTAATGTTCATGTTTTTAATGTTTTATAACCTAATTGCACAATAGCATACAAAAATGTTGGATGAAACATTATTTAAAAATATTGTTCTTGAACGTAGTCGATAACTTTTAAAGATATAGTTTAAAAGATGGCAAAAGGTTTGATTCAAGTCTATTTTCTAAGATAATTGGGAATTCCTATTAATGAGTTACGAAATTGAATGTCTACAGAAAAACAGCTACTACTTTTACAAGATTAAGGAGGAAGCACCACAAAAAAAATGAAAATTTCTGCTGATGGCGTTAAAAAATACCAAAAATGTGTCAACTGCCTTGATGTCAAGCTGTCTCTTCATCATGTCTTTGATAGCCCAACTGTTGTAACCACCATGCATTGTTTAGACCATCCCTCGGAAGAGGATGTATACTCCGAACAGGCAATCAACATGGCCAATGTTATTCGTTATTGTTATTAATCAATGGCCACCGCGATATTTCGTTTTCTTGTACTCTTCAAGGCATACGACAACAACCACAACACAAAATGAAACTGTATGTATTCTCCGTACAGTATCTGAGTTACACATTGTGTATGTGTGATCAACTTCAATATGAAGTGTGATGATTTTTAACAGTTATGCAGGTGCGACAGCGATGTTTCATTTACAAAATGGGAATGTTTGTTAATTTATTTGTCAACAAAGCTTAGTGATGTGTAAAGGCAGTTCGAAGACTTTGAATGATTGCAGGGGGAGGAGGGTTAAATGTTGCAATACATTTTCTAGAACAATTTGATTGGGTTCAAGTTCGGAGAAAGTTATAGCTAACCTATACGCACAATTGTTCCTTAATACGAAAATAATTCTCCAAAAGCCGAGTTGTGTGGTTCTAGAATTATAATTTCTGTTTATCGATAAAGGGTGTTTGCAACTAATCACATCAGGTCTCTTCAAAAGTGAAGTTCAGGTAAATAAAGGGAGATTGCAATTAATAATATTAGGTCTTCGGTAATGAAATACCTGTTAATGGAGGATGCTTGCAATTTATCGCATTAGGTCTTTGTAACTGAAATACAGGTTAACAAAAGATGAATGCACAACAAACACAACAATCTAAAGAATGCTTACAATTCTTTCTAACTTAAACACAGGTTAATAAAGGATGCTTGCAATTATTCATAGAAGTTCTTCATTACTGAAATACAGTTAAAAATAAATATATAATTTAATTTTAAAATTAAGTTAATAAAAGATGTTTGCGACCAATCACATCCATTAAAAGAATGCTTAAAATTCCTTATGAGTAAATAGAAATTAGTAAAGGATGCTTGAAATTAATCACACAGTACTTCCTGATTGAAAGACAGGCTAATAAAGGATACTTGCGATTAGTAATAGCAATTCTTCATTATTGAAATACAGTAAAAATTAAATATATAATTTAATTTTAAAATTAAGTTAATAACAGCAGTTACTAATCAACGTATCATCAATTTAAAGAATGCTTACAATTCTTTATAACTAAATACAGGTTAATAAAGCGTGCTTGCAATTAATTACAGCAATTCTTTATTACTGAAATATAGTTAAAAGGAAGTTAATAATTTAATTTGAAAATTAAGTTAATAATTTAATTTTAAAAAGAAGTTAATAATTTAATTTTGAAATTAAATTATGCAATCTTAAAATTAAATTAATAATTTAATTTTAAAGTTAAGTTTATGAAGGAGGTTTGTAACTAATCACATCAATTTAAAAGATGCTTGCAATTAATCACAGCAGTTGTTCATAACTGAATACATGTTAATAAAGGATTCTTGCAATTAATCACAGCAATTGTTCGTAATTGAATATAGGTTAATAGAAAACGTTTGAAATTAATCACAGTAGTTCAGCATAACTGAAAAACAAATTAATAACGGATGCTTGCAATTAATCGCAACAGTTCTTCGTAACTGAAATACTGTTTAATAAAGGATGCTTTCAATTAATCACAGCAGTTCATAACTGAAATACAGGTTAATAAAGGAGTTTGCCATTAGTCGAAACAGTTCATAACTCAAATACATGTTAATAAAGGATATTTGCAATTAATCATAGCAATTCTTCGCAACTGAAATACATGTTTATAAAAGATACTTGCAACTAAACACATCAATTTAATCACTTCAATCAATCAACACTAATATAATCGCATCAATTTTTATTTTTCAGTCACGAAGACCTGAATAAATTAATTCAAGTTTTCGTAACTGAAATACAGATTAATAAAGGACACTTGCAAATAACCTCATCAGGTCTTCGTAACTGAAACATAGATTAATAAAGGATGCTTGCAACTATTCACGCCAGTTTTAGAGAGAGAGAAAAAAACAAGAAAGAAAAACTCAGCTCACAAAATAGACTTGCATGTAATTTACTGTCTTCTTTTTTTTCACTGGAATGTTATAACGATGTAAAAAAAATTAAATGCCAAGTTATATCCAAAAGAAAAAATATTCTTTAATAAAAAAAAAGACGTTAGCGAAGCTGTTATGACGGGAAAGCGTATTTCATCACTGCAAAAGAGCCATTCATTCTGTGCATCTTTTGAAAAAAAGTGTGTTCGTTTAATGCTCCAGGGCGGGGGGCTTGTTTTCCGTGAAGCACCCCGGCGGTAACAGAGTCCCCCCCTCCTTTTTTTTTACTCTTTCGTGTTTGCATTGTGAGGAATTCGAAGCGCGCCGTTATTAACATCATAAAGTGACGTTTCTTGAAGACTCCGGAATCTTCCTTCCAGAGGGATTATGACTTGGTTATTTATTCGCGCTCTGTTCGCTAAACGCGCCATCATTCCTTCCTCTTCTTCTTCTTCTTCTAACGTAGATACGCTTGATAGATGAAGAAAATGCAACATCAAATGGATTTTCCCCCTGTTGCCACGGTAACGGCATTAAACGCGAATTTGAAATCCCCAAAACGCGCATGCAATACTCAGTATACTCACTAATGTTGAGAATTGCATTACTGTTTTGTACTCATAAGAACAACCTGTCACTCAAATCTGATAGCAGATATTCGGTGTCATGCACAAGGAAATGAGCGAATATCTGTACACCTTCACAGGTCGAAACAACTAAGGTTTGAACATCATTCAATTGATATACCATGAGTTGTTCCATCGCGATGGGTGAAAGACCACCAGTAGCATATTAAGTATTGCATTATCAATGTTCACCGTCAGAGCTATTCCCGTTGCTATTGTAACGTCTCGGCTTATACTAGATTTATAATGGTTTCAAGAAGTGGGCTTTCAGGTTCACGGGGACACTTTGAATTTTATTTACAAACATTATATATACAAGGTGATTATAATTAAAGTCCCACTTTAAAAATGCTATGAAAAAAAGAAACTCTCGTCACAATGAGTTCACATTTGAACTGAAGATACTGGAAGAAGGAGGAAACAGTATGGCGTAAAAAAAAGTTACACCGATTTTTCCCATCCAATTTGATATGACCTTGCCGTAGTGGATGGGATTTCCTCTAACAGTTTCACAACTGTCGAATGACTTGGAAGTCATTTTTTCCTTCAAAAAACCGAAACAATCAAGCACATTAAACGCTACAGTAGGTTTAATGTGCAAATCATGCCCAATAAGTTGTCATTTTGATTCAAATATCATTGGCAGCCGAATTCACTTTCTTTATGCACCTTCTATTAATACACTTTGGAACTTTTTTTAATGCCGTACAGTTCTCTTTTTGAATGTTTTCAACAAGTTAACAAAACTCATCTTCCTCCCTTCTTGAATGTCTTCCACAAATTGACAAAACTCATCTACCTCCCTTCTTGAAGATCTTCCACAAATTGACAAAACTCATCTTCCTTCCTTCCAGAAGGTCTTCCACAACTTGACAAAACTCATCTTTCTTCCTTCTAGAAGGTCTTCCACAAATTAACAAAACTCATCTTCATCCCTTCTAGAATGTCTTCCACAAATTGACAATACTCATCTTCCTCCCTTCTTGAATGCCTTCCACAAGATCAACAGTAACGAAAGGAATTTCTCGACGAAAAATGAAAACAGCGATCAATATATCATATATCAAGCTAAATGGGCCAATGTGACAAACTTGAACGAAACCCACCTACTCGAAATGGATTCCCAATACGGCAACCTATTTCTATGGTAACCGCCATTCTCTAGACAACATGGTGGGAAGATATTTCAAGGTGGGCAAGCAATTTGGGACCACCATTTAAAAATTATAAACGGAGGATAATTTCAGATGAATGGAATAAACTGAGGGAAAAAGCCCGCTGTGACTGAGAGAAATGGAATCGTCCAATTTTCCACCAGTCTTGCTATAGGAAATAATTGACTGACTTTCTAAATATCCGATGTCAGTCCAAACTATAGGATTTCCAATCGATACCAATTCAAAATATAGGTATTTGCATCCAATGTCAATCTTAAATGTAGGTATTTTCTCTCGATGACAATTCAAAAGGTAGGTATCTTGTATACGATGCCACAGGAATGGCAAGTAACTAACTGATCACGCGATCGGATAACAATCCAAAATATATGTAATTTGCATACTACATCAATCTGAGATATAGGAATTTGTATCCGATGCCAATCCAAACAGACACCACTCTAAATTATAGACATTTCGCATCCTATGCCATCCCAAAATATAGGGTATTTGCATCCAGTGAAAATGTATAACATAGGTTCTTTTTCATCTCATGTAAAATATCCTATATTTTGGATTGGCATGGGACGCAAATACCTTATATTTTGGGTTGGCATGAGATGCGATTGGCATTCGATGCCAATGCAAAATGTAAGGTATTTTGCATTCAATGCTAATCTAAAATATGTTATTATAGATTTGTACCGTTGTACTTAAATTAATTACTAAATTTTGTACTATTATAGATTTTGACCGACGCTAATACAAAATGTACGCATTTTTCATGCCATGCCAACCCAAAATATAGGATATTCTGCATCCCATGCCAACTCAAAATATAAGGTATTTGCATCCAATGCCAATCAAAATATAGGATATTCTGCATCCGATGCCAATCCAAAATATAGGATATTTTGCATCCCATGCCAACCCAAATATAAGGTATTTGCACCCGATGCCAATCCAAAATATAAGATATTCTGCATCCGAGGTCAATCTATAATATAGGATATTTTGCATCCGATGTCAATGTGAAATGTACTATTATAGATGCGAACCAATGCTAATCCAAAATGTAGGCATTTTGTGTCTGATGCCACTGGAATGCCGAGTAACTTAACTCATCACGCCTTCAACCTGCCATCACTCGAAACGACATCGTTTGGCATTTCTGTGTTGCCATTTAAATACACGCCAAAAGAAAAAGAGAGAGAGCGTGCGGATTATAAATATCGTCTGCTGTGTGAAATGAGTTGGGTCATTGCATTTGTCTTCCCAACACAACACACGCATAAACACAGGAAGAAAAAAAAATTATTCAAAATCGTTTTCGTTTTTTTTTGTTCGTCTTTCAGAATCGTTCCTCGCCGTGTCTTCAGCTGTGCTCGGCAATCCTCTCGTCGGGGAGGGGGTGCTCGGAGGAAGATCGTTTTCTCCGCTCTTTCTGTTCGATGTGGCGTGCGGGAGAGAGCCTGTCGCTAATTAATTTTATATTGCCACTTGTAGGGGGGAAGGAAAGAGATTGAACGCGGTGTCGGATGTCCTATACGCTTTCTGTTGTGAAGTGAAGGGGGGCGGATTAGGGTTGCTGCCGTGTGGGAAAAAATTCATTTCTGCAGAATTTCTGCACTGCAAAGAGAACATAAGCGAAAAAAAAAAAAAAATTTATAAGACAGCTTAAAAAAATCAGTAAAAATAGCAAATAGATTACGAAAGGAGTTTTATATTTACTCCTGATATCTATCTATCTATCTATCTATCTTTTGCATAGATATACATATATGTTTAAGTATGTATGTACACACACACACACACACATATATATATACACATGGTGATTATAATTAAAGTCCCACTTTCAAAATGCTGTAAAGAAAGAACCACTAGTCACAATGAGTTCATATTTGAACTGAAGATACTTGAAGAAGAGGGAAACGGTACGTCATCAAAAAAGTTCCAAAGTGTATTAATAGATGGCGCTGTAAGCGGCATAAAGAAAGTGAATTCGGCTGCAAGGGATATTGTATTTTGAATCGAAATGACAACTTATTTGGCATGAGTTGCACATTCAACCAGCCGTAGTGTTCAATGTGCTCGATTATTTCGGTTTTTGGACGGAAAAAATAACTTCCAAACAGTTGTGACACTGGGAATGGAAAGCCCATGCACCACAGCAATGCCATACTCAATTGAATGGAAAAAATCGGTGAAACTTCTTCCGGAACCTTTATTTTGATGCCATACCGCTTCCCCCTTCTTCAAGTATCTTCAGTTTAAATTTGAACTTATTATTTTTTTTTATTTATTTATTTTTTTTGCAGCATTTTGAAAGTGGGACTTTAATTATAATCACCCTGTATATATACATTGGCCTCCAAAAGTTAAGGAACAACATGTTTTTCGAAGCTTACCATAAAAAAAATGACAGTAACAATAAAATTTATAGTTTATACATATGATAAAAACGAACTTTGTGCAAAAACGATAGCTACCACTTTTTTTTCATAGAAAAGAACAGGTATATATGAGAAAATATGCAAATATCAGAAAAAAACGAAATTCCGAAATTACGCGTGTAACTTTTGTTGATTTACAACTTTTGTTTGTAGATTCGTTGATAATAGGCAGTGGGATCCCGTAATGTCAGAGAGAAGCCATTTGCCCGATCACTAGGTCGACCACGAGCTACAAGACCTGCAGAAGACCGTTTATAGCTCTTTCGGCCCGAAGGAGAGGAAGCATTTCTGGGCCGCAACTTATTTCAGACCACTCTGTAGTATCAGGGAGAAGAATATCCGTTAGTACGGTGCGAAGGTGCCTACATAATTCAGATCTCTATGCAAGGGGACCAGTTGTGCGTGTCCCCCTCAACGGACGACAGGGAAGGGCCCACTTATCTTGGGCAAGAGAACACGTTTCCTGGACCAGACAGTGATGGGCTCCTGTACTCTTTACAGAAGAGTCCAGATTCAGAGTCCGATACCAGATACATACATACTGAAGCCAACACTGTTGAAAAACACAGTTGCCGAGGTGGGGGAATAATGGTTTGGGCAGAGATCTCACTCGGTGGTCACACTGACCTGCATGTGTTCCAGGGAGGAACTGTGACTGGTTTGAAAAATTGGGAAGAGATCCTTAATCCATATATCCGCCCATATGCCGGTGCAATTGGCAATCTTTTCTGATTTATGATAATGCAGGACCTCACCGAACCGTAGTTGTTGAGGAATATTTTGAGGGTCTTGGTTTGGAGCTAATGGAATGGCCAGATCGATCTTCAGACCTGAATCTGATAGAGTATCTTTGGGGCTACCTTGGTAGACAGGTTGCTGCTTTAAGTCCTCCTCCAAGGTCTTTAGGAGAGCTGGAACAAAGCTTATTTCGTGTCTGGTCTTCTCTTCCCATTTCGGTGACCGACAACTTAATTGACAGCATGGAAAGTCGATGCCGCCAATGCATTCAAGCCAAGGGTGGGCATATCCTTATTAAAACTCATTTTTGTTATGTTTCTATGACATTTTACCACATAAAACTGGGATTATTATTTTTTTCACGAAAGGATTTTTCCATCGAGATTGCCTTTTTTTGTTGTAAATCATTTTTACGTTTTACTTAAGTAAGTTTCTATGTTGCAGTCAATACATAACTGTTTTGTGCACATATCATCCAAATTTGGTGTTTCTACATTCATTCATTTGCAAATTATTCATAAAAAACGGGTTGTTTCTTAACTTTTGGAGGCCAGTATATATAAATATATAATTGAAAAAAAAATAATAAAAGAGAAATATAATATGATTAATTAAGAGTAAGTTGAAAAAAATTGGGAATTTAAAAATAATATATAAATATGAAATGAGAAGAAACTATATGATAGAAGGAGGTCCACCATTAGGTGGGGCTTGCTGTAATGGTACTTCAGGAGAAGGATTTTAGGGGAAAAAAAAACATATTATAGGTTAAGAACAGTACGTAGTCTTTTCTATTTTTAAACAAAGAAATATCATACCATGGAAGAGAATTTAAAATCGAATTACAAGTGTGAGGAAAGTTATTGTAGACATTTTTAGTATAAATTGGCGAATGTTCTTGAAGTTAAGCGATCGTCGGTACCTAATACGGTGATGGCCAACCCAAATGATTGTACGTGTCGCTTTTAGAATGCATCCTAACTCTGCGAGCTGCTTTTCAAATTATAGATCCCCATATCAGATTTAGACCCACTATAGACATTTTTTGGAGTGAAAAATTGAAACATATTGAGTTATTATTAATGTGTTTACTATTATTTTTATATGTAAATATAGAAAATATAATATTAATGATACTAAACGCACACTGTAAAGAAATATATAACACTCAAAATGAAATATAAAAAATATATAAGTACAAATGAAATAAAAAAAAAATGAAATCATTAAAAAATATTTATTTTACGAGTGCGATATTTGTTTTCCGCTCTTTCACACAGCTTTTGCAAATCGATGCTTGCACATCATGAGTTTGCAGAATATAACTTAATTATTCTGCGAACTCATCAATAAATCAGGCAATATCTGTCCTATATTCGCAAGAATATTATTTTAAAATCAAAGTTAATTTTTTCTCATTATTTCGACAATTCATTTTTGAATATATGGATGTACTCATAATGTAATTCTTTAATACATTGGTTTTCACTACTTTGGCCATTAAAAAATAAAGATATTTTGTAAAAGTGTGATATATCTCATGGGCCGGAAAAATGATCTAGGGCAGGGATGAGCAAACTACAGCCCGCGGGCCAACTTCGGCCCGCCAGAAGTTTCTATACGGCCCGCGGATAGAATTTTTATTTGCCGGTCAGAGGCAAGAAAAAAAAATATATATATATATATATTATACATCCATCTTCTTTTGATTAAATATTATTTTTTTCTTCCTTTTTTTCAAAGGACTAATGACGTTTTTACTTTCTCTATTTTTGTTCTACAAAACATAAATCTACGGAAATAGCAAGCACAGACAGCTTTCAATCGGTAAAGTATTAAAATCAGAAATTCTTTATTAGTTATAACTGTAGAATCAGTACATCTCACTCCGAACCTCACTATAAGGAACTTCTAAAAATGAAATCGCAATTTCATTCCTCTCATTAACATATTTAACTTGTAATACTTGCATATTGCTTTTAAAATTTTAGAAAAATTTATCTTGGCCCGCCAAACATTTTTTTTCTTCGATTTTTGGCCCGCGTCTGAAAAAGTTTGCCCATCCCTGATCTAGGCGGTCCGCGGGCTGGCCACCCCTGGTCTAATATCCTGATTCCTGACGTACCAAGGTGAGTGTGTGATCATCCGAAGAATTTTGCTTTCAAGTCTTTGGGAAATTCTAAGGCTTAAAGTATTGTTCATGAATTGCTTTTTTTTGGTTAATGTATACTTTTGGAGTTACTTAGTCCCTGGGGGCTCCATCTCCGATAGGACAGGATAAATACAGTTGGAACAATGAAAATTACCCAGAATATATTTATAGGTATAATAAAAAATTAACTGACAATCATAAACAAATAAAAATAGAAATTAAACTAAAATTTTGCGCCGACGTTTTAAATCATAACTGGGAACGTAAGAGTCCATCTCCTGGATTGCAGTATCTTCATGATTCATATGCGTGGCAAAAAATTTAACAATTAAAAATTGTATTTAAGAAAATTTTTTAAGGAAGGAATGTTAATAGGTTTATAGATATCAAAATTGCACATGAACCCTTTAGCAGAGGTCATTTGGCGGAGAGTGATATTTTGTAAAGTTTCAAGCTTTTTCAATTTCCTCTATTAGCTGACACTCTCCCTATATATATCTTGTTCACATTTTCAATCGTTCATAAAATACTTTCTTTTTATTCATCCACTCAAGTTCAAGTACATTTTTTTTTTTTTTTTGAACTTGTAGTGGATGACACTGGATATTAATACAGTTTTTTCAAATATTAATTCATTCATTAATTTTAGTTTTTTTTAGATTTAAGTTGCATATATCTACCCGTACATGGTGCCAGATAAACATAAAAAATTGAATGAAAATTATTTATAAAGGACTTTCTGCAATAGAGTAAAAAAAAGTAGGAATTGACTTTAAATTATTATTTTTTTTTATATTACTTGTTTAAAAATTAGATTTAGCTGCATAGGACCAGACCGAGCAAGCGTACGTGAGAATTGGGCGAAGCATAGCCGTATAAAGAAGAATTTCGTTATCCCTGGTCATGGTAGAATTTCTATGTATAAGAGGGTAGAGTTTTCTGAAGGCAATACGAAATTTAGTTTTGGTGTGCAGAAAATGTTGTTTCCAAGTTAAATTCGTGGATTACTGGCAGTGTGCAATGTTTTTAATAAACTTCAGGGGCGATAAGTTCCCTTCTGTGGCAACCGGCACCGGGCAAGACGATACGGGAGAATCGTATCGTCTGCGTTTAGTAGCAGAGGGGGGTCGACACGTGACCTCTTGTCTCTCCGAATGAGAATCGGCCGACAACGAGAGAGAGATCGTTTGGGAATGAAGGAGGGAAGGGGGGAGACGGAAGAGGATCATTACACAGCTCATAAGGGTGTTTTGTGCAATTGTCGCCCCCTCCTTGCGTAACCCCCCAGGAGGGTAGGGAGGGGGGGAGATCGTTTGGTGAAGAGGACGGTTGACAAACAGGGACTTCTGTTTCCAGACTTCGTGATGTCCGCCGCTCTGTGCGATCGGATTTCCTTCGCTCACCGTTTTAGCGGTGATTTGCCGTTGCTCTCTGCCAACAGAGAGTCTCCAACGCAGCGTTTCTGTGCAAGAAAAATTGCATCGTTTTGTTTGTTTATAGTTAAATTTAATCCGCAATAACGCCACATTTAATCCTCAGTAACACCCCATTTAAAGTGACATTGAAGATTAAATTTAACTTTAAACGTAGTGCTATTTACCCCGCAATAGCACCACATTTAACGTTAAATTTAATCTTCAATAACACATTTAAAATAATGTTAAATTTAATCTTCAATAACACCACATTTAACGTTAAATTTAATCCTCAGTAACACCACATTTGACGTAATGTTAAATTTATTCTTAAATGACACCACATTTAGCATATTAAATTTAATCCACAATAACACCACATTTAGCATGTTGAATTTAATCCGCAATAACATCACATTTAATGTAATGTTAAATTTAATCCCAATAACACCACATTTAACGTTAAATTTAAACCGTAATAATACCATATTTAACGCAATCTTAAATTTAACTTTTTTTTTTTCATGAAGATGACAACAAAAAACATGACCCACTGCCATTTTAGAATTTAATATTTTTCTACGAATTATTTAATCTACAAAATTATTGATTAATTTAAAAATTTAGGAAGATCATAATTTGAGGAAGGTAAAAGTAGTAAGACCCAGCAGCAATGAATAAACAATCGAATATATAAATAATTATTAAACAATGTGTTTTTTAATGAACATTTTTCATATATTAATTCAAACTAAGAACATTTTTGTGAATGACGTACTTAGATGAATACCAATGTTATTTGATTATTTATTACCCTAACTCAGGGGTCGGCAACCTTTTGAGTCGGAAGAGCCAAAAATGGCAATTTACAAAATTTCAGTTTTTAAAGAGCCACAAAATTTTTTCTTGCCAACAATAAATAAAAGGTGGGCTGAAAGGTTCGTAGGCTAAAACATAGATGGCGTTACTAGTATTAAATCCATATAAGGTTAAGAAGGTTAGGGCTAACTAAAAATCATATGGATTTAATACTAGTAGCGCCGATTTAATAATACTAGCCCACCTGTTAGTACTCGCATAAATAAAGTTTTTTGATAAAAAAAAAAACTAATCTATTTATTCATAAGGAAAAATATCTATTTATTCATTATATCATTATATCATTCTATTTATTCATTATTAGATAATTACTTATTATTTAAGTAAAAAATTAAAACAATTAAACATTTACTTACAACACTAACTTGTACTTCAATAACAAACAATTGAGCAAACAAATTCAATGGCAGCGTTGGCTTTGCATGGTTTTAGAAAGTTTGGATAAATTTGGCTCATAACTTGTTGCTTTAAGTTTCAAACACGACTCTAAATTTTCATTTGTTAGTTGGCTTCTTACTTTATTTTTAATTATATTCGTGCAAGAGACCGCTTGCTCGCACTAATATGTCGATCCAAAGATGTCAGCACTCCAAATGCCAACTTCTTCACCTCACTGTAGCAATCTGGAAGACTATTCCATGCGTCGAATATAAATGCCTCAACTCGGGGCATTTCTTTTAAAGTTGTCCACTTTTGTTGCGTTACGTACATACATTTCTGGACCTCCAACTCTTCCAACTTGCTTTTCAACTCTGTAAATTTTCCACTCTACAAAGCTTTACTTTTTAAATCGATCAATTGCATTTCTAGAGATCCAGTATCAATTCCAAATGGCTCAATGATTTCGTTACTATTTGTGTTGAGAGGATTTACTATGAATGCTAGAGTGGTTTTGTTGGTTTTGAATTGCTCAAATCTATCAGCAAATTCATCTTTAATTTTTTTCATAACTGTGCTGAAGTGTCAACAGTTGCACTGGTTTTATCACGATATTGCTTTAGAAATTGAAAATGAAGTAATCTACCGCTCTGAATATCTTCTGCAAAAAGAATTAATTTTTCTTCAAAACAAACCAATTCTTCTACCAAAACATAGGCTGAGTTTCCCTTTCCTTGCAGTTTTAGATTCAGCTCATTTAATTTCGCTGTGATATCCACCATAAAGTAAAATTTTTGCAACCATTTGTCGTTCTCTAATTCAGGGTGATTAATGCGTTTTTCATTTAGGAATGTATTTATTTCATTCAAGCACAAAGCAAAACGTTTCAATACCTTACCTTTGGAAAGGCATCGCACTTTATTGTGAAGAAGGAGGTCGGTATACTAAGTCTCCATTTCGTTTAAGAATTCTTTAAACAGACGATGGTAGAGTGCTTTTGACAAGATTCTGTTAACAATCTTGATTACAAAATTGATGACATCAACTATTTCGGCCGGAAATGTTTGGGCACAAAGCGCTTCTTGGAGAGAAGAACGTTATGCAGTGAACGGAAGAACGTTATGTAGTGAAACGTAAGAATTTCGTGGTTTATTTTGCTCTGAAAAATTGCTGTTGCCCCTTTATTCACACTGTCACACTTCTGGCTCCATCAGTTGCTATTGAAACGATTTTATTTAAATCGATCTTATTGTCTTCAAGGCATTTTTGCACGGCATTCGCTATATCTTCCCTTCTAGTTTGTCCCGAGAGCGGTAGCAATCCTAGAAGTTCTTCTTTTGAACCTTGGCAAGACATATACCTGACAAAAATTGCAACTTGTGCTGTGCCTTTTATGTCGCAAGACTCATCTATAGCAAGTGATAAGGCAGAAGAAAGTTGAATATCTTCCACCTGCAAATATGTTACATTTGAAGACATTTTAGCTATTCTATCTTGTACTGTTTTAACGGATAGTGGCAAATTATTGATTTTTTTCAAGATTACTGGTTTGTTTTTGAAATCATGAAATAGTTCTTCAGATGCACGTATGAAGAAATCTTTGACATACTCACCATCTGTGAATGGTTTACTTTACCTACCTTTACTTTGGTTTTTTTATTATTATATATATATATATATATACACGTACATACATAACTTTGAGAAGATAATTCGCTTCTAATTCTTTTACTTGAAACAACAAATTATACGTCATGCCAAAGCACTGACGAAGATGCCAAATTGTCTTGCGTCGAAAACGAATTAAAACCTATATAGAAACATCCGACGATGGCGTCATTCGAGAGCTTCCGATGGACTGACGACAGTGACATCGTGTGTCACGGGGGAGGGGTGCGGTGAAAAGCTAGTACAAGTGGCTGAGAGATAGGTCTAAATCCTAATAAATTCTCCTGGCCTAATCCTCGTTAATCGATTCAGAACGATTCTTAAATGTTTTTTTTTTTTTTTTTTTTTTTTGATAAAATAAATAATATTTGAGTAGGCAACTAAAGAGCCGTAGCTTCACAACCAAAGAGCCGCATGTGGCTCGCGAGCCGCAGGTTGCCGACCCCTGCCCTAACCCTTTGTGCCAAATGTTAACAAAAAATATCCTTGTGTTTTAATTGTCATGTTTGTCAATGTTTTACAACCTAATTTAACAATAGCATCCAAAAAAAGTCCATAAAATATTGCTTTAAAATGTTGACTCTGAATGTGGTCGGTTAATTTAAAAGTTATTTGCCTCAGAGTAGCTCGCCTTATTTGACAGCATCAAGATATTGGCCATTGTAAAGTGGGTTAGTATCTAGAATTCTGTGTCAAACACATCGCCAAGTCGATAAGTAAGCATAGAAATCAATAGGCCAGGTAGTTTGAGCGGCAAAATGATATTACGCCAAAATCCTGCACTGGGTTGCCAAATCGCCAAGTAAACAAACAAAATGGTTGTCGAAGTTCAGTATCATTGTAAAACGTATTTCGCCAAAATTTATAGCCAAACAGTGCTATTATGCTAACAACATTTTGTCAACATTTTATTCCTAAATTGCTTTCACACCAAATTAAATCGCTTTATCGCCAAATTATTATGTGGATTTTTATTTTGCTAACTCACAAAAAGGAATCGTTTACATAAAGATCGCTGTTAAGAAAAAATTTCACCAGAATTATTAGCTAATTCGCCATTTTTTTTTCGAATTCGAATGATAAATCAACAAAAGAGAAAAAAGAAGAAGATATCAGAGAATAACTTACCTTTTATTGTGGTATGTCCTTCGTCTGTGGTGGAAACGAACGTTTTATTCCGTCGATGAAATCATAAAAAATTTTGCAGATGTCAACCCCATGCGCCTCCACATAAACTCTGCCAGATAATTATCAAATGTTCCGGACACATTATTTTATTGTTATTAATTTATTTTAATTATTAAAAATTTAAATTGTAACGTTAACTAACGTTCTAAAAAGCTAAAGCTTCACATATTTTGTGCGAATTCTAATTACGGTTGCCACAAAATCCTAACTAAACGAACATCTTTAAAAATGAAATTAATTATTTAAGAATAAAATATAAGTCATAATAAATTAAAAAATCGTTTTCTTGTTTGTTTCGTATTTTCATGCGGGGCAACGTCATAAAAATTATTTATATTCTGCATAAGCGACAGACATACGTTATAAGAATAAGCTCGGAATTATCAATAATTTATTGGAATACTTATTTAAAAGCATTTATTTTTGTTCTTGTTTACTGCAAATAAAAATTCTGCGAATAATTATCAAAACAGCAATAAAATAGTCGTTATATTGTTCGGAAAATGAAGCTACGAATTTCTCTAATTACAGTATTGCAACCTTAAAGAAATTGGCGGAATATTCAAGGTTGCAAGATTGGCGACTTCCTCGGGGTTACAGTATTCTAGATTTTAACCGTAAAATGTTTCAAAAATTCAATTTAAGAAGTCGCCAAAAGTATGTTCCATTTTAAAAGAAAAGATCGTAGATTTATATTAATAGAGATTCTTAAAGAGGTTTGTGAAAAAAATTTGGAAAATTTACTTTTTAAATTTATTTTTATAATTTTCTTGTTAAATATTAACCTGTTTAACTTTCTGTTTTTATATTGTTTACATTTTCCTTTATTGTTTTTATTACTTTTACACTGTTGTAAGTATTACTGTCACCTTTACTCAATTTTTAATTTTGATTATTTTTTCAAAAACGGTCTGTTGCATTTATATAACAAAACATGTACAGTGTTATTACATACCATATATATAATGTTGAAAGATATATATATAAATATATATACAAGGGTAACTCTGAAATGTTTGAGACAGTGGCAGACGACAAACGCAGAAAAAAAAAATTCGCTAAATTTGTAAATTTGAAATCTTTTATGGCCGCAGACGATAATTTGTGGCAACAATTGCAATTTAGCTGTCGTAGAATAGATTTTAGAAGAAAGGAAAATGGAATTGACGCGAGAGCATTATCGCGCTGTGATTTTCTATGATTTTAAAGTGGGATTAAATCAAGAAGAATGCATTCAACGTCTAAAACTAACATATGGAAACGAATCTCCATCTCGTGCTACTGTATTTAGATAGTTTACAGAATTTCAGGTAGACTTCGAAGTTTTCTGCTGGATCAAGAACACCCAGGAAGACCTTCATCAGCTGTAGTTCCAGAAAATGTGTCGGTCATACGAAAAATGCATTGATGTTGGAAGGGATTACTTTAAACACTCTTAAAATTTAGTAAAGCCGTATCTCAAAAATTTCAGAATGACCCTCGTGTATATATATATATATACACAATGTATGCATTTCATACGATGTTTTTTTCCAATAATTTTGCACATCCACTTTGTGTTGCGAGAAATTTTTAAATTCAAAAAGGGAAGTCGAGAACGAAAAAAAAGTTTAAGTACCCCTGTTCTATATGCCATCGCTGAGAGCGTGCATTTCAAATGGTTCGTATAGATTAGAATGTTCATGGTTCAGGTGGTTTTCTACATCGTAAATAAAAGGTTTTGCAAAGTAAAGTAGAGAATAAACGAGACTTACAAGATGGAAAAGAATCAATTTACAGTGCAAGCTCGTATTGATCCAATATGCTTCCCGTTTTGGTGCAGCAGAAAGACAAACAATGGAAAGTGATTCTCACTCAGGAAACGTTGTAAAAGTGTGTTACTTGCTTTTCTATTTGGGGAAGAAAGAAGTTACGAGATCTTCTTCCGTTTCATGAGGTTTTATGAAAATACAGGTTTGTTCTTATGGTGAATTTCTTAAATAACTGCAGTTCCAATAGTGAATGTCCTCAAGGCCACTGATTCCTTCCATTCCTTTTGCCACAATTTCCACTGTTTTTGAGATAATGACCTCTCAGATATATAGACGTGTTGATTTTATTTCTAGAACTTTGTTCATCTATAAAATAGTATGAATATTTCAGAGGCGGAATCTTGGCAATTTTTCTCCTACCATGTCAGAGCCCACTGCGAGATAATATCGCTAACAGATTTTCCGGGTGCCATCCTCTCGATAAACTTCTCCACTTGCAAGTTTTTGCAAGCGAAGAAGTTTTCTTAAATCAGACACGCTAACGGCACATTGAAACCTTGCTGCTATAACCATTATTTATGACATTGATGATATCCTATCATTTCCATTATAGAAGGTGGATCGTACCTATCTTTAGCCAACTTTTGAAAGAGAAAAAAAATGTATTACGAGCTGCATTCGAGGGGGAAAATGTGTCACAGGCCGCATATGAAATATAATAATTGAGCGTTGCATTTAAATTGTTAATGATTAAGTTAAGTTGTTGTTATATATATATATATATATTAATAAATAATATACGAATTAAAATATCCACCTAATTCAAATAGGTACGAATATAACGACATAATAAAGTTTGATTACCTTTGTGCAAAAATTTTTAAACAGTAAATGGGCCTATATTTTTAATCATTGAAATATGGCATATTTTAAGAGAAGGAAAACAAGAAACTTGTTTCGGTATTCCCACCTTTTGGTGTATGCAAGCTTGTAAAATAAATTCTACTCGGTTCAACTTGGTTCATGTGGACTTTTCTAAATATCTGCAGTTCCAACGGTTAAGAACTTCAAACCAATTAGTCCATCCTTTAAAAGCAACAAATAATTTAAATTCGGAAGGTTTTTTTCTCCCCCCTATATTGTACACGATGCCAGATTCGTGACCCAGTGGCAACTAGTATGCAAGAGGGCCGATGTTCGAGTTGGCTGACGACATTGTTGTAGTAATTACTTTCAGAAATGGGACACTCAATGGCGATTGTGGCAATATGTGTAAAACCATCTCGCTGTGATAGTAAGGCTGCCTGATAGGAGTTTACCGAGTTTCTCTCATAAGATCGGTCTAATTAGCCTAAAGTGTGGCCGTAGAGTGACAAACAAAACCAAACTTTCATAGGACACAAATGAAAGGTAATTACCACTAAAAATGTCTTCTTATTGATCATCAGTGGGCTGTTCGTGGAGCTTATAAGTGAAGTTCACCTGACCCACTGAGACCCACCGATGCTCAAGAAGGAAAAATAGATATTGTCCATAGTTTTGGAAACAATGACTTATCAATGATCTATCAACAAACATTTTTAGAACTTTTTGTTTTAGAAATGGCAAACCAATCATCCCTCAAAAAAATTTAAGAACCACTGTGTTAATATAAATTGTAAATATATAAATTTAAGACATTTATTTGAAATATATGTATTAAATTTGTAAATATATGTTGGATAAATTTGAAGGAGTTATTTTTAGCCAACGTTTAACAGCAAGTCCTTCACCTTCAGAAGTCAGTGCATCCTGGTTTCAAAGACACCAATATTCACCACGTGTTGTACTCTGCTTATCTCTAATCTGGCTGTTGCGTAACCTTCTCCCCTCTCTCCGGTAGCGAACTCAGATCCGTGAGATTAAGAGTTGAGGTTAATCGCGGCCGCGTTTATCATCGTGTCACATCTTAATTTCGGTCTCCATGCGCCGTTGCTCACGGCGGTCCTCTAAAACGTGAGGCACTATCGCTTGTTATTGGTGGAGATTTTTCGTTGGGGAGGAGTCATCGCAATTTCGTCATTTCCGGAAATAAAAGTAGACCCAATGATATGTGGCATAGGAATTATTAAAACTCTGTGCAACTATTAAAAGGGTATAATAAATGCAAAAATTAAAAAGTAATTAAAGCAATTAAAAATGTATTAATATTTAACGTGAACAGTATAGAATAGCATCTATGGATATTTTTTTTATACAAGAATAAAACATGAAAAACATAGGAAAGATAGGATGGAAATGTTTTTTAAAGAAAGTACATGCCTTCATCATTTTAAATTTATAAGATTAAATAAAATTTCAGACAACAAAAAGATTAGAATTAAATCGAAAGTAAAAGACTGCATGGAAGGTATTTTTAAGTTGAAAGTTTTGAGAGAATCGAATTAATTTCAATGATTCATAGTCGCTCAAGTTTGAACGAATTTTTTTTGAAAGAATCTCAAAGTAGATTCAAATGTTCCAAATTATATCCCACGAATCTTTAACATTATTTAAAGATTCCTCCTTTTCATATCTTATTAAGTAACACATCGATTCAATGTTTCTGAATTTGTTCCATAGTTTAATTGGGTTTTGTTTAAATATTACGTACCATACGATAAATGTGAAGTGATACGTATTGATAGCACGAATCTTTTTAAACCCTATGTGTTCAAGAGAGGATTAGATTTAAAGAATCATCCTTTTCAAATCTTACGTTCAAGTAGATTCAATATTGCTGGCTCAGTGAGTTAATTTGCTTCTATTTAAACAATACATACCTTTCGATACATGATGAAGTGATACGTATCAATTGCATGAATCGTTTTTAAACCCTATGCACTCAAGAGAGGTTTAGTATCATTTGTAAGATTCCTATGAATTCCATCCCTACCAACCATAAACATTTTGAATTTTTGTAATTTCCGAAAGAAAATAAACACTTTCTATCAAATTAAACTACCCCCTCCCAATGTGGACACTTTGCCATCTCTATCAGTTTACCGCCAAGTATGTTATCCCTTTATGATTTTAACATTGGTTCTTGAACGTTGCTCCGGTGTCTCTCCAATTTGGAAAATAATTCACAGGTTGGACATCTAAGAAACTAGAATGATTAGATAGAAAATCATCTTAAAATTGTATTGTTATATAATTATAAGAAGTTCATCCTAATATTGCATTGTTATGTAATTACTAAGAAATTCATCCTAATATTGTAGTGTTATAAAAATTCATCTTTACATTGCATTGTTACATAATTATTAGTTAGAAATTTATTTTAATATTGTATTGTTATATAATTATTAGTAAGAAATTCATCCTAATATTGTAGTGTTATAAAAATTCATCTTTACATTCATCTTTACATTGTATTGATACATAATTATTAGTTAGAAATTTATTTTAATATTGTATTGTTATATAATTATTAGTAAGAAATTCATCTTAATCTTGCCTTGTTATATAATTACTAGTACGAAATTTATTTTAATAATATTTCTTAGGGAAAAAATCCAAGCATTGGCAGCCCTAGTAAAAATCCAAAACTTTTTTCCATTTGGTACTGTCACATGATCGACACTGATCACCGTAACCATCACTGGTCCCTTCAGCAAATGAAGAACATTGGCCCAGTATTTAAAACTAACTGCCTTTCCGTTTTTCTTCAGTTAATGGCGCTTAACGGTAAACCGCAACTCCGTTTTTAATATCTTCATCTGACGACCATCTCCCCAAATGAAGAGAGACCCTGTTCAGGGTCCCGCGGTAGCTCATCTGATATCATACATCAAAGGTCCCGCGATCGGTTGACTTCCCGAAATGAATCGAGCACCCCCTTTCGCCTCCCCCACCCCTCCAGTTGATGTATGAGCAGACGATATTAGGCTGTTTGCAGGTGCCTCGTAGGAAGCCATTGTTTCCCTGCACCAAGAGATAAGATCTGAGAGTGGACTGAACCCATGGGATTTGTACACACGATACGAATAATTTCATAAGTCAATACTTACTAAACGAATCACTCACTTTTGAGAGATTCGTATCATAAAATTAATTGAATGAAATTCGAAGTACTTGATAACGGATTATGTTCAATATAGGTGATACGATGCAGATAAATATACCCTGAAAATAAAAAGGGATTAAAAAGTGGTTTTCGCAGCAAATTCAAGCGACATATAATGAATACATTTAAATATAACTAATTTCATTTCCACAATAAATTACAATGAATTTTTATAGAACAATTACTTTATTAAATTCCCGTGTGGTCCGGGTGAGAATAGTTCCACTGTAGCCCATGCATGTTGTAAAAGGCGACTAAAATGGGTACCCAGTGCCTGAGTGGGTTTAAGCAAGATTTCTCATTTAGGATGCCTCATGTCTTTGTGGCCACTCGACCATTTTTTGTCCTTGATCTTGAAGGACAAAAAGAGGGCCTGAATGGTCGAGTGGCTAGTGCTCTGGCGCTCGGTACCACAGGTTTCAGGTTCGAGTCCCGGCGGTGCCATGGATGTTTGTAGTGGTTCGGAATCTACTTTAAACCGTAGATCCCGGTCTCATATGACTGTAGAGCGTCACGGAGCCAAAGTCACACTTCTACCTACGGGTGCTCCATCACAACAAAAGCTGCTTCCTTCCCCTTCAACCATGAGTCCATACGGGTTCGTGGACTTGGTCTAGATTAGATAACTACCAAGTGGGATAAGTAACAACAACAACAACGAGGACAAAAAGAAGTTGCATTTTTTACCTTTTATCATGATTACTCTGTCTAAGTACAAACTTGTTCATGGACTGGGTCTAGATGTTGTTGTCGACCAAGTTGGATAAGAAACAATAAACAACACAACACACACAAACAACACTTTATTAAATTATTTAACTTCTTAAGAATTAACGCCCATTTGATCTACTGGGCATAAAAAAAACGACAGTTTTAGGACTTAAAATCCTGTTGTTTGTTAGAATGGACAGCCTGCCATCTAGACAGCTGAACTTGGCATTTTTTGGCGAGATCCTTGTTCTACAAGAATTTGAAAGTGTCGATCAACAAGACAACAGCAATGGAAAGTATACCAACATTTAAAAAAAATTTTTATTAGCATTTTAACATAATTTTTTGGCCCAAAAATAATTAATGTGTAATTTTAAACATTTTATTAAAGAAATTAAGTTATATTTTTCCTGTTTTGATTCATTTTTATGTAAAATAAAGAAAGCTTTGTATTTCTTTAATATCCTCTACATCGAACAGTGACAACAACAGCTTAAGCAAGTAATTATAATCTCAAAATTGCGTGTCTCACAACATGTTATGTTATTCTCAAAGTCTCCAATGTTCATTATACTGGACATTACATTGACGAAGTCCATTATACTAGACATTATATTGCTTTAGTACATAGTACTGAGCATTATATTGGCGAGCATTATGTTTATAAGTCCATGATATTGGACTTTACACAGCTGATCCATTATACTGGACATTATATTGTCGAAGTCTATGATAATGGACTACTCAGCCGATGTCCATTATACTGGACATTATATTGACGAAGTCCATGATAATGGACTTTACACAGCCGAAGTTCATTATTCTAGGCATGCCAAAAAGTTTAATTTTCTTAATTACTTTTTGAAAAAATGACTTAAAATGCTGTTGTGTACTTACTACCTTTTAGAAGATCTATCATAAATTAGGGGAAAATTGCTCAAAAAATAATGTCTCGGGTCTCAAGAGATTAATGTAATTAAATTTCTGCTCCGCCGCAACCGGTTTCCTTTTTGGGGAGCAATTGTTCTCATGGAAAGGGGTCGAGTATAACGAGGGGAGGGGGTAAACATTCCGAGATGAAAATTTCCCGGAGTCCTGTTTCCCACCAAGAATGATCTATCTCGAGTGCTCATCTCATGTTCGAACATTCCGATGGCATTCGAAGATAGCACATCTGCGGGGCGTCATTTTGTGCGGTGAAACAATAGTTTCCAGCAAATGATGGAACTGCGGGCAAGGACAAGAGATAACTGAAGGAAGTACTAGCTGTATTTCTGCGAATAATAATACAGAAAACTGATGTAATATTAGAAAAAATAAAACCACCACATACTTTAATATTTCTACAGAATCCAAATATTCGTTTCAGTGTTCTATGTCATATTTACTTTAAATATTTTTCAGAGCAAATCGGCGATCGATTCCTGTATCGTGCGTACAGACATTAAAATCGATATAGCAATCATCAAACACTTTTATATTACTAAATGTACATATATATATATACACTCATGTCCAAATTTATCTTTAGATACCCAAACATAATGATATTCTGTGAAATATCCAATCAATATGATCCATCTTTGCAAGGAGTGAAAAACAAGCCTAATTAGCATTATCCAAACAAAAGTAATCAAACTGTTTCTGTTATAAAAATCTAGGCTTATGTCATCCGACGTTGAATCAAGCGCTTTGTTCAGAGTGAATATTTGAATTAATTTTTGCAACATAGCGTTTGATTTCAGTGCGGAAGAATTCAAATCGATTTCTTAAGGCTTCGAAATATCATTTGGAAGAATCTATAAAGTGGAAACTAGAAGCAAGGCAAATGGAGATGGATACTGGAGACTGTTAGAAGCAAGGCAACCAATCACAGAAATGCCATCCAAAGAATCTTTTCTCAACAGAAAAGTCTGTACTTGTTGTACTCAACAGTAAACTCAGTACTTGTTTGGGATTATATGAATGTCTCAGATGTAGGAGATTTGATCATTACGTATGGGATCAGAAATCTAATAACTAATAATACAGTCATATTAGAAAGGGACCTACGATTTAAAGTGTATTCCGGACCACTATAAACATTCATGGCCCAGCCGTGACTCGAACCCGAAACCTGTGGCACTGAGCGCCAGAGCGCTAATATGCCCATAGATATATTAAAGAATAATGTACAACCAAATGCTGCGAAAACGAGTCTCAATAATAATGGCGTAATTTATTTTGTTTTTTAATCTGCGTGATTTATTATTCAAAACAAGTCCCATTTTAAAATTGTGCTCAGTATAGACGGGATTTTTGCTAAATATTATTAAATTAAAATACATGAGTCTTTTTGCTTGAATAAACATGTATTTGAATATCGATCGATTTGATTGCTCCAAATATCGAACCAAATACTAAATCCTTCCTTAAGTAAATATCATGTACCGCATTAAATTCTTCGGTCCTTCTGTATCACTGACAGAAAGAAAAAAAACGAGAACAACATTGTCAGGAAGATGTTCCTTATTCGAAAAAAGAAAGAAAGAAAAAAAAATCTTCATTTCAGTTGGGTTCCCTGCGCCATAATTCACGAGAATGCTGCGTTGCGCAAAGCCTACAAAAGACCATAAATCTGGAACGCCCCCCTCCCCTCTCAGAGGCGGAAGGAGCACCTGCGGGGATCCCTAACGATGACACGACACCCCCACCCCGGGACAGGAGGGGGGGCTCTTTTACCATCCACTTAATGGGAGAGGAAGCGCAAGATTATTTCGGGATCTCTCTCCCCCGTATTACACCCTCCATCGCAGCGAGACGTCTAAACAGGGATTTGTGGCGAAGAAACAGTTTGGAGTGCTGTGAATCCTTTATTGTGGCAAAACATATTAGAAGTGGGGGTACGAATCATTGCGATCATTTGAATCGTTCAACTACATTATTAGTTCAAATACATTATCAATCCACATCATAATGATTTCTACCAAAAGTTTGGTACATGCATTCTGCATTTCGCACTAGATTTGAGATAGTCGGGAGCTGATTAAGAAATATCCGACCCATGACTCCCGACTCCTCAGTCCGATGCGGCCTGATGGCCAATTGCCTTTCATATCAATCCATACCTTTTTCTACCAAGACGCTTCGACCAGCGACCCTACTGGCTTAGCCCAAAGCGCGTGCTATTTCTGTGACATCACTTCCGTCATCCGGAGCCTATTGGTTTACAACCTAATGTTATGCTCAGAAATAATGTCCATTACTCTGCCGAAATCCGTTATATGAGACATGTCAAAAAATTGGTTTCTTAATTCTTCTATAAAATAATTTAAAATATTGTTTTACTTTACCTTTTAGAAAAGTTATCTCAAATTAGAGAAAAATGGGTTAAAAAATAGGGTCGATTAAGAGACAAAAAAAAAAAAAAAAAAAAAAAAAAAAAAGGTTGCCGCAGACAGCTAAAAGTCTGGTGAGCCGTCAGTAAATCAAGGGTGCGCCCACGGGTTGCGGTTTGTGCGTCCTTGAATGAAAAGAACGCATTATTTTGAATGCTCTTAAAATAATAATAACAACATTAGATTAAACGGCGTAAAAGAACTCATTTATTCAAATGAATAACTTTTACCAGATGCCTGCTTTGTTATGCGGAGTTTGGTTTGTTTTGTCGCTCTACGGTCATCTTGTGCACATTTTGGGATAAACAGACAGGGACTTACAGATTAAAACGGATTCCGAACCACTGCAAACATCCAGGCCACCGCTAGGATTCGAACCTGAAGCCTGTGGTACTAAAGGACAGAGCCCTAACCACATGACCACAACGCCGCTTGTTGGGCGGGGGAGAAGGAATCGAAGCTATTTCTTCATAAGAAGATCTAATAGATATAAACCTCTCATCGGAATGATTTCACAATATTGTTATTTTATGATATCACTTTATCATTATTTGGTGATTTCACATTATCATTATATTGCGATTCCACATTATCATTATATTGCGATTCATTATCATTATTGTGTCTGATTGATGCAACTACTCCTCCGCAGACACATCTACGCATACAACTACGCTGCCTGTTATACAACTACACATCACCGTCATGGTTGTGATTTTGTCAAAGTGACTTCTAGTTATCATTGTCATGCAAAAATCACACTTTACCCCCCTTCCCCATGCTTTGTCCAGACCTTTTTCTCAGGAATTTATGAGTGGATATTTGGATAGAATTATATGCCCCTCTTTTGAAGTAACCAATCACTCCTGAGCCAACATTTTATGGTCATTTTTTTGGATGCTATTGTTAAATTAGACTATAAAACACTGACATACATGAACATTAAAATATAGACATGGATTTTTTTTTTTGGTAGAATTTGGCAAAAATAAACGAGTGTATTTTTTTAATTGACTTAAATACTCTTTATTAACAGTATATGTAAAACATATCACACTGATTTGCCTGCATGTAGACATTTATCTATCATGCGTGTATTGAACTAAATTAAAGAGGGATTGCTCCTCGAGTTATTGACAGCAGAAATACAAGAAATAAAAAGTAATGGCTTTTAATAAACATGCCAATAGTTCTTCTCTAAATGAATGTATTTAAAACCTTTTAGTTCAATGCATACGTATAACAAGATTGAACACATAGAGTTGAAATTCCATCAGTTTCTGACAATGATGATAAGAGTGTTTATCACAAGGCAATGTAGCCAAAGATGCATAAATTAAACTGAAAGTTTTGGATGCATGAAGACCAAACAAAGAAATTGAACACCTAATTAATAATAGAGACATGGTGAGATACACCAAATCGCAAAATCGAATCCTCTGGCTCGGACGTGTGCATCGCAGAGACGAGGGAAACATCACTAAAGGATTATGTTATGCAAATTGTTCAACAATAGGAAGACCAAGGTAAAGGTGTCGAAGAGGATCTTAGGCAACTGAAAATTATTAACTGGAAGATATTGACATTGGAGCGAGACAGATGGAGGGTTGTTGCGTTTGAGGCTCAAGCCTGTATAAGGCTGTAATGCCAGTAAAGGAGAAGAAGAATTGACTTATTTTCATTATTCTTGATATTTAAAAACAATTTTTTTGATAGCTTCGTAATTTGATCTCTATTGATTCTATTTGAAGGTCATGATGCAGCACGTCATTTCTAAAGAAGCAGGGAACTCCCGTAATTAAACTAAGGATTTTATTTTGGATAACTTGGATTTTGTTTCTATCTGTTTTGCAGCAAAGCCCCAGATGGGTGCTGCGTTAATCTGGACGGGTCTGAGGACTTGTTTGTATAAAAGGAGTTTGTTTCGTAAAGACAATGTTGAATATTTTCCTATTAATGGCAAGCTAAGATGTAATTTGTTGCAGCATTTTGTCTTTACAGCGTGGAGATGTTTGTGGAATATTAATTTGCTGTCGAGAATTAGGCCAAGATATTTGACTTGATTGACCCATTCTATCGGGATCGTCAAACAGGAAAATATCTTCATATGGAGACCTAGAATGACCTTTTCTGAAAATGATGGCTTTACTTCTATCTGTATTGACAGAGATTCTCCATAGTGTAAGCCATCACCTGAATCCTCATTAATTTCTCATCAGATGACGTTCATTTCTAATGAAACCAGGGAACTCCCGTAATCATTTTAAGAATTTTATTATGGAAAATTTGGATTTTGTTTCGTTTTTTCCCCCCTTCTAAACCCCAGATGGATGCTGCATTAGTCAGGATGGGTCTGAGGACTTGTTTGTATACGATTTTTAATGACTCTCAAATCAAAGTCAAGCCATTTTCGAAAGCCAAAAAACTAATTTTAAGAAGTTTTGTTACAGAAAATCGTGATTTGAACGCGGTCGGTTATCTTAAACTCACGACTAAGAGTTGCAGATCTTCCGACTGACGGGAAGAGAGGGAGCGCAACAATGTTTCGTAAGAGCAGGGTTTTTTGCGGATAAAGGAGCCTTCTTCGCCCGTGACTTCACAGGCCGTTGGGCGCGCACAGAGGGGCCCGTGTGAAGCGTGTTTTTCTAAGAAGGGCGCATTCTGGGCGGTAAATTGCACGCCGTGGAATTTTGCCTTCCCGGAAAAATAACTTCCGCGCGCAATTTGCGCATCTTTTTTCATTTCGACCAGGTGGAAGACGCTGTTCCGCGCAACATCTTGCGCGCAGAGGGAAACCGGAATGGCACGCTTTTTAAATGTATTTGTGATGTTCACCATCGTTAGCTTATATAAAAAAAACATTAAATTTCTCATATTTAATTAATGCATCTTTTAAAATAAATTTAATACTACCGCTGTGCCGAAAAGGTAAGGCCAATTATTGTTTTTTTTTTCAAAACTATTTATTCTTTCAAATTTACTTCATCGCCTTCAAAGTAATCCCCTCCGGACACAATGCACTTAGGCCAACTTTTTCCCCTATCCTCAATGCATTCTAAAAAGTCATTGGCAGGGATGGCCTTCAAAGAGAGCGGCGATCCACGTTGAATCTCTACAATCGATTCAAAATGGTGTTCCCGGAGTGGTCTTTTGTATTTAGGGAATAGCCAGAAGTCGCACCGTGTGAATACGGTGCTTATGGAACAATATGGGTTTCATTTTTGGCGAAAAGTCACGAAGAATCAAAGAAGGCTGAGCTGGAGCATTCAGTGTTTTCGGTACCCATCGAGATTTGACGTGTTTCAGATCCAAAATGGAATGGATCGATCCTTTTGAAATTCCAACATGATCAGCAAGGTCTCTCATTGTAAATCGACGGTTTGCAAGCACCCAATCTTTAATTTTTTGGACGTGAGCTTCGTCGGTTGGGTCGACCAAAGGGCTCTTCGTCTTCAACGTGTTCTTTGCCTTCTTTGAACTGTTCATACCACTTCTAAACATTTATTTCCGATATAGAAATGCTCACCGAATGCCTTCTGCAACATTCTATACGTTTCCGCAAACAAAATGGAATGCAAGTTCTTTGCTCAATGAGTTCAGGCATTTCAAGAATCGCCGGAATCAGTTGTAGCGTCTCAACAAAGCCAAGCATAACTGAAACACTGATGAATATTTTGACATCCAATTTCACACTGATGTTAAGAACAGTGCCAGCAAAAAAAATTAAATTCCATTAGCCCCTGGAATATTAAAATGAGCGTAACTCAAACACTAATGAATATTTTGGCGTGAAATTTCACACAGATATCAAGGACAGTGCCAGCAACCTAAAAAAGAAAAAAAAATTGAAATTCCATAAGCCCCAGGAATTTTAAATTGAAAATTGGTCTTATTTTTTTTACACAGTAGTATGTATAATTAGAATAATTAGAATTAAAAAGAGAATCAGAATTCTTTAATTCTAAGAAATAGAGTTCTGAGTACTTAGTTTTGCCCCTGAAAATTAAAAAAAAGAAAATTGTCTTTTCCAGTAGCGGATTGGAAATTGAAGAATTGGTGCTTGGCATGGTGCTACAGACCTTGCTGATGATGTTGGAATTTCAAAAGGAATTGCAAACGCGTCAAATCTCAATTGGTACCGAAAACACTGCATGCGCCACAGTGCATTGATTCTTCGCGACTTTTTCGCCAAAAATGAAACCCATATCGTTCCCCAACCCCCGTATTCATACCGTGCGACTTCTGGCTGTTTGAGGCGATTGAAGAGATCGCCGACATCGTTTTGAGTCGATTGAAGAGATTCAACCTGAATCGGTGGGCGCTTTGAAAACCATCCCTACCGATGTCTTTTCAGTATGCATTGACGATTGGAAAAAACGTTGGCATGAGTGCATTGTGTCCGGAGGGGATTACTTTGAAGGCGATGAAATAAATTTGGAAGAATAAATAAAGAGTTTTAGAAAAAAAAAAAAAATTGGTCTTACTTTTTGGGCACAGTAGTATTAACTTTTTGCTTTAAATTTTTTAATCCCTGCTAATTCTGTGATACTTTGTATTGTTATATTTGAATTCTGAGCAGATGTGCACGTGTATTCGACTCTCCTATCCAATCTAGTAGCAGAAATGAAAAGTCAAAACTCTTTAATTCTAAGTAACAGAGTTCTGAGTACTTAAAAGAAAGTTGTCTTTTTCAGTAGCGGGGTGCCCCTTCAGTAGCGGGTGCCCCTTCCCGAATTCATAAATTTGCGTGCGAGGAGATGTACTTAATGGAACATGAAGAGCACACACCGAGGGAGGAGGGGGGGGAGAGAAGAAAGGAAGGGGGGTGGGGCGGAGGAGGGAAGAGGGTCTTGCTTCGCTCATTAAGAAAACTTTTAGGAAGAAACCGAACGCGTGAGAAAGCACTTCACTTCGCTTCTTTTTTCCGTGCTGCCTGCTCTGATTGGAGCTGAAACGCAACGGAAGTGACTTGGAAACTAATCAGTCCACATGTGCATCCCGCGGGCCATCACTCACCTCCCCCAACACGCCCCCCTCCCCCGATGCACCCCTCCCCCTGCTCTTTTGACAGCTGAAAATGAAACGAAACGAGGAGCTCATTTTTTTTCTTTTTCTAAACAGTTTATTACAAATGGATCAACTGGATATAAATGACACCGAAAGTATCATTCCGCATTAGAGGATGCTCAATAATGTTTAATTTCTCAAGACTTTTGGCGCAACCTGAATCAAGTTCTGTACTGGCTAAAGGAATAGCTTATTAGAGTTCTGAAAGAGGGATATAAGTTTAATCCACCATGAGAAATCTTCCAGCCTCCGTGTCTGAAAAATGGCGCGATGTTAGAGACAATCCATTTCAAGTAGGAGAATCCGATGGTAATTTGGCAATGGCGCTATTTTATTCTTGCCGCCAGTTTGTGGCTGAAGAAGAGTAATTGACCAGCCATCTTTTTTGGTTTGTCAGTGTTGTTGTTGTTAACTAAACCCCCTGGTACAGGTAAGCCTATACAAAATATACATATGCAGGCCGAATGGCTAGCGCTCTGGCACTCGGTACCATAGATTTCGGATTCGAGTCCCAAGCGATGGCATGGATGATTGCAGTGGTTCGGAATCCACTTTAAGCCATAGGTCCCGGACTCATAGGACCGTAGAGAGTCACAGAGCCCACAGTCAGACTTCTCACCTGCATCATTCCCAAACTGTAAAAGGGCAACTCAGCTCTAGGCACAGTCATGTGGTGTGGTGTTGTAGTAGTAGTAAGAGGAAAGCCTACACCAGGTCTAATAGACCCCGTCGCAGGCGACTGGTCCATGGCTAAGTGTAATATGCAGCTTCCCTTTAGCAAGGAACCACGAGGGCTGAAGACAGACTAAACCTCAAGACAACGCTCTACGATCCTATTAGACAGGGGCCTACGGTTTTAAAGTGGATTCCGTACCACTACAAACACTCATGGCACCGTCTGAACTCAAACCGAAACCTGTGGTACCGAGCGCCAGAGCGCGATCTTTTGTTGGTTTGTCAGTGTTGATTAACGTATCGATTGTAGGGACAATTACTTTTGCTCAATTTCTTTAACCTTCTTAAACAATATAAATTTTTCCCACTCAGCTCATTACTTGGTATGAAATGTCTCAGCAACGGACACTACATTCCTCGGACACAATCTTAATCGCCAAATCATTTTACCAATTACTCATACTTTGTTAAGAGATTTTCCAGCAATAAACAAGACGTTTCTTCCTTTCTATTGGATGTCTTTAAACATTTTTTTTTTCTCAAAAAATAAAAACCTGTTATCGAAATATCCTATATCAAGTTCTAAGTACGCTAACATAGAGTACCTACTCGAAATGGATTCGCTTTGCGATAACCTTTTCCTATAGCAATCACCATCCTTCGGATAATGCGGTGGGAAGTTCTTTTAAATTTTTTTTATTGCTCCAATGTCCTTTTTTGCACACTTTAGGCTAAACAGACGGGTCATGCAGTTTACAGTGTATTCCGAACCACTAACACACATCCATGCCATTGCCAAGATTCAAACCTGAAGCCTATGGTACCAAAGAGCAGATTGGCCATCAGGCCATCAGGGCGCAATGGCCATTGGACGCAATGTGGCGGGAAGATATCTAGTGGCAGAGAAACAGTAGCAGAATAAATAAATTCACATTGTTGTGAAAAAAAATTGGAAAATTGCTCTTACAATTAACAATTTTAATTTTCTCGTTAAAGTTAATTTATTAAAATTCTGTTATGAATAGTGTTAATTATTTTTCTTTTTAAAAATAATTTTGACAATGTTGCAAGAACTACAGTTCACTTTTATTTAATGCTAAACATTAAGTTTTTGTGATTATTGAGACTAGTTTTTTCAAAGAGGGATTATTATATTTTTATATTGAAACACTGACTTCGTACAGTGTTGTTTTCCTATTTTTTTACTCGACGACGATGGAGGTCATTGAATTTTTTTTTTTAATTACAGTCATAGAAGATTTTTTAATTTTAAAGGGGATGGGCATAATTTTTTTTAATTTAATAAATGAATAGTTTAAAAAAAACCCAAAAAACACGCTTTTAGAGTGAATCAAACTAAAAAGTAAAAAATAATTGTTAGCATAAGAATAAAATGACTGACGAGAAAATGAATGTCACTGTTCTAAAAGCGTGGGGTGCTCGATATCCATCGTTATAATTTTTCACTAGTTCATTCCGAAATGCAGAGTTAGTTTAAAAATGTCATACAAAGCACCCCACGCTTTTAGAACAGTGACATTCATTTTCTCGTCAGTCATTTTATTCTTATGTTAACAAATATTTTTTACTTAACTCTAAAAGCGTGTTTTTTTAGTTTTTTTAAACTATTTATTTATTTTTTACTTTTTAGTTTGATTAACTCAAAAAGCATGTTTCTTAGTGTTTTTAAACTATAATATTTAAATGAGGTCCCGGTACGGAGGAGTGGAACTGTAGTTATTACAATAATGTAATTGTGAGTAAAACAAAGGCTAATTGCGAATATATCGAGCCAGCCAGGATTCGAACAGGGAATCTCCTGACAGTCAGGTAGTCAGGCGCATCATCCGTTGTCCCACGTAGGTTTAAATGTCTTTACTGAATAATTTCATTCTACATGGGTTAAATTGCTCTTCATAAGTTAAAATAATAAACTTATCAAAATATTTTAGTGTCGTTGGTCCTTGATGAGTCTACAATGTTTAAATTAAACCTGGTCGCTTAAAGTAGGGCGAAATCGAGCCCAAAGAGTCAGTTACAAACAAACATTCAGGTGAAACTAAAATAAAAGGGTATTAAAAAGAATAAACTGTTTTCTTTCTGAAAGATGCCTGTAAATGTTTCTTTTGCAGCTTAAATAGTGTATATGAGGAGAAACAGATCTCCAGGGGGAAAAGTCAGTTACATACATACAAACATACAGGTGAAACTAATAAAAGCGTATTAATAATAAAAAAGGATCGTTAGATATTTTTTTAAATTTGAAAGAAGTTAGCTAGAAATTTTTAAGTTTGGTTTGTCGCTCTACGGTCATCTTATGCACACGAGGGCTAAACAGACCGAGACCTACAGTTTAACGTGGATTCCGAGCCACTCACAAACATTCATGCCAACGCCAGGATTCGAACTGGAAGCCTATGGTACTAACGGCCAGAGCGCTAGCCAATTGGCCACCTGGAGGAATGTAGCTAGAAATTGTTTAAATTTGAAAGGGATCGCAAACCAAAACAGTTTAAGAACCACTATTCTAAATTGTGGTGCATTCTGGGAAACTCTGAGTCTGTTGCTTATCTGTCATTCTAAGGGCAAAAATCTTTATGCCAAAATTCCCTCTATTAAAAAAGAGAAAGCAACATTTTTTTACACCTGTGCTTTACAATGGATGGCAGCAGATATATAATTACAATAAATGTTATTATCTTTTCAATTAAAAATTGCTGTTATAGTAAAAAAATATTCTATGTTGTCTATCCCTACGTGGTAAATACATTGTTGTGACTTATAATTTATACATCGTTGCGACTCATTCAACTTACATAAAAATTCTATGTTGAATACCAACAAGTCAGTTACTTCTCCGATAAATCACTCAATAATAAGGAATGAATATGGATTCTTGTTCCCAATTTCATATGTCAAGAAATCAGCAATCAACATAAAATATTTTTACAGATGGGTCAGTTGGTTAAAAGGGCAGTACAAAAAATCAGACATAATAAATTTGGTAGAAACTTAATGTAATTGAAATTGACAAGCCACCAAATCAGATTTAACGGAAATTTATTTCTGGAGGAGTTCTAATAACAATAAAAATAATTTTAATTTTTAATAATTAAAATTTTAAATTAAATAAGCTGAAGAAGAAGGAAGCAATATGAAAAACAAAGCAGCAAACTAAGACATGGTTATGGTTATTTCCGACAGGCATTGATGACGATAATAGCCTGCTACAGTGGTTCTTAAACTGTTTCGGTTCACAACTCTCGTTCAATTAAAAAAAAATTCAATGAATATCAACGAAATTTTCCAAATTTTTTGTGTGACTGGATTTCAGAAACACCACTTCAAGAAAATTGGTGATAAGTAAACAATAGGTAGCGGCGTACTATGAATTATTGATTTTATTACTTTGTTATAATAATGTTTGTCGTGTTTTATGCGGAAAATAAATTAAGAAAACATATTGCAAACAAGTTTGATGAATTTAGGTTTTGTGAATAAGAAAGAAACCTACGTTGAGAGATCAACTAACATTGGCTACATGTATTCGTCACCTTTGAAAGAAACTATCACCTATGTAGTGAATTATATAGGCTATTCAGACAATACTGCATAAATTGTGCAGGATGATAATCTTCGCAACGAGCACATAAAGTTGGTCAAAGAATCATACTTGTAAAATGTACAGATTCAGAAAAAATTAGAAAGGAAACATCACATCCAGTGGATAAAAAATGAATTTCAATCGTAACAAAACTAGTGGTGCTTGCATAATAAGACTTGGTTATCAACAAAGGAATGTGTTCAAAATGAACGCCATTCATACCGATGCAAGCATGCGCGCACACTTTTTAACTGTACTTGATCCAACAATCTTGTGCCCATAACAGTGAAGGAAATGTGCAAACAAACAAAATCTCATTTTGTAGTAATTGAAACTCTATGTACAAATTTATTCAAATGTTCTCATTGTAAATAAGTCCAAAAGGAGCCAGAGTTGGCGTCGGGATGAATAACGAGACTCTTTTACAATTTTATAACGAAATGCCACTACACTAACCATCCATAAAGTACATAACGCATTATTCCGTTATCCCTATGCAAAGATTGTTGATGCTTTTAATGCCCAATGAATTATTTGCATAAAAGAGGTGCAAATATTACCTCAAACTATTCCGATCTAGTAGACTTAAGCTCTAATTTTTATTCTTTTTTAAGAATACTGCTGACAAAAAATAGGGCCGAGGATTCTTTCATTAATGGCAGTACACGCAGTTCATCTTACTTATTAATACACTTTTTAATGCATTCGTAATTTTTTATTCTTTTTTAAGAATACTGCTGATTACAAATATGATAGAGGATTCATTTATTGGCAAGAAGGATATAAGAAGAATGTACACGAAGTACATCCTTCTTATTAATATCCCTTTTGATGCTATTCGCAATTATTCATTCTTAGGTAAGAATACTGCTGACTACAAATATGATAGAGGATTCATTTATTGGCAAGAAGGATATAAGAAGAATGTACACGAAGTACATCCTTCTTATTAATATCCCTTTTGATGCTATTCGCAATTATTCATTCTTAGGTAAGAATACTGCTGACAAAAAATATTTTGGAGGATTCATTCATTGATTACAGTATACGAAGTACATTCTTCTTATTAGGATCCCTTTTAATGCTATTTGCAATTTTTCATATTATCCTCCATAATCCCATTGTTCTGTATATGAATGCTACTACAATTGACTTTAACAAACAGTTTACGTTAAGCTGCAGGTCCCGGTCTGTTTAGCTCTCGTGTGCACAAGATGACCGTAGAGCGACAGACCAAACCAAACCTTAACAAACAGTTCTATTATTCCGATCTACAAGATGTCTTACTAATAACATTTTTATTTGCCATGTTTCAAGACGCAGACAAATATAAATACAACCACAAAAACACATTTTTTTATATCTTTCTGTTGGTTCATTTAAAGGAGGTAGATTTCCAAGAAAGTCCTGAATAATTCTTTTTGTGAATATAGTAAATATTTTTTGGAATCCCTGTCTAAAACAGACGATATTTTAGAAATTTCAAATTGAGATGTCATGATAATAAATGCCAGTCTATTTTCTTTGAATTAGTTTTAAACAATTAGTTCCAAGACTTCGTAGACACTTTGAGTCCCTCCTCCCCTCTACCACGGGGGGGAATGAAGTCTCGTTCCATGAAATATTAAATGCGTCGTAATTCAAGTCTTAAGAAAGCAACGGGCTTCTTTTAACTGAAGTGAAAGGATGTCAAGCCAGGAGTGCTTCTCTATTGACCAATGAGGCGCCGCTTCCGTGCTTCTAAGAATACCTGAGGGCGGGGCATCGGATGCAGGAATCTTGAAAGGTTATTCGTCACCGTAACTGATGAGCAGAGTGATGAAAGCCAGACATCATAATCTTCTCTCGTTTCTTCCCTTCTCTTTTTTTTTTTTTTTGCGAAGCGACATCACTTCTTATTGAAGTTCGGATTATCTTCCTTAAAACAGAAAGATCCCTGGGAGATTTAAAGAGTCTCTCGCTCGACACCGGATCGGTTTCTGGGCATTATTTTGAAAACAAAAGTCTTCTGCAAGATTTAAAGAAAAAAATAATTGCTCGTTTTTTTTAAAATCCAAGATGGATGAGTGGTTTCAAAATTTTGGCGCCATTTCTTTATGTTATTTTCGTACCTAGCATGACAGAAAAGTGCTTGAAGCAACGGCTCTAAATTCAACCTTGTACAATTCAGTGGTTTTCTGATACTTAGAAAATTCGATTCGAAACCCGAACAATTGTATATCTTATTCGCAACATTTCTTTTTTTGATAGGAAATAAGAATCTCGATACATAAAGCGAGAGACGTGTATCTAGTTCAGGAATGATAATGACATTTTTTTTCCCCAAGATGTACATTCTTTCCCCCAAGATGTACATTCTTTCCTCAAGATGTACATTCTTCCCCCAAGATGTACATTATTTCCTAGAAAATGTACATTCTTTCCCCCAAGATGTACATTCTATCCTCCAAGATGTGCACTCATTCCCCCAATATCTACATTCTTTTCTACGAGATGTACATTCTTTCGGTCAAGTAATTTTCCTATCCTTTCCAAAAGATGTACATACTTCCCCCAAGATGTACATTCATTTCTCCACGATGTACATTCTTTCCCCCAAGATGTACAATATTTCCTAGAAAATGTACATTCTTTCCCTCAAGATGTACATTCTTTTCCTCGAGTTGCACATTATATCCTCAAGATGTACATACTTTATTCCAATATGTACTGTCAGTTGCATGCTTTTAGCTTCAATGCTTCGACATCGGAAAAATGTTTGTGATTCTGTATTAATCACTTCCAATCCTCCTCAACAATAAAGAGCTTAAAACCTCCCATATATTTTGATGATGATGATGTGTCAGTGAAGGGAGTAACACTGCCCAACCGTAGGAATTTTCGACATATGGATTTGTCGTGCTTATACCCAATATGGACACGTGAAGTTCCTGTTCGACAACACCAGCTTGATCCACTGATCTCTAATTAGGAATAGGACATACGCAAAAGAAGAAACACATTTAAAAAGAAGGATCACATGTATTCTTTATTGTATTACACAATACACACACATCTCATGAACTGCATTGAGCTGGACAAGGAAAGAAACCCGTCTCACATTGCATTTTGCCCAAAATTGCAATTTGCATCATCCAATTGCATCATTTGTGAACATTTAAAATAATAATAATACAAATTTGTATAAAACGAACCGACATTGGGTTCTAATTTAACGTTGAATTTTAATATAACGACAATTTAAAAAAAAAAAAAAATTACTAAGGGAGTAAAACTGAATGACTAGAGAAACTCCTTAAGTTTTCTGTAAATATTACAAATATATGCCTTCGCTCTATTATTTTTGTATATCAATGCAATTGAATTTTCAATATCCATTTTTACATTAACTATTTATAATTTTTACTATTTTAATTGCAATACTTAAATGACCATTTTTAAATTGTTCATCTTTTCTTCTTTCATACACATTTGCATTTTTAAATTGTTCATCTTCACATACAGCGTAACTGAACAATTTTGAGACATTGTACGCGATAATAACATAAAATAATGCAAAGTTTTACAATGACATTGCTTAAGAGTTAAATAAAAATACTTTTTTTTTGCTCCAATGCTTCAAAGATATATTATAGAAAAATATTTATAATGTGTACAATTTTCTTTTAAAACACACACACGCCATTAGAAGCACAGATATAAATATGCAGAAAAGAAAATTATTTTCATAACTACAAAAAAGAAAGCATTACAAAACAATACTCAAAGACTCGTTTTAGTGTATAATAATATAATATTAAATATCAATATCAACCAATAATAACGACAGTGACAAAGACAATGACTTTTTTTAGGTGAGAAATAATTCCTGCATTACTCTAAAGCTGTAATAATCCTGTCATTTTTTTTTTATTGAAGTAATATTACAGCAGCATTTGTCATTTTTTGTACATTGTTTGAAAAAAAATGTATAAAAAATGATAAATGCTGCTACAATAAATGAATAGCTATTTTAATTGAAATTCGAAAAGAATATTATGGAGAAATCTTGTTATTCAGCTTAATTTATAACAATGCACGAGCTTTATAGGTATTTTAAAAAAAATTTTCATTGGTCTTTCGTTTTTTGCTGTAAGAAATAGTTTTTATACTGTCTGATGCAATTTTTTTAAAAAAAAATAATGACAATGTCTACAGCCATAATCATATACTGATAAATCTATTTTAATACCAAAATTAATCGCCTTTAGCTTTTATTATGTCTTATTCTTTTTTTTAAAAGGTCATTCGTCACAAAAACTTAAAAAGATTTTTGAAAAAAAATTACTATTACATCTAATATTTATTTTATTTTATTTTTAGTTCTAATTTTATCAATTTATGAATTTCAAGAAATTTAATCAGGGCTCTATTATGCGAAATTATTGAATTGCAAAAATTTCTTGCAAAAAAAAATTTGTTATGCGGAAACTTCACCAAGACCACAGTCACTCGGACATGCTTTTCACTTAGATGAAAATTGTTGAGCAACTGCGATAAAAGAAATGCTGAAGACTTAAAAGAGTTCCAGGAGCGATATATATATACGTATAGTGGATTATTTTTATCATATTTTATCATTTTTTATTGTAGGCATTCAAGCTTAGCCACTAAGATTGGACATCAGAATCGGAACAACTATCCTCTGAATCCTCTATGGAGGATTCAGAAGATATTTACGAGAACACCTTATCATACATCGCTGCTATTATCACTCAAAATGTCTTCACCTTCACTTATTTTTGAAAAAAATAATGGAAAAGAGAAGCGGTTCGCCAGTATTGTGGCAAGTAACATCACCCCTCACAACACCTCCGCTCAAATTCCTAATCAAAACACTCCAACTCCATTTCCTCTTCCTAATAATAATAATACTGAAATCTAGCAACTACTATTCATTCTTAAAGAATTTTCTCAACTCTTCTCCTCAGACGGCATTCAAACCATGTTCAATAACCTTCAAGCTGCCACCACCAAAGAAGATAAATTATTCGTCATTCTGCATGGATTTTCCTCTTTCCTCAACAAATCTAATTAATGTCTGCTCTCTTCACTGGGCAGTTACTCGTTCATTTTATTTCTCTCCCATGTATTTTAATTACTTTCATCACTTATTATTATTTTAATAATATCAATTTAAAAAAAAAAAACCTCACTCTATTAAACTTTCTTTAGTATTTGGGCGAGATTCCTTTTAGTCTTTCTTTCCCCAGCAATGCTCTCTCATCTTTCCAATGGACAATCCAAGATAGAAGCCAACGGCTGTTGCGCAGCCACAGAGTTTCAACAAAACTCGAATCATCAAAGAGAAGCGGTTGTAGGCAACATAAAACCTATTGCTCATCTTCTGAAGAGTGAAGGACATTGAATTCAATTATCCATAGGACAACATGAAATCTCCACAGAATGTCTGTTTTGAATTGTACGATATTACAAGTGAACTTGCGTTCGCCATGCAATGCAGAGGTACTCAAAACACTCGTTTTAGTTGCAGACTTAATAATTTTCACACGATTTAATTCATAGTGTTGCGAAAAGATACACATGGAAGATACGGATATATAATCCGTTAAAGAGATAAATCTCTGTGATGTTTTTTTTACGAATGTGAAAAGTAATTAAAAAGATTGGAGTGATATTTCATCCCTACTACAGCTTACCATTGTTACTCTAAAGGCGAGTTTCCACCGGATAGTAAAATCTAACATTGCGGTAAGCCGACCAATCGGAACCCTAAGTGGGCAAGGTATGACATTATCGATTGGCTGGCTTTCCGTGACTTAAAATTTTTAGTTTCCGGAGAAATCTACCAAAATGAAATTACAGAGACTTCATCTTTCATTGGAGTAGTCTGTCCATATAAATATAAATGGAAGATGCACCTTATAAATATGGAACTCCTTTAAGTGGTTGAAATCATGACAGTTTTTTAAACGAATTAAAAAATGCAGATTTTTTTTTTTCTCATAGCATTTCTTTTAATTGTGAAGTTAAAAAAATAAAGCATTTTAAATAAGTTCATATATTTTTAATTCTTATGAACAATTTAAAATACCTAAATTTCCTAATCTTTATGAGTAATTATTATTATTATTATTATTATTTTCATTTTTGATGTGTGGAAAAAAAATTCATCAAATTTCATCAAGAGAGCCATTTTTTGTCAAAATCGCCAAATTTTGTGACATTTTTATTTTGGTGACAAATTTGGCGATGCATTGGCATTTAATGTAAAAGAGATTTCCTGCATAGGTTTTCTTAGTGCAAATAAATTCTCGATATTTTACTTATTTCAAAATTCATCAAGAGAGCTATTTTTGTCTGAATCACCAAATTTTGTACATTTTTATTTTGGCGACGAATTTGACGGCACATTAGGTGAAGTTGGCGAATGATCTAAAAGAGATTTTCTGCATGGGTTTTTTGAGTGCAAATAAATTCTCGATATTTTACTTATTTCATTCTAATTTTGACTTTTTGCTCGGAATATATAATAATTAATCAAATAATTAACTAGAAAATTCAAGTGAATATTTCAGAGCTTCGAACAGGAAGTTTTAGAATGTGCAATCGATTCTCTGTCATTCGACACATCTCTAAATATAAAAATAATCGAATTTTGCAATGTTATCAATCATATATTAAAAGATTGTCCGGTTTCTAAGCTTTTTTTATCCTCTCTATTTGATCGTACCTGCTAATTTTAATAATAGTTTAATGAAATAAAAACATTCTGGCATAAATGCAATATGCCTGGAAGAAAAGAATTAGGCTGAGTGTTTTTTTTAAATTTCAAATCGGAAATTTCTTATTAATCAATCAGTAATAGTTAGTTAAATTAGTAATCAATAATCAGTAAAAATTAGTTATTAATCAGTAATAATCAGTCATTCTGAATATTTATAATTAAATGTGTGTTTTTGCATATTATTTTTATGTTTATTTAGTTATTTAAGGTCATTCAATTTGTATAATTAGAATGTTTATTATCACTGATATTAAAGTTTTGACTCTTTCAGTGAAAATAGATCATTGTCGATAGGTTTTTTTAATTTTTATTATTATTTTTTTTTTTACGAATTTTTTGGAAGTCTTTCCTTACCACAGCACATTTTTGTTTACTACTCAAATGCTAATCCACACTTGGAAAAAAAAAAAAAGGAAAAGAAAAATCTAAGAAAAATTTCCTTAAAGTAGCTAGCGTTTTTTGAGTGAAAAAGTGTTCCAACTCACAATAAATAGTTACTTATTATTTACAAAGCACGCGCATAAACAGCACTACAGCTCACATTTACACAAAAACATATCATTTTCACTTTTCATGCTTTGAAATATCCGTGGTCTGAAAACTGATCGTTCATTCTCAACTTGATTCAAACTCTAATTTTTCATCTACAGTTCTAGAGTATAAGAGAAACCTTTCAAAATAAGTAAATGTTGAGCAGTATGGCCCTAAGATAATGTTTCTTACTTCTGAATTATCATTTTAATGGCACAGCAAAATGAAAAATTTCCTGCTCTCATCTTAATATTTTACAAATTAATAAGATGGGAATGAAAGATTAGCGATCAGAACTTTGTGCAAGAATCAGGAACATGGCACGTATAGCAAAAAAATCTTGTTTTTGGAACACATCTAGAGATTGGCACAGTCTCGTTTTGCACGGAGCTGTAGGACAGTACATTGCAAAAGTCTCGTTTTGGCACAGAGCTGTAGAATAGTACATTGCAAAAAGACTGGTTTCGGAACACAGCTGGAGCATGACATGTTGAAAAGTCTTGGTTTGGCACAGAGGTGCAGAAAGGTACATTGCAAAACACAAGTTTCGGCACAGAACTGCAGAATGGTACATTGCAGAAGGCTGGTATCTTGACACTTGAAGCATGGCATGCTGCAGAAATCTTGATTTGGCACTGAGGTACAGAATGGTATTCTGTATAATACAGATTTCGGCTCACAGCTGCAGAATGGTACATTGCAGAAGACCGGTTTCGAAACAGAGCTAGAGCATGGCATGCTGCACAAATCTTGGTTTGGCACTGAGGTACAGAATGGAATCCTGTAAATTACAGGTTTGGGCTCAGAGCTGCAGAATGGTACATTGCAGAAGACCGGTTTCGAAACAGAGCTGGAGCATGGGATGTTGCAAAAAGACTTGTTTTGAAACACAGCTGGAGAATGGCACGTTGGAAAAGTCTCGTTTTTCACAGAGCTATAGAATTGCATATTGCAAAAGATTGGTTTCGGAACACAGTTGGAGAATGGCTCATTGCAAGAATCTTGCTTCTGCACCCAAGTGGAGCATGGCACACAGCGGAGGACTGGTTTCGGAACACAACACAGTTTTTGGCACATTTGCTTCAGGTACGGGGTTGGGGAATAAATCACAATTATTAAGTACAAGATCACATCATGTCGTCGCAACACACTGTCGTCCCTCCTCGCATGTAAGTACACGAGATCACGTGAGGTCGCACAATTGTCACCGTTCTTGCAACGACTTTTGTTCAGAAATGGGGTGCCAAGAGAACGAGATCCATCAAGTGGACCTTTTAGAATATGTGGTGGAAATACCCTTACCACTCATGGATAAGAAGAGTTCATTATTATTCGATTTACATTTATCATCATATAGATTATTTTTACATTGTTAGACTTTTTTTTAAACGATTTTGCTATACACTCAAATCTGTTTTTGTGCGGAGAACCGTATGACAAAATATTCTGAAAATTCTCAAATAGCTATAAAATATATTGTTTGTAACACATTTAAAAAATTATTTTATACTACAAATAGGGACCGCAGAAAAAGCCCAACATAGAACAAATGTAAATCAAAATTTCAAGATGTAACACTACCTGCATCTAATAAAATTCGTGGTAATTTCATGATATAATATCAGGTTAGCCATCTAATGCATTCTTTTTAACTTTTATTTTTTAATTATTTTTTTTTATCATATGTATTTGACGGAATTTTTTTTTATATACCTAACAAAAAAACCGCATAAAAAAAGGACCGCATGAAAACAGGTTTGAGTGTAGTAACCAAAAATGTTTCCTTTTGATTTTAGCATTGAACATAAATTATTTTAAAAATTTATATATTTATTTTAAAAAATTAGACTCTGACTCATGTTCTAAATTATTGAGATGTCGATGAGCTGATTAAATAGATAAATTCTAATTCAGATTTCCAGTAACTAAATATTAGTAATGGAAGTAAATTTTACTTCCATGTTTTTCTTTTAAACAAGCCATGAATTAGAGAATTGCTCTAAAATCTTCAGGTACAGAATTTACTCGATCTTGGCTATCTTAATAAAATACAATTTAAAGATGTAATTACTCTATGTACATACAATGAATTCAGAATTAATTACTAAGCCAGTAAAATCTTTTTTCCTAGATCATAAGCATTTAAAAGTAAAGTAAACGAACTCTAACTATGCATAATTAACTAACACTGTTTATAAATACATATGTTCCACTTTTAAATAGTAAATTGTGTTTGGAATTAATTTAAGCTGGTAATATTACAGTATTATACATCAAATCAAATATCTTGTCTTGAACGACAAAATAAAATGCACTTCAGATACATTCATGTCTTATTCAGAAACTCCATATCTAATATCTTTCACATTTTTCTACTCTTTCTCGATGCTAAGTTCAGAATTTTTCAAAAATATATTTTAGAACATCTCGTTCTATTGGAATATTCTTAAACCATCTTGCCTGTTATTCTTTTTTTTTTTTTTTTTTGTTATTTTATGGGAAGGGCAACTCTATTCCAGACTGCATTCTGTATCCATTGTTTATGATTCCTTCATCAAAAGGTGATTTGAGAGAGGTATTTCGGGCATCCGGTCGTCATGGAAACCGCTTTCGTGGCACCGCTTTTCTGACTGAGCGAAATAGTATCACTGTAATCATCCACTTCAGAACCAGTAGAGGTCTTTGCTGTCTTGGGGTTGGCCCTCCAGACCTGTGAGAAAGAAAAAAAGGGCATTAGCAAATGTTTTTTTTATTGCTGTCATTTACTTTCTATTATGTAATAAACTTGACATGGGGCTTGATGGCTGAATGATTGGCACTCGGTGTTACAGGTTTCGGGTTACAATCCTGGAGGTGCAATGTATGTTGTAGTAGTTCGGAATCCACTTTAAACCGTAGATCCCAGTCTAATATGATTGCAGAGAGTTGGGCGAAGTATTTACAACCCTATCCATTAAAAAGAAAACATCTCTTTCTGAATCTGCCAATAGGTAGAAGACAACCGATGAAGACAATAATGAGAATGATCAATATTGGGAGCTATTGCAATAATTCGTAAAATAGCTCCTTTTACTTGGGCTAATAAAAATATTGCAACATCAGTGTAAATATGGGAACATAAACTTCAGCTTAGTTTATTAGTAAGTTTAAAAATTTATTTCCACTAGTTCTTACTACAAGTGGTTTACAAAAAGGTATATCAAGTGATTTACAAAGGATTGAAGAATTAAAAACGTAACGAACCAATACGACCAAAATAGCTAAGCCAGCGACATTTGTAGATTTTTCTAATTTTCAAATTCAAAACGATGTGAAGAAGATTTTAATCGATACAAAAGTTCATTTTCTTAGAATTGCGCCATTTCTTTTATTCGCCTTGGCACTGCAGTATCAGAAAATGGTAAGATATTAATGTCTTTAATGAAATTATCACCAAATTTGCAAGAAATTACAAAGTTTTATTAATTTTTCAGCAATAGTATATGCTTCGCCCTCTAGCTATTTGATAACTAATTCGAAACATGTATTTGGAAAACGCATTCCTTTTGCTTATTAGTTCTTTATGTTTACGTTGAAAGTATTTTAGTTTTATAATGTACATATGGATGATTCCATTCCAAATGCCTTTTTAGTTTGGCTGGATTTAAATTACTGTTACGAACAACTTCTTTCACAATCAACACATAATCCATTCGGTTCATCTTTATTTCATGTCCAAGTAAACCCAAATATCATGGAAACTGATAATTTACATTCTTACATGTACTTGTAAATGTAAGAATGTAAATTATCAGAAGCCATTACAAAAAAGCGGAAATATCAAGGAAACTATGTAACATTTGGGTTTACTCTTCAGTTTCAGAAGGTAAATTATAAATATACTGGGTTGGCGCATAATTATTAGGCGTTTCTTTGACGTGCTATATTTTAATAAAAATTTACAATATTTTATTAATTTAAGAATTAAAATTTCTTTGTACTTTTAGATTATAAAAATGCGTTTCGATAATCGTACTACTCATTATTGTGTTGGGTTCCGCCAATAACAAATCCCGTTTAAGATGATTTTCCAATGGATGATTCCACTTCTATCCTACCAAACATACCACACTGCCTTCTTACAGAGCGCGTCCTTCATTATTCCTTTCGGTGAAACTTCTGGCGAAACGAAGACCTTCTTTCTTTTAAGGTTTTTGAAGAGAAGCTATGATTCAACCCCAATGACAAGATCCTTCAGATACGGACCCCGCTCGTTTCGTTGAAGCAAATCGATGAAAATTCGGATACGCTCGGCTTTATTGTTGTGGCTGAGTTCGTGGGAGATCCATCCAGCATATTTCCATGCATTTCCAAGCTTTTTGTGAAGCCAAACGATGGTTGAATGGTCCATATTGAAGTTGTCGGCCAGCATTCGAGTTGTCAAGCTTTCGTCCCCTTACACGGCTGCCAAAAGGCCTGGTCTTCGAAATCTGATGATCGACCTCTTCTTGGCTTAACTTCCAAGCTAGTGTCGCCAGATTTGAAACGAGCAAACCATTCCCTGCATCGCCTTCAGCTGATTGTGCCCTCGTTCATTGAGATCGCTAAGTGACTGCACTGCTTTCCATCCTTTCTGAAAGTGCTGCAACATAATACGACGAATATGAGTATGGATATAGACACGCACTTCTATAACCTAAAATTAGGAGGATATTTTCATTCATAAATTTATAAAATATTGTAAATTTTTATTAAAATATAACACGTCAAAGAAACGCCTGATAATTATGCACGAATCCAATATTTTTAGCATTTATTGTTGTGGCTGTAGCTGTATTGTTGACATTTCCTTTTAATTGTCCAGTTTTTAACCAGAAATCCATCTGTAATTGGTTTATTAAAATTATATGAATTTTATAATTTTAAATTAAAATGAGTTACAAAAGTCTTATCACGAACACTTATTTAACAAGAAAAAATAATTAACACTGACTTGCAGAAAAAAAAAACCCAGTCAAATTATAAAAGTACAATTTACACACACTTTAATTATGGTTTTTCTCTGATTCAATGGTTGAAAAAATTTCTATGTCTTCAACATCTTTTCGCAGTGACAATAGAATCCTTGAATGCCGATCTTTAATTTATCATCTGAAAGCACGAATAAATAACTTTATATTCTAGTAGATTCCATCCCAATGTGGTATCCCTGGTAAAGATACTACGGACTGTCTTGCCAAAAAGGATGCATCAATTCTTCAACTACCCAATGAACGGTACCCTTTCAATCCATAAAATTAACCATATGTAAAATTATGAGGACAACATCCATTCACAAAATTATGAGGACATTAAGTTCTTGATGTTGACTTGAGTACAACATCTAGAACTTAATCACAGAAACGATCATAAACCTTGGTTTGACCTTCTGCAGTATGTCCCAGATGCTCCCAGAAGTGAAGCTGCTGCACTCTTCCACTTAACTACGCAACGTTGATTGTCTTGCCAAGCACTTATTTAGAATTGACATTTATCCAGCAACCTGAAGCCCCCTCTATGATCCCAAGGATGAAATGGATGCTCAACATCTAGGATACTTTATGAAACCCCACACACACATTATATATACACTGAAGTGACAAAAGTCATGGGATAGCAATATGCAAATTTTCAGATGGCAGTAGCATCGCGTAGAACAGGTATAAAGGCGCAGTGCTTTCGCAGAGCTTTCATTTCTGTTCAAGTTATTCATGAGAAGAGGTTTTGACGTGATGATGACCGCACGACGGAAATTAACAGACTTTGAACGCGGAATGTTAGTTGGAGCTAGACGCATGGGTCATGCCATTTCGGAAATCGTTAGGGAATTCAACATTCCCAGATCCACTGTGTCAAGAGTGTGCCGAGAGTATGAAATTTCAGGCATAACATCCCACCATGGACAGCGCAGTGGTCGACCGCCTGCACTTAACGACCGAGACCGGCGACGTCTGCAAAGAATCGTAAATTCTAACAGACAAGCAACACTGCGTCAAATAACCGCAGAAATCAATGTGGGACGTACAAGGGACTTGTCTGTTAGAACTGTGCGGAGAAATTTGGCTTTCTTGGGGTATTCCAGCAGAAGACCGACTCGAATGCCTTTACTGACAGAACGACATCGCTTGCAGCGACTCTCGTGGGCACGTGAGCATATCGGTTGGTCCCTAGATGAATGGAAAACCGTGGCCTGGTCCGATGAGTCACGATTTCAGTTGGTAAGAGCTGATGGTAGGGTTCGAGTGTGGCGCAGACCCCACGAAGCTATGGACCCAAACTGTCAGCAAGGCACTGTTCGAGCTGGTGGTGGCTCCGTAATGGTGTGGGCTGTTTTTTCATGGCATGGACTTGGTCCTCTGGTGCGACTGGACCGAACATTGACTGGAAATGCTTATGTTCAGCTACTTGGAGATCACTTGCAGCCATTCGTGGACTTCATGTACCCAAACAACGATGGGATTTTTATGGATGACAATGCGCCATGTCACCGGGCCACAACTGTTCGCGATTGGTTTGAAGAACATTCTGGACAATTCCAACGAATGATCTGGCCACCTAGATCGCTCGACATGAATCCCATCGAGCATTTATGGGACATCATCGAGAGGTCTGTTCGTGCCCAAAATCCTGCACCATCAACGCTTTCACAATTATGGATGTCTATCGAGACAGCATGGCTCAATATTCCTGCAGAAGACTTCCAACGACTTGTTGAGTCCATGCCACGTCGAGTTGCTGCACTTCGCCGGGCGAAAGGAGGGCCGACACGATATTAAGAGGTATCCCATGACTTTTGTCACTTCAGTGTATACTAGTAGAATCCGGCATACGTTGTCCTAGCAAAAAGAAAATGCTTTGTAGAAAATGACATATCGCGAATCTATTCTCCATGTTCCAATATAGGTGTATACTCATTTGCATGGATATCGCTTGAGCGGTCTATAAGATGAAATGCTGCAACACCCTCTGGTGGCAAGTCACGCTAAAGTAGAGAGCACGAACCTATTTTCCATAGTCGAATGCATATTATTACCCATATTCATAGCGATGGGTTGAACGGTATAGAAGTGGATAAAATGCAGCATCCTCTGATAGCGTCTTAGGGGGATAGCATAAAAACAAAGGGGATAACATAAAATCAAGCAAAGGGGAGAGCAAACAAAGGGATTAGCATAAAAACATTCTTCATGTTTTGTCAAACACACACACAAAATTTCATCCAAATCAGTCCAGCCGCTTAAGAGGAGTTCAGTGACAAACACACGTACAGAAGAATTATATATAGAAAGATATATATCATGTATGTATTCTTTCAGTAACCGTAAAAGTTCATAAATAATTTTTGTATTAATTTATGAACATAAAGAGTATTTCTTAGTTTTAAAATGAAAGTAGCCTTTATTTCTTAAACATTTACAGCCCAACTTTTGTTTGTATAATGCCCTAAGGACCTTGATAAATCGGAAATTGCTCATAATATCCCCAGAGTTCATATTATTTCACGGAGATAACTTTCCTTTCTGAACATTTATAATGATCTTTAATAGCACACAGCATTTCGTTTTTGCTCCATTGGTCAAGTTTCGAATCAACCACCTTCCATTCGAAAACTCACCCCACTATCCACCAGACCACAGCTAAAAAAAAAAAAAAAAAAAATTTAATATCTCCAGTTTCTTGAAACAAAACAAAACAGAAAAAGGAAGAAAGATGGAAAATAAGAAAGAAAGAAAAAAAAAAAACATCAGGTTAAATTGCTTGTGCAGCCCTCTCCAAATAAAAATGATTTCTATTCAAGGAGTTTTTTAAAAGAAAATAAAAACTACCAAACGATAAAGAAAGAAAAAAAAAAGAATGAAAGTGCATTTCGAATTCTGCGTTATGGTCCGAGTTTCCAGTTCAATGACATTTGGAACTCCCCCGAAAAGGAAAAAGGGAAAAAGAAGAAATGATATAAAAGTAGTTGCTATGGTTACGAAAGGGGAGGTAGTACGAAGAATCCCGGAAAGGGGGCATTCAGGAGAAAGGAATGCGGATCAATAAGAGGGTAGCGGAACGAAATAGCCCGAATTCCATCCCGCCTTTTCCAGCCAATAGAAAAGCGGGAAGAGTGGGGGAGGAAGGGGCGGGGTGGAAGCGATCCGGAATTTAATTAGTATGGCGTTGAGGGTGGGTGGGAAGGGGAGATGCCAGAGAACAAATTAAAATACACACATTTATGTACGGAAGTGAAGTGAAGTGATCACCGAACGAGAGGGAAAACATTCGATTTTTGAGTTTATCTGTGGTTTTGATATCGAAGAATGTGATTCGGTTTAAAGATGAAATCACAGCCTTGGCATTAAATCTATTCGGTTTTTCTTTTTTTTTGATATTTTAATGGTTTTCGAAATTGAATTTCCTGTTGTCTTTCTAGATGGATGTCCTTGTCATTGGGAACAATGACAAGGACATCTATCTAGAAAGATTTCGATAGCCAATGAACGCTAACGGACTTTCCTTCAGATTTAAGGAAGACAAGATAGTCAAATGCTTGATACACCGCGTAAAAAAAATAGAAGGACAGTGTTTTTTTGCCAATTAATATCTCTTATTTTCTCCTAATTACCAGATATTTGTGCAGATTTACTTTAATGACCCTTTTTTTCATTTTAGGCAAAAATTAAACATCTACCACTAATATTATTAATAAAATTAGCATATATAATTTCCGATGCGTAAAAAAAGTAGAAGGACACTTGCTAATATATTTAATTTAGTGACTTGTTCTTCAGTTACATAGTGATTTTATACTTTGTTTTATCCTTTGCTGTCAAAAAAGTCTAATTTGTTTAAAAGTTACGCTGTTTCTCCGTTCTCAGAAATGCCTAAAGGAATACCTTTGAACGATTTTCAAAAAGGCCAAATTTCCGCATATCAAAATGATGGTAAAGGTGTCAGAGAGATTGCTCGATTGTTGCAGATGAGCCCAATACAGTTTCAAACTTTATCAGAAATCTTTATAAAAATGGAAAGAAAAAGAAGACTGGTAGACCGAAAAAGTTAACACCACGTGATGAAAGAAAACTTGTTCGTGTGCTTAAGAAGAACAAAGGAAGTGTTTCAAAGGCAAGAAATCAAGCAGGATTTAATCATGCGAGGAAACAAACAGTTTACAACTATATTAAAAGATCTAAAAAATTTATTTTCAAAAAACGGAAACATCATCCTAAGTGGACACAAGCTCACATTGATAACCGTTCAGCATGGGCTAAGGAGCACATGTCCTGGACTACAGAATGGACTTGTGTGATATTTTCCGATGAAAAGAAATTTAACTTGGACGGTCCAGACGAATATCAGCACTACTGGCATTGTCTGGGGAATGAAGACGAATACTATTCAACACGACAAATGGAAGGAGGGAGTTTAATGGTTTGGTTGGCTGTTGGATACGGAGGAAGGACAAGTTTTCTTAAATGGTAGGCAAAAACATAGAGACTACATTCAAGTGCTGAATTCCGAGCTTCTTCCATATGGTTCTGACTTGGGGGGTGAAGAGTGGAAGTTTCAGCAAGACAGAGCTTCCCTTCACACCGCGACTGGAGTCAAAAACTGGAAAGAAACTAAAAGGTTGAACTAAAAGGTTTTCAATTGATTTATAGAATTAATGACATTTTTGTTGAAATGTTACGTTTTTCTTGTATTTCTGCTCTCAACGACTCTATTTCATTCAACCATGCTTTAGAATAGAACCAATATTTGAGTTCAATGCATGTACAATGGGTCTATGTCTGCATGTAGGCAAGTAACATATGTGTGATAAGTTTTGCATATCCCTTTAGAGAGGAGTGTTTACGTAGCGTCAAAAATTATACTTTTGTGTCAAGCATAGCCAAACTCGAACAAAAAATATTCATGTTTTGTCAATGCTTTATAATCTAATTTAACAATAACATCCAAAAAAATATTTCTCTATAAACTTATAATAACCAATATAATTTTGGATTCTTTTCTAATAACCAATGTGGTGTTTTAATAATAAATATGACTTGAACATCTTTTGTAATAACTGATAGTGTTTTGGTCTCTTTTCTAATAACCAATATGAGGTTTTACTAACTAATATGGTTTAAGAATCTTTTATAATAGCCAATATGGTTTTGGCCTTTTTTCTAATAACCAGTAGGGCTTTGGCCTCTCCTTATAATAACCAAGGTTTATTAACCAGTTTAGGTATCTCTAAGAATAACCAATATAGGTTTGGCATTTCTTCTAATAACCAATATGGTTTTGGTCTCTCTTATAATAACCAATATGGTTATGGCATCTCTTCTAATAACCAATATGATATTTTAATAATTAATACAGTTTGAGTAACACTTCTAATAACCAATATGGCTTTTGTCTCTCTTATAACAACCAACATGATTTTGACCTTTCTTATAATAACCAATATGGTGTTTTAATAACTGTTATGGTTTGGACATCGTTTATAGTAACCAATATGGTTTTGGAATCTCTTATAATAACCAATATGATTTTGACTTTTCTTATAAAAACCAACATGATGTGTTAATAACTAATATGATTTTGACCTTTCTTATAATAACCAACATGATTTAATAACTAATATGATTTAGGCTTTTTTTTTATTTCGTCGTGTTCCATTTTGAATAGTCAGCAGTGAATTTGAAGGGTCATAATTCTTAGAACCTAGGACCTAGCTCCTTTAGTTCGGAAACTCAGCCACAGAAATTTGTGCCGAACGAAACATTATTCCGTAATTAATCGCCTGACTAAAATCCTCCTCATTACATATCGCTTTCTGCCATGGTCCTAATAAGTGTGACGGGGAATGCCTGACAAATGCTTTTCTTTTTTTGCTCGTTTAAAAAAGTCATTACTGGGAAGGAAAAAAGTACTCTGTGAGGTGCATTTCTCCAAAATTAGATGATACGGAAAAAAAAGAAGATTTTTTTCTTAATTTTGTTTTTGGAATGAATATTTCCCATGAACAGCTTCGAGATCTGTGACCACAAGCCCAACTGATTTCTTTCTAATTAGGATGCACCTCCTTCAGACTCCTCTGATTGATGCATTACGGGAGGAGTCTTCTGCGAATGAGACATTTGAATTCCGTTCGTCTCCTTTAAACTAATTGGTTGTCGGATTGAGAAGATTCACCAATTAAAAATGAGAAACTTAAACATGTTGTTTTTTTTAGTTAAGCTTAAATATTTCTGCATGGGAAGCAAATTTTATAAAACATATTTTAGTTGATGGGTCGATACTCATTGTTTCTTCTTCCTATCTGATTGGAATGCACTTTTGCAGATGCTTTTTAAATGATTCTAGAAATGTATAAATCAGGGATCTCCAAATTACACCCCAAGGGTCAATACCACGATTATCATCAATCCTATCCGTCACAGTTTATTTTGATTACATTGTGAAACTTACAATTTACAGTGCTCTAGCTCTACTACTCGCTACAAAATGGCTTTGTATACTACGACTAACCAACCTTAGTTGACGTTTTTGCGTAGTTCCACCACTTCAAAGAAGGAGTTATAGCACTATAGCGTATAATGACATCTCTGCTACAATGACATGTCCTTGATATTTACTTTTAAATATCAGCCGAAATTGTGAATCAGCGAAGTCCACCCCCTGGACTTAACTCTCTGGCTAGTTCCGAAACTAGATGGCTGATAAGCCTTCTAGGTCTTGGCTTTTGCTGCTCAATGGAGAATCAGTAAGGCTCTTAGGTCGCAAAGCTTGGAGACCCCTGGTATAAATAATAGAGTAGCAGCAAATTAAAGAGTGCATAGGAGCACTTTGAAGCTAACATGCTCATCACGTGATAGTTGCTCACTTCAGCAAACGACTTTGCCATTTTTCCGTTGGTTAGATAATTATTCAATCGAGTACTTTGGGAAAGGAGGGCCTTATCATTTTTCACATTTACATAGAAATTGATCTGTTTTTTTTTATTGAGGGAATATATAATATTTTAAAAGCAATTTTATTCAGCATATGCAATTCATATATGATTTATATTAAAGCTTCTATCATAATGGAAAAGTCATTTAAACCTATTTAGAATTAGTTTTAGGTTTGTATTTCAGGGGTTTGTAGCTGGATGATTGTTTTTCAACTCTCTATACTATTGACGAGAAGAGGAATTACAACTACAACGAGTTTGAAAATAAATGCTTAAATTTTTAAAAATTTAATTTTATTGTTTAAAAAAGCTGTATCGTTTTTATTCGATCAGTAAATAAAGTTATGATTAATATTTTCTATGTTTAAAAGGAATTATGTATTCTACGTTAAATAATCAGTAGTAATAAAAGTAATAAACTCCAGAAAGAAAATGTGGTTTACTCCATAGCTCACAGGGCTACGAGATACCATTTGCAAATAAAACATTTCATTCGCAAACGGTAAAGGAAAAGGAGAAACTGATCGTTGTCAGGCATTCGGTGAAAGTATCCTTAATATGTCCTTTTTCAAATGTACCCTTTCTGGTACATTTCCATCGGATTAACATGTGTTTTTATAATGTCATGGCTTTTTAGTTTGTTAGTAAGTATACAAATTATTTAACCGTCTAGAATCTGTTCTGCGAGAGACCCAAAAAAAGAAAGGAAAAAAACGTTCTTTTTCGAATGCCCGATTGGATGGGGTGCCAGCGAGCGAGGAATTCCATCCGTTGTTCTATTCCAGTCCCCGGAGGCAGACAAAAGGGAGAGGATCTAAATGAGGTGTGACATTTTAGCAAAATATTTCATTGTCTTCCTTCTTTGTCTCCGCCACCAGGCCTCGCGCCTCAATCAATCTTCCCCGCCGCCGCCGCACCACCCTCCCGCCCCTGACAAAGGATTAATCCAGCCTCATTTACTCTACCTGCCTCTCGAGTCGCATTTTTGTTGACTATCCTTCTTTACTGTTAACCGTCAAGATTCCAAAGAGTTCAAATGAACTCTGATGAGTGGAAATGATTGCAGGAATTAGGAAGACGGTGTTGTAATTTTTAAATACCAATCGTTTTACTCGTAATTACTCAATAATGATATCTATAGTAGATACATTTTTGCGTCTAGCATGAGGGTCTAGTACACTGTATAATTGCAGTTTATAATAACCGTCATAGAGGATAGGACATAACACTTTGAGCTGTGAGACGTCTGCTACACTGTATTGTTGCCATTTGGCTTAAGTTCGAAATTATTCACTACTGATATCTACAGCAGATACAATGTTGAGTCACGAGTTTCTAATACACTGTAATTTAGAATAACCATTCACAAAGGACAGGGCACAAAACTCTGCGGCGTGAGCGTCAAATACACTGTACAATTATAGTTTAGAATAATTATTCACAGAGGCTGGGACGAACAATTTTGCTCCATGCGAGGTTTGTTACTCTGTATTGTTGCAATTTGGAATAACCATTCACAGAGCAAATAAACTTTGCGCCATGAGGGTGTCTAATACACTGTACTATTGCAGTTTAGAATAACCATCCACAGAGGATTGCAGATACAACTTTGCGCCTTTGGGGGCCTAATACACTGTGTTGCAGTTTCGAATAACCCCTCACAGAAGATAGAAAATACAACATTGCGCCATGAAAGGTCTACTACATTGCATTGTTGCAATTTGAAATAACCATTCACAGAGGATAGGATATACAAAACTGCGCCATGAGAGGTCTGCTACATTGTATTATTACAATTTGGAATAACCATTCACAGGGGATAGGATATACAAAATTGAGCCACGAGGGGTTTAATACACTGTATACCCCGCTATACTGTTGGAGTTTAGAACAAAAATTCACAGAGGATAGCAAATACAACTTTGCGTCGTAAGAGGCATAATACACTTGTTATTGCAGCTTGGTGCAAATTTTGACCAGCGAGAAGGCTAATCTATTGCTAAGATCAGCAGCGAAAATGCTAATCTGCTTCTAAGCAAACGAACAAAGTGTCAAGGTCACTCATTAAAAAACCAGTTTATTTCCCAATTGTCACAGCTCACCCAATACCTTCTGTGTTTAATAAACGTTTTGACTACATATACGAGGGTAACTCTGAAATGTTTGAGACAGTGGCAGACAACAAACGCAGGAAAAAAAATATTCATTAAATTTGTAAATTTGAACTCTTTTATGGCCGCAGACAATAATTTGTGGCAACAATTGCAATTTAGCTGTCGTAGAATAGATTTTGGAAGAAAGGAAAAGGGAATTGACGCGAGATCATTATCGCGCTATGATTTTCTATGATTTTAAAGTGGGGTTAAATCAAGAAGAATGCCTTCAACGTCTACAACTAGCATATGGAGACGAAGCTCCATCTCGTGCTACTGTATTTAGATGGTTTACAGAATTTCGCAAAAGCCGAAGTTCTCTGCTGGATCAAGAACACACAGGAAGACCTTCATCAGCTGTAGTTCCAGAAAATGTGTCGGCCAAACGAAAAATGTTAGTTGATGATAATCGCTGCACTTACCAAATGATACAGAAGAAATTTAACATTGGATCCGGAGCTATATATAGAATTATTCATGAAGAACAGCATATGAAAAAATTAGTTTGCCGTTGGGTCCCCCATAATTTAACAGAACACCAAAAAACGGAATGTGTCATAATCTGCAAAAAAACCATAAAATTACTTAACGATGGTGGACACCGCCTTATTTCTAAAAAAATAACTGGTGATAAAACTTGCATAGCGTTTTTTGACGTTCCAACACGACAAGAAAGTAAAGTATGGGTCTTTGAAACTGACCCCAAATCGACAACGAGCAATGAAAAAAGTAATGCATGCCGCTTTCTTCAGAAGTACGGGACTGGTCAAAGCCGTCAAGCAGGAGGGACAGATGACAGTCACAGTTAACTGTTACACCACTAAGTGTCTTCAAGAAGTGAATGTAAGGGGACCCATGCCTCACCATGATAATACATCTTCTCATACGGCAAGATCGACAGTCGAATTTCTTAAACAAAAACACATCAAATTGATAGAACATCCACCCTATTCCCCTGATCTTGCTATGTGTGACTTTAGGCTTTTTTTTAATCTCAAGAAAAATTTTACCTAAAATTACGTAAAATTTTTTAAATTCGTTTTCCCTCCGAAGATAAGATTGATGAGGCTATAAAAGCCTATTTTTCATCAATTCCAAGAAATGGATAGCGTGAAGCATTTAATCTTTGAAAAATTCGTCTGCAAAAGCGCATTGATGTTGGAGGGGACTACTTTGAACACTCTTAAAATTTGGTAAGTTAAACTTGTACCATTTAGCCGTATCTCAAAAGTTTCAGAGTGACCCTCATATACATGCTTTTTTAAAAGTAACTTTTATGCTGTAGTCGATTATTTTCTTTATATACGAGATAATTTTAACGTTTCTTAAGGAGAAATGTGAAAGCTTTGCATAAATTTACGAGTGTTTACATGTAATATACCACAGAAGATACATGATTACGGTGGCGTGAAAATTCCAATCCTCTTAAGGGTGCTACGATTTGGATGAGTTTGAATGCCTATGTCTTATTCCATTCATTAAATGTGTGATTCTGCATTTTAAAATCAGCGAAAACTTTAAACACATTTATCTTAAAACTTCAACTGAAGATTCTTTTCGAATTGTGATAGAATTGTAGCTCATGAACATATTAATGTAGAAGAACGTTTGATAAGAGAATATGAGATATTTTTTTCTGAGGACCCTGAAATTGTCATTTCATTGAGTGGTTTAGGAATTGTTACTCGTACTACACAGAGTGAAACAATTTTTGACAGAAATTTTTTAAGCAAGGACAACTTTAGAGAGAAAATTATGATAAGTTTTTTATAATTATATTTTTAGCTAATTTAATTTTTCAACTATAGTTTCAAACTGGAGGCACTTTGATTGGACCCCTGGAATGGTACATTCACCTTTACATCAATGGGATTTGCTACAGTGTGTTCCATATTATGTCATCACAATTCGGAATGAAGGAAGGCAACCTGTATCATCAATTTCCTTCCTTTGATCGTAATGGTACAAAAGAGAGACAGACAGAGAGAGACCACCACCGAAAAAGACCCCCTGAGAACAAAAATGTCACCTACACTGGTGTGTCAGCGGAAGGTTCTTTGGATGCTCTGCAGCCTGAACACGTCGTACACGCTCGAGATGCCTCCGGTATCTATGGAAACAATGAGAAACAGTTGCCTTAAAAAACTAACACCACAGCTTTTTTTTTTTTTTTAAATTCATAACAGAGAAATTCAATTCTGTGTCTTAGTTACGCAATGAAATTGGGTTCACTGATGAAAGTTGCCACGCGCTAGATAGGAAAAGAAACGTTCTGTTGAATGATTTCAAATGGTATATTAATAGCCCATTAAAATAAATCTATTTTTAAAAATCATAAAAGATCTTATCAATTATAAAAAATTCTTATCAAGATTTATTCCCAGCTTTTATAGCAAAGATTCATACAGCCCAATACGAATTATTGAAAAAAAAATGGCTACATTATCTTTACACGAGATACTGATACAATATGAACCCCTTAAGTTTTACATATACATGTAAAATGATTGATACATATCCTTTTATTAACTTACATGCATGCATTTTATACATGTGGTAGGAATCGTTGATTTTGAAGGATTCTTATAGTTGATATATCATTTCATCAATGCGTATGGTATGAATATCTTGATTTAAAAAGGTTATTATCACTGCTTATAAAATATTTGACCAGTATTCGTATAAAAATAGGCGTTTGTACTGTATATACTAACGCATGTCTTTATAGAACACGTATGTCTTGTACAAAAGATACGAATCATTTCTGTGATATGAATCACTTTATAAATACGTACAATACGAATCATTCCTTTAAAAAAGTCACACCACAGCATATAAAGGGCTTTGGTGTTCGTACCTTTTTTATTGCTGAATTGTTTTGTATTATAGGAATGGTTGAAATATGAATTATTTTATCCATAAATCATTAAAAAACATTTCTTACAATTAATATGAATCATTACATACAGTAGGAAACATTTTCGGTTTGATTCGTCCATTTCAAAAAAATACCTCAGGTTGACTACAATTAATATGAATCATTACATACAGTAAGTATCATTTTTGAGTCGTTTCGTCCATTTCAAAATGTTATCTCAGGACGACTATTTATTAGTATGTACTATAATGGTACACACATCAACACCCTCTACAGATCTTACACAATGCGCAGTCCTGCTGCTATTTTAATCACCTGCATGGGTTCGGGGTTCCCAAGGTTTGCGGTGAGCTCACCAGATAGATAAGGCGGGTCTCGAAGTGTTCATGATCTCTAATATTCTAATCTGCTGCTAAGCAAACGAAAAGAGTCCCTAATATCCACATTAAAAAACAGTTCATTTCCCATTTGTTGCAACCAGCCTGATATCGTGGTATTTAATAAACGTTTTGGCTGAAAAAAGGTAGGATAAAAATTGATGACTGGCGACTAAAATCAAGCCACTAGCAAAAATCACGAAGCACCGAGCTGTTACTTCTCTCATGCTTTTCTAAAGTAGTTCTTTTATGCTGTTGCCGTTTTTCATAAATCTAACGTTTTATAAGGAAAAGGGCTTGGCAATGGTTTACTGATATATACATTTAAAAATATGCCCCAAATAGATATATGACTAGGGTACCGAGAGAAAATTCGAATTCTCTTAAGGGTCACGACTTGAGCAAGTTTGGAAAACCCCTGACATAGATTTTTGTCATAACCCTTGTTTGTATCTTCATGCCAATTACTCATAAAAATAAATAAAATGTTATGAACGTTGAAAATGTGTTGTTTTGTTACGAAAAAAAACAACTCATATTTTAAATGAATGAATAGATTTTACCTTTAATTTAATTTCTTTTTTAATGTAACTTGTTAAGTAAAAATATTTATATATTATTATTATTTTGTCCCATCGAATCTGATCTGTTAGAAGTAGATGATCTGTTGCAGTAAATTTGTTATCTTATGACTATATATCTATGCTTTGCTGTTACAAAAGCATCGATATATATGTCAAAATCTACGATCGATCAATTTCATCGATCATCCGATGCATTTACAACAGCATCGATGTATATGTCATAAGATAGTAGATCTACACTCATCGCTATCCCGTATTCATAGCTTTTTTTTTTCCCTTCCGAATTGAGGCTTAAAAGGATCAACTTGCATTAAATTGCAAGGAAAGATAACAATGGTTTTAATTGTACTAATTTAGTAACTGTTTTAATATTTAAACTAATTTTCAGACTCAAAAAGGACAAAAAGGTTTCTGAATTTTCTTATGTCAAACATCTTTATGTTTTCTGAGTAATAATATTTATATAAGTTATAGAAAAAAATTATAAAAAGAGAGGCATAGATCTCTAAAAACACATGTAAATTATGAAAATAAAAAAAGGCAAAATCAATAAGAGGAGTGAGTTCAGAACGTTCTGTCAAGCAGTAGTTCCCCTCATGGATTAATGCAATGGTATATCTGTCGTCATCAAACAACAAAACTTAGTGGCAACAGAATGACTAAAAAAAAAGCTATAGAAAAGTGTCATTCAACGTCTTCATATCTGGAAATATTGAGCAGGGAAGACTCATTCCCCAAATCTTTCCAAACTTTCTTATTAATGTAGAGTTTAATTGCATGAAAAGCTGTGGGCCTTGGAAATATTTTACACAAAATATGCCTTGTAAATTTTCTTTCTCGAAAAAAGATCTAGTCTTATAGTATGTAGGAACACAGGCCAATGAATTAGTTGAAATTACATAGGAACACAGCTAAATTAACTAAAAATATACAGAAATGTCGATAACAGTTCTTGGATTGTCTTACCTGTCATAGGCGTCATGGCTCCGTAGGCGGCACCATAGTTGGAGTCCACGTGTCCCAGGGAGTCGTGGTACCTGGAGGCCGCCCAGGAGTCGGCTTTTTCGAGAGAGGCGCAGGCTGCGGCGGCGGGACCCAGGCGACCCGGGGAGCGCACGGCGGGCTGCAGCAGAAGCGAGCCGTACTGGGAGGCGAACCTGGCACTGCCCGGGTGGTAGGACGAGGCGAACGGGGGCTGTCCCGTCAGGGTGTAGTGCCAGGGATCATTCTGTGGATGCAGTACAGGGTGGGGGTGGTAAGGGTCACCACCGTAACCCAGCTCGGGTCCCAGGCTACCCAGGGAGCCGGGACCCATGGGACCCAAGTTGGAGTTTGGCATGGGCTGGTAGTTGCTGTTCCAGAACGAAGGAGGAAAGTTCCGGTGCGACATCGGAGGTCCATCTGCAACAGAAATGACATCGGTCAACAGAGCACTCTCTGAATAAAAAGTGACCCAGTGTGGCAAAATAAAGAATTCCATTAAAAATTTAAATCATTACTATTTTATTCAAACCACCATGCTATCTTTCAATGCATGGTGGTTTCAAAGATACATTTCAAACCACCATGCTATCTTTCTATAAGTGCTCAATTTCAGGAATATCAGATGAGAACAGCATTCAAGTTCACCATAAATCTTAAAACACTTACTCAGAGAGAATATTCGTGGATAACGTCACTGAACACTGAATGAACACTGATGAATACACTGAACAATCCAACTATAAAATGCAAAGGAGAGCGTGGGTAAAAACAGGGACGCTATGAAAAAATTTGTTGCTAAATTTTGGAAATCATCTTAGGTATTATTTTGCTTGCTCGCGGTGTTTTTTAGATAACAAAATACGACATATGTATGAATTATAACTAGAATTGAGATGAAATTTCGAATAGTCGGCAACTAATTCATCATAATGTGTGATATCCTGCAGACTAATTGAATAAAATCCTACATCTTAATGTATGATTAAGTGAACAATGCACATCAATTAAAATTGAAAAGTCATCTATTGAAGTGCCCTATTTATCGACAGAGGGCTTGGAAGAACAAAACGCAATTTGTGACATCCTAGTAAGGTTAAACACGATCGTTTTAATGAATGTTTTAAAGCAGAGGTGGCCAACGCGCGGCCCGCCTTGAACATTTTTCCGACCAGTGAGATTTATCACACTTTTACAAAATATATTTATTTTAGAATGGCCAAAGTAGTGAAAACTAACGCATTAAAAAAATACATTATTTGAACATCCCTATATTCAAAATTGAACTGCCGAAAGTATGAGAAAAAATTAACTTTGATTTTAAAATAATATTCTTGCGAATATAGGACTGATATTGCCAGTTTTAGTGATGAGTTCACAGAATAATTAAATTATATTCTGCGAACTCATAATGCGCGTGCATCTTGGAACATCTATATAACAGGTTGTAATATAATATGAATATAAAAATGTCTATGGTGGATCTAAATCTAATATGAGGATATATAATTTTATACGCGGCCCACGGAGTTACGGTGAATTTCCAAAGTGACCCGCAAGTTTTTTTGGGTTGGTCACCACTGCTCTACACCGAACAGTGGGGTTTAAATAAGTAATTATAATCTAAAATTGGCATATTTAGTAATTTGTGTTTAATAATGTTATTGGCTCACAACATGTTATGTTATTCTGAAAGTTCTTCAAAGTCCATTATACTCGACAAAACTGTGCCCAAAAAGTAAGACCAATTATTTTTTTTTTCAAAAACTCTTTATTTATAGAGGAATGGAAGGAATGAAATGAATATTTGTAGAGAACAATTCATAATCAAAGTAATAAGTTTATAATCAATTCATAACAAAGTGGACCGAATGGCTCAACTATAAGAGTATTGAAATATGTTTATTTTCTCTTTTACGACATACAAAAACGAAGCAGGGACGACTGGAAGCTATCTCGCAAGGCAACAACTTCTCCTAACGGTAGCATGTTAAAGTGAAACACGTGTATAAAGAAATGGTGTGGTCCCCAATCCATGAAAGAAAAACAAAATCGTTTAGGCTTAGTTAAGACCACACAATTTCTTTTTTTTTTCTCTCTCTCCCCTCGGAGATTAAGCGTCCTCCCTTCTCTGCCATCCCGAGTTAGATTGTGTTGCCAATTGAGACGTCCAATTAAAATGTCGAGCGTGCCTTTCGCAGGCGAATCTCTGGGGATCCTTTCGAGAACGCCATTAAGATTCCGAAAAGACATCCGTTGTCTGAGAGGGCCCCTTTTGCCAGTGAGGGGGGAGGGATGCAGGTTCTTCAACAAAATGGCTTTGGGTTGGTGCCAGGTGCCTTCGAACAATGCCGAGGAATGCCATCATCCGTCGGCAATCAATTCGCAAGATTCGAGTGGAACGTCTCCGTAAAACGAGTTAATCATTCCCGATGTCAAACCACTCTTCCTTTACTTCTTTTTCCAACTGATTTTTAACAAGCGGCTATATGAGACGTCCACAAAATATTGGATAGTTCATCGATTCTCAGAACCGGAGGAGCTCAATTTGATGCATAGAATAATCATGTCTGTGTCAGACATGATAGATATACTGTCTGTCCACCCCAAGAGCTGTTCCCGTGGCTGTCTCTATATCATGGTGATCACTGTAGGAACAGGTTATGCTTGGAAACATTCATATACAGTAGGGGATCTCCGACAGAAATTTTGGCATTTTATCCTTGGCGCTAGTTAGTAGTTGAGGGGGGGGGGACTAATGGCCGAATGGCTAGCGTTCAGACGCTCGGTACCACAGGTTTAGAGCGTCACAGACATAATTCCCAAATTGTAAATAAGCAACTCAGTTCTAGGCACAGTGATGTGGTGTGGTTCAGTAGTGGGAAAGGGAATAACTGGTCAATATTCTTTGCGGGTTTGTCACTGTGGCATTTATTCTTTGGAGCTTTCAATTGCTTTAGTTAAATTTATTTAACATTTTTCCGTTATTGTTTGGGGTAGTGGCCGAGTATCTGGCGTTTGGTACCACAGGTTTCGGGTTCTAGTCCCGGCGGTACCACGGATGTTTGTAATCGTTCGCAATCCACTTTAAGGCGTAGGTGTCCGTCTCATACGACTGTAGGAGCGTCACTGAGCCAGGTCAGACTACCATCTACGGGCGCTCCATCACAACAGAAGCTGCCTTCCCCTTTCCCTCCATCCATGAATACATTACTCATGGGATGCCCGTCCAAAACTGAAGGACACTAATGATTAGTCACAACAATAATAACCGTTAATCTTCAGTATTTTTTTTTTTTTTTTTTTTTTTTTGATAAGTAATTACTTGCAAGAAAAAAAAAACCCAGAGAATACATCAAAATTGTGTGCGGGACGGCAAATCATATTTATTGATGAAACACGAGTCTATAGTAATTTAGCTTTCAGGAAATGCAGGCAAAATGGCACAATTTAGGGTGCAAAAATATGTCTTAAATGCTGGCGAACTATCATATTCATTAACTTAAGTTTGCCAATATATGAAATCTTACCTATTCGAAATAGATTCCCCTTATGGTAACCTGTTCTCTCAGTAACCGTTATCCTCCAGACAACGTTTTAGGATGAACTCTTGTGGTGGACAGACAGTATCCGACTTCCATTGGATTCGAGGTGGACGGAGACTCGTTCCGAATTGTGGTTATAAAATGCGGTTACAGAGTTACCAGAATTCCACAAAAACTTTTACATTTTCACATGTTTTTACAAATTAGTAGTTAAGGATTTTAGAAATTCTATCGAAAATAATTCGGTTTTTAATTACAATTACAAACGACAAAACCAATGATACAACATGGGCGGAGGTAACTGCTTAAAACTACATGGAAAATTGAAATCTGAATGCATATTCATTGAAACATTAGATAGTTCTCCACTAAGAAAATATATTAACCCTTTGTTCATATCATTAATGAATGTGAGATCGTGTGTGTAGTACATGAAAAAAAAAATCTTTACTGAGATAGTGTCTTTCACCCTCTCCTCAAAACAATCCTGAATAATTGAAATATTCTTATTTAGTAGAAAACATTTCGAAACAAGATTCTAAAATAGACTCAACGCTGAAAACTGCAGATTCACATAGTTCTGCATTACATAATAAATAAACAAATATAAACTTTATTGACAAACTTTTGATCCTTTCCATCTTTCATTTGAAAAGGAAAAAATCTTAAGCGAAATTTATCGCAAATAATTGTCGCCAAGAAAAAAAAGTTGCCAAGGCCTATTCTTTTTCGATTTTGAATAGCTATGTATCACTTAAAAAGAAACTCGCAAAAAAATTTTAGGAATACACATTAAATCTTTTAAATTGTAAGCAATAAAAATTATTTTTACTTAATCGAAAGTTCTAAATATAACATAAAATTATGTTTTGTTACTTCATTTTTATTGAGTTATTTATTTTTTTCCAATAATAAATAAAAAATGCCATTTAACTATTTATTCATAAAACAGGCGTAGAAAACGTTTTTCATTTATTTATTTTATTTTTTTGACGGGAAGGTAGGGGGAGTGAGTTTTAAGCTGAGAATAATATAACGATACTAATTAGTGTTATTACACGCATTCAACTTATCAAATTTACTTTCATAATTCTTACAACGAAAATGCAATATATTTTTAACATATCTACCACAATTTGTACCCATTGTACTATATTATATTATAGCACACTTTTAAAGTTACAGCTAACAGTTACTAACTATTAGTTACTGTTAGTTATTACAGTTACTTTTACAGATAATAAAACTTATTTTATCTTAAAAAGAAGAACCAGAAAAAAAAAAGTAAATTTGAGGTTGTTTCAATTGCTGTCGTTTACTCCACCCCATTGAGACAACTCATTAAAACAGCTCAACTCGCCTTCTTTTCGAAGAGTTTGGAAGGTTGCCCGCTCGTTCGAACAATTCCCGTCAAATTCCCGCGTTCTTGCACGTCAGTGTCCCTTCCGTGCACCCTTCTGACAGCCCATCACTGCCTGTCGCAAGAAAACGGTTACCTCATTTCTCCTCGCGCCAAACAATCTGTTAAAAGTCAGATGGAACATTCTCTGAAAGGATCCCAAAATGTTCCATTCTATTCAATATTCTTCCTGTAACATTGTTCTATTAAATCTGCCCAATTCATTATGGCGTTCCAAAAGTCAAATGAAAAATGTTTTATTCTTGATGACGCATTTTCGACACAGTTTTAATGAGAGGAATTCAGATGACAGAGGTGTCAGCAAGAATCCGTCCTCTGTGGCGTGCGTCGTCAACATTTTAGAACCGTACAGTGGACAGAACTCTCTCCATACAGTCTTGCAGCTTGATGGCCATTTGGCTAGCGCTAGATGGACTTGTCTCACTGGCGACTGTAGTGACAGGCAATTAGTTTTAGGTCAGGAAACAGAAAAGACATTTTAAATGATTTGGACACTTATAGAAACAGATAAGTCTCCAGTGCATTGAAGATTTTCTATAGGTAACAATTTTCTACAGGTGACCTCATACGATTTCTGACAATACAGAACAACATTTATAATACATAAAATATCGGAGAACACTTGAAGGACAATAAAATGGCATTCAGATCAGCCACAAAGGAAATCTATTATTCTACGTAGTTGCTTTTTTGTTGACAAAGCCATTCTTTTGTTATATCTACAGTTGAATTTTTTTCACTTACCATTAAAAAGGGTTCAGTAATTACTTCAGTATGGCACTACAAACATGTACTTACAGTTAATAAATAATGTCTTTCAGAGAAAGGTTTCGAAAAGACTTACTAAAGTAAGCAACTGTTAAATTGAAAACCGAACAGATGAGTCCTTTCCAAAGGCTTGTTAAACAATGAAATTATTTTAGTTCTCTTGCAATCATGATTAAACAGCATGGTGTCACGAAACTATGTGGAACGTCTGCTTGGCATCAAACGATCTCAAGAATGTCTTGCGACCGTCGTGGCTGGGATATCTTTTTTCTACAAATAAATCACCCACGGGACTAATTTGCATTCTTCCAGAGTGAATGGCATACAACATGTTAATTGGATAGGGACCCAATTTCGAATTCCTAAAGGAAAAATAACAAACAACTGCAGTGTATGGTTATAAAAACAGCAATTAATAACAAACAACTGCAACAATGCAAGTTCTTCTTCTTGCATTACAGCCTTGTACAGAGTTGAGCCACTAACACAACAGCTCTCCATCTGTCTCGCTCCAATGCCAATCTGTTCCAGTTAACAATTTTCAGTTGTCCAAGATCCTCTTCGACGACATCCATCCACCTTTACCTTGGTCTTCCTCTCTTCCTATTGTTGAACAATTTACATAACATAAGTCTTTTAATGCTGTTTCCCTCATTTCTGCGATGTACATGTCCGAGCCAGCGGGTTCTTTGTGATTTGATGTATCTCACCATGTCTCTATTTTTAATTAGATGTAATTTCTTTGTTTGGTCTTCTTATCCTTATATAGTATTATTGTCAACTTTTTGTCCAAAATTTTTCTCAAAACTTCCCTCTCAAAGGCACTGATGTAGTCCAAGTTCTTAGCGTTCAATGTCGTAATAATGTTTTTTTACGAGGTTGGGTTGTTAATCCAGTGCCCAACCTCAAAAGAGAATGGCAATGTAAGTTAACTTGTAAAATAATAAATTAGTGAATAATGTTTTTATGGATGGATTTTTTGGATGTTATTGTTCAATTCGGTTGTAAAACATTGACAAAGTGGAACATTAAAATATACACATGAATATTTTTTGATAAAATTTGGCAAACATTTGCAAAAAAAAAAAAAAAAAAAAAAAAAGTTTTTTAAACGTTACGTAAACCTCATTAAAAAAATTATGTATTATGGATTTACATACCTGACATGTATCCATAATGTATGCATTTGAACTTAAAGAATGATACAATTTCTAAGTATAGCTGAATGACAGCCCATTGAGAGCAAAAATACAAGGGTAATGTTTCTAACATGCTAATAATTCATCATTAAATCTATTTAAAACTTTTTAATTAAATGCATGTATAGCATCATTTTCAAAACATAATTTAAATGTCATTATATTCTGAAAATGATTAAAACAGTTATGGCTGTTTTGGTATGGGGTGTAGCCAGAAATTTTGAATGCGTGAATTCGGTATCTCAACAGCTCATGATGAAACAGCTGTACCTCGACTTCTAATGATTCTAGAAACACACTCAAAACTTTTTTCGAAAGCTAAAGGTCTGATCTTTAAAATAAAACAATAAAAGCAGATTCGATTTCTTTTCCTACGAAAAGAAAATCATGTTTTGAACTTGGCGGGTTACCTTAATGAACGTAATAAAGCAATATGAATATACCTATGGCACTTGTTTGTTGATAGAAAAGTATGTTGGCAAACCGAGAGCCTGTTTACTGTTTCAGCCAAGTTAGCGAAAAGAGTTCACAACCTTTTAAATCAAAGATCGAATTAAGGTCATGTATCATTTCGCCTTCCTTAACCCCTATTTGAAGAAAAATTTAAGTGTCTCGGGCCTCCCTTATAGCATTTAAATCAGATACTTTATGATTCGCACATATGATACGAATCATTTCATGCATATGCATGGCACGAATCGAAAAGATTCGTGCCTTAAGAGGAAAAAATATGAACCTTAAAAAAGAATCCTACTTTAACATACTGAATTGATACGAATAGAATTCGATATACGTTCTCTTTGGAATAAGTCCAATATCATGCATTGTTCGGATGTAAAAAACATTTGTTTGATTTACGACTTCTCTTTGGAATACAACTCGAGTGCGTCAAAGTCTTTGCCAAATGAATGAACATCAAAGACATTTTAAGAAGTATCACTCCAACAAAGCTCAATTAAGCCGTTCTAGCACTGTCTAGAATGACTAGATAATATCACTATAATACAAAATATTCTGAAAAGAAGATAGAAGCAATGTTCTTTGGTACGGATTTGGGTGATTCTCATCCATTTCCAAATAGCAAAAAGAGCCAGAAAAGATAAAATTGAATTTCCTTTTATGCGTGCATTTTATCTAACTACTTTTGTATTAATATTTAATTGCCTCTTCCAGCAAAAAAATTTGTTTAAATCAAAGACTCCCTTAAAAAGTCATTATCACTAATACGGAAATGATCCATTTGAATGACTCTAGTAAACAGCAGTTAAGAAAACAAAATAAGCAAAGTTGATAAGTTCTTAAATAAATGGATGTGATTTTCAGCTTATAATCCGCAAAGCAGTATAACTTACAGGTTGTAATTTTTGACCCGAAAAAAAGTAAAAGATCTCGTATAATCCCCAGCGCCCGCAATCCGCGGATTGAAACTTTTCATCCGAAAATATAAATGATTTTCGTATTATCCGAAGTGGCATATAATCCGCAGATTGTAATTTTTGACCCCAAAAAACAAAGAATCTCGTATTGTTCGAATATATAATCCACAGACAGCAATTTTTTATCCGAAAAAGTAAAAGATCTCGTATAATACGGGGGCTATAGTTTTTAAATAGAAAAATAAAGGATCTCGTATTATCCAAAGAAGCGTATAATCCGCAAGTTATAATTTTTGATCCCCCAAAAAATAAAGGATCTTCTATTACTCAAAGTGATGTATAATCCACAGATGATAATTTTGACACGAAATTATAAAGGACCTCCTACTATCCGAAGTGGCATATAACCACAGGTTGTAATTCTTGACAAGAGAATTTGTATACTCAGGAACAGCATTGAATCCGAGGGTGATTCGCAACTGTTGTTTGATATACAGTAAACCAATAAAATTGAACAAACGTTTTTCAGTTTTAGAGAGAGTTTTAAAAATTAATATGCTATACATTTAAGACAGAGGAAATCGGAAGAAAGATATGCTTTAGGAACTACATTGGAACAAGAAAAGCGACAATTCAGATGTTTCATATTTGGTTGAAAATACATAATTTGTATATAATTATTCATTTCACCTTCCGTAAAGTGTTTTTAATTCTTTCTATAATTTCACTCCCTGCATTTTTCATCCATAAGTACTCACCGATGTGAGATATTAGCAATATTTTGTTTATCTTTTTAATATCCACGACAGTTATATTTCTTTTATGATGAGACTTTAGTTTATTTTCTGTTTTAGGTTTTCTCTTAGCGTGTTATAGGCAATGGATAAGTAAACTAAATACATAAAAGTTTTAATGAAATTTATAAAAGAGTGAGACTTAATGGCATGGCGGGAAATCTGACAAGCATTAACGAATCTGGTGATTTAACTCCATTTTTAAAAATTCTCTCTTAATGTCAAGAAAATTGTTTACTTTTCTTGAATTTCTTAGTATCTCATAGACAAGGCATTACGGCAGTAGAGTTGTTAACTAAATACATATTTCAGCTTCTAAATACATATTTCATATTTTAATGAAATTTATAAAAGAATGAGACTTAATGGCATGACAGGAAATCTGATGATTTACGCATTAACAAATCTAGTGATTTAACGCCATTTAAAAAAAATCTCTCGTAATGTTTAGAAAATTCTTTACTTTTTCAGAATTGTTTAATTTTTTAATACCTTATAGGCAAAATATTACGGCAATGAAGTTGTTAACTAAATACATAAAAGTTACAGTTTTAATGAAATTTATAAAAGAGTGAGACTTAATGGCATGGCAGGAAATCTGACACGCATTAATGAACCTCGTGATTTACCGTCATTTTAAATAATTATCTCCCAATGTTAATAAATTTGTTTACTTTTCTAAGATTTTTTAGCGTCTTATAGACAAGACATTGCGGTAGTGGAATAGTTAATTAAATGCATAAAGATTTCTGTTTTAAATAAATTCATAATACGGTGAGACTTAATGGCATGTCAGAAAATCTGACATGAATTAATGAACCTCGTGTTTTAACACCATTTCAAAAAAATTGAAAAAGGTTATTTCCTGTAGTGAGACAAAAAATAATTCATGGATCCTGTATAGTGAATTGCATCAGAATGCATAGAATGTCAGTCAGTCTTTACAGTTTATCGGAGTACCTTGTGCCCAGGGGGCCTTAAACTCCCATCTGGTCAAAATGAGTACATGGCGATAAGTAGGAGAAACATGGTTATCGAAAAACAGGAAATAAGTAGTCAAGGAAAATGTCCCCAAATTAAAAATTTTAAGAAGAAAAAGAATAATACAAAGCAGTAAAATAAAAAGAGATTCCACAGGAGGATAGGGTAACCGCTGCTAGAAATGATGACGAAAGGTCGAGTTCGTCTAGGAACTTTGTAAATTGTAAAGAACCGCCCTGGGGCGTTTAGCATTTTCCGGCAGAGTAAAATCGTATCTCAATGATAATTTTTCTTTTTATTGCAGCTTTCAAACACAGACAGCTGGGTCTTGGTTGCCTTAAGGCAAGCGCTGCAGAGATGTTACTCACTTTGCATTACCCAGGGGGCGCGTGTCACTTGAAGATAAGCCACGGACGTGGAGTAACAATGCCCCCGCAACGCTCTACGATCCTATTAGGACCGGGACCTACTTTTTAAAGTGGATTCCGAATCACTACAAACAACCATGGCACCGCCGGGACTCGAACCTGAAACCTGTAGTACCGAGCGCCAGAGCGCTAGCCACTCGACCATTCAGGCCCATCTCAATTGTAATAACAGCGTATATTTATTAATAGTAAATAAATAGTTTTCGCTAGTGGAGTTTGTAACAGAAATTCCCTGAAATCTTGCAGTGAACCTGGAATGCACTCCATAAAACTAGTGTAAAACAATAGAGTGGTTTTAATTCTTTTGTAATCGGAATTTGGCGGCACGGTGTCGCAGAACTATGTGGAATGTTTGCCCGACTAAAACGGGGAAGCAGTAAGACGATCTGAAGAATGTCTCAGCCACAATGTCCGGAATGTCTTTTCACGCCAAATGAATCAACGCCCAATTGAATTTCAAAGAGATTGGCATGTCGTCTGTCAACCCAGCACTGGTATTTTCCGATTCTTTACTCAACCGACAAATAAATTTAACAAATGCACTCTTCAATCTTTAGTTTCACACATTTGTACTACAATACAAAACGTATTCATAAGAAAACATTAATAAAAGAAACCCATAATCATAAAAAAAAATCATTTATAAAAAAACTGAGTTATTCTTGAAACCCTAAAACAAGCACCCTGTTTTTTCGCTGCTACTTAGGGGAGAAACAAATTGTTTCAAAAAGATTTGTTTGTTGTTGAGTTCGATTTCGGTTTCTTGTATTTGAATTCAACATAAAACATTTAAAAAATTAATTAAAATTATTTATATATTTGTCATATCACTGAACAAAATGATATTTAATGAATATTAGATGAAGATAAAAATTACGCCTTTAGAATCTAAGAAGAATGCAAAGATTACATGTGAAAGGTTTTTTTTTTTCCTTTTCCCTAATGCAGCTGGCAAACACTTAGACAGCTTGGTCTTGGATGCCTTCAGGCAAACGCTGCACAGATGTTACTCACTTTGCATTACCCAGGGGGCGCGTGTCACTTGAAGATAAGCCACGGACGCGGAGTAACAATGCCCCCGCAACGCTCTACGATCCTATTAGGACCGGGACCTACGGTTTAAAGTGGATTCCGAACCACTACAAGCATCCATGGCACCGCCGGGACTCGAACCCGAAACCTGTGGTACCGAGCGCTAGCCACTCGGCCATTCAGGCCCTACACATGTGAAAGGTTGTATGCTGGAATTCGTTAGCGGTGTTTATTGCAACTACAGCTTTCAGAAACGATTTGATGACAATTGTGATAGTGCGTGTAATGGGTTTCGCATAGACAATCAGATTCTCTGGTGGGTTTGGTTTTTCGCCCTACGGTCATTTTATGAACACTTTAGGCTAGACGGCCCCAATTAGACGGGGACCTACAGCTTAACGTGGATTCCGAACACCTAACAAACATCCATGCCACCGCTTGAATTCGAACCTGAAGCCTGTGTTTCCACAGGCCAGGGAGCTAGCAACTGCCACTAGACCGCGCTCTGGTGGGAGATCTTCCATGGTGCACCCAAATATGGATAATCTACCTCTAAGCCCGGATGTAACAGTCTTAGCAAATATGCAAGAGCCTTATGCAAATCCTTAGATTATGCAAAGCCGGGTGCCATTCTTTAGTAGAATTAGAGTTCAGGAGTCGGAATCGAGATTCGAGCATTGTTGTAAAAGTCGACTCCCGACAATTTTATAAAAATAAAATTTTAATTTTTCAAAAATTTCGGAAATAGTGTTGAAACTAAATGTCAAGGAGATAATTCAGTCCTGTAATATAATCAGTAATGTATTATAAATTGGGCATCTTTATGATTAAAATATGCTATTTATGTTTACTTGTCTTGTATTCAATAGCACTTTGGTATCTCTTAATGTCGCACTGTTATTTTCATATAGCCCATATTTGTTTGTAAGAAAATTTAGAATATAATGATGTTTTTTAAGTTAATGCAAATATTATACTTTTAAAGTCGTAAAACTATACGGATAAGTAATATACTTTCTTATCACAAAAATGGTTTTTATAGACATACGAGTTCAATAAACGTCCTTTTTATTTCACACATTGCTCTAAATTCATTAGTAAAGATCGTAGCTCATAAAATTACAATGAAGAGTCAGAAGTTACGAGTCATGTAAAAAATTCGACTCGAGTCGGACATTTTTTTAACCAATTTCATACCCTTGCACATCAGGAAACAAGTCATTCCATCAACAAGTTACAGTTGTCTGAAGTTTCAAGAATAAATTCAATGTGTTTTTTTTTATTGTTTTTGTCAGTCGGGAAACTTCACATGTATTTTTGTTCAATTTTCTTTTAATCTTAATTCCCTTCTTTATTTTATTTTAACTTAAAATTTTTAATTTTAACTTTTAACCTTTTTATTTTTCGGCATCGTCAAAGGAGTCCTAATTGTACCGATAGCTTTAGCTTTTTCGATCTCTTGCTTTAATTGTTCTCAAGCAAGAGATGCAAGAGATTAAGCAACTTCATTTTGTGCTAATGTGATAACTAATTTAAGATGTGGAGGGGTTTTGTGGTTCTTAAAACCACCTTGGAACTCCGTAACCTGTACGCCTGTTGCCCCCGGGGAACTTCACTCATGTATGCTTCGAAGTGTCCACCGACGCTCGAGGGTAGAAAGGCATAGGATTCAATTTCGTATGTTAACAGTAGAAAAATCCAACCAAGTGCCTGATGATAGACGATTGTTACAACTGAGGGCGAGAAATCCGCCAAAAAAATTTTCTGTAAAATTTAAACTGTAAATCCACGTTAAACTGTAGGTCCCATTCTAATTAGCCTGGAGTGTGCACAAAATGAACGTAGAGCGACAAACAAAACATATTTTGTTCTTAAAAATAGAATAGCTTTTATGCGATCTTTCTTCTTGATACAATATAGCTTTTTATATGCCTCAGTGCTGAAAAAGTCTTTCAATATTTGCTGCAAAAGTAGTTACGACCTTTGCCAGTGGTTGTATTTGGCTTGGTTTGTCACTCTATGGCTATTTTTTCCATATTTTAGACTCATTAGACCGGGACCTACAGTTTAAAGCAGATTCCGAACTACTCACAAACATTCATGCCACCACCAGGATGTATTATTAAAGGATAAAATGGAATTGGCTCCTTAACATTTAATTTTAATATTATTCCAAGAATTTGAAAAAAATAAAAAATTTTATAAAAAAGTTGGGAGATTGATTTTTAAACCGACTCATAACCCCGACTCCCAAACCGAATCTCTTCGTTACAGCAATGCAACACCGCCAAGCACACACTGAGTTGATTAGCCGAGTCAACGCAGTGTCGGATCAAAGAATTCGAATTCGTCTCCCAATGCCGGCGGAATGCCAATCACTCGCGAGGTATGCTAATTCGACTCGCGAATGATTCATTCGAACGAAAAAAGGCATCCCGGCGACGTTCCTGGGATGGCTCGACGACAGAGCTGTAGTCGGGCTAACATTCCGCATAGTTCCGTGACACCTTGTTGCCAAATTCCGATTGCAAAAGAAACTTCTTTTTCGCTATTCCGGGCGACTGCCGGAGCTGGTTGCAGATCCAACAGCAGTTTTGAGGCAGGGGTGTCCAACCCAGATGATCTTGCGGGCTACTTTGGAAATGCACCGTAACTCCGTGGGCATGTAAAGTTATATATCCCCATATTAGACACAGACCCACTACAGACATTTTTTTGGAGTGAAAAATTATTACATAAAGAGTTGTTGTTATTATTGTGCTCTCTATTAATCTTGCATGTAAACATAAACAATGTAATAATAATGATGCTAAACGCACATTGTAAAGAAATAGATAACACTAAAAAAGAAATATAACAAAATATATAAACGAAATGAAAAAAAAAAGGAAATCATTAAAAATTATTTAATTTGCTATTGCGACATTTGTTTCTCCACTCTTTTACTTAGCTTTTGTAAATCGATGTCAATTTGGGTATTTGCACATCGTAATTGGTGTTTATAATTTAATTCTTCTGCGAACTCATAACTGTAAACTCATAAATAAACAGGCAATACCATTCCATTCCACCTTCCTATGTTTGCAAGAATATTATTTTAAAATCAAAGATAATTTTTTTTCATCATTTCGGCAGTTCATTTTTAAATAGATAGATGCGCACATAATGTATTTTTTTTAATGCATTGGTTTTCACTACGTTGGCCATTATAAAATAAATATATTTTGCAAAAGTGTGATACATCTCACGGGTCGCAAAAATGTTCATGGCGGCCCGCGGATTGGCCACCTCTGGGTTTAGATCGAAGACATCTTTCGCCAACTCGTCTAACAACAACTGATAATACTCGATGCCACTACTATTAATAACAGTGGCCACTAGTGTACTTACTAGTGTAAAGTAACTTACGAACTTATGTAGTCACATTGCCTATGTATGTACCAAATTTGAAAGCTCCAAGCTAAAAATTGGGAATTTGCATAAAGGACAAACAAACAAAAAACAAATTTATACTATATATAGATAAGCTAAATTGGCAGATATTTCATAGGCTCATCTGGAAAGGCGTGATAAGAATTAAAGAAAGAAAAAAGTTTAAAAAGCTATTTTAAGATTTTTAGACTGAAAAAGTATGCATTGTATTAATGTAAAACATATGGTAAACTGAAATATTTTTTCCCAAATTTTAATTGCTCTTTTAAAACTTTCATACGGGGAGTAGGAAAATTTTTTAAAATCTCATTGGACTCAGGATCTCTAAAAATCGCTCATGAAAGCGGATCCGAGTCTTCTTATAAAATTGAAGGGATTAAGGGGTGGAAATCGGGGGAAAGAGGGAGAATCTCCAAATTTTAAAGTAACTTACAAGCATATATAGGTCATATGCACGTGCAAATTTAAAAACTCCAGGCTGAAATCTGTGAATTTGTATAAAGGACAAACTAACAAAAAACGAATTTATATTATATATAGATAAGCTAATTTGTCGGATATTTTCCCAGGCTCATCTGAAAAGAAGTGATACAATAAGAATAGCACTTAATATTTAATCTTTGACACTCGGAGTCCGCGTCAGGTTATCTTTCCTCTTCTAGGCCCTCCAGAGGTCTGGTTTTCAATTGGCTAGCGTTCTGGCCTTTGGTACCACAGGCTTCAGGTTCGAATCCTGGCGGTGACATGGAGGGTTCGTGAGTGGTTCGGAATCCACATTAAACTGTAGGTTCCGGTCTGTTTAGCCCTCATGTGCACAAGATGACTTTAGAGCGACAAAGCAAACCAAATCTAGGCCTTCCAACATTACATTACGGGGGATGTGGCAGATCGCACTCCTTCCTCGTCCACCGCCTTCAGTCTTTTCTCCTTTTCGTTCTCTCTCTCTCTTTCGATTTCTCTTCCAATCCCCCCCTTCGATTTTTCTCACATCCACTTTCTTGGAACGTAGATAAGACTGAAGTTGTTTTCTTCTCTATTGGAAATAAACGCAAAAAATCCTTGATTTAGTAATAATATTATTATCTCTTGGAAGAGTCAAATTAAATATTTAGGAGTTATACTGGATCAGCATTTAACTTTTGCACATCAAAACTAAACTTCGTATTGCCTTCAGAAAACTCTGCCCACTTATAAATAGAAATTCTACCATTACCAGAGATAACAAAATTCTTCTTTATACTGCTATGCTTCGCCCTCATTCTCACATACGCTTGCCTGATCTGGTCCTATGCAGCTAAATTTAATTTAAAAACGCTTGAAACTTTACAAACTATCACTATCCGCCAAATGACCTCTGCTAAAGGGTACATGCTTTTTCCTTCTTTAAAAGATTTTCTTAAACACATCTACGTTAAATTTTTTGACACGCTTATGAATCATGAAGATGCTGCAATCCAGGAGATGGGACTCTTACGTTCGTAATTATGATTTAAAACGTCCGTGCAAAATTTTAGTTTAATTTTAATTTTAATTTATTATTTTTTTTATTATGATTGTCAGTTAATTTTTATTATATTTATAAATATATTCTGGGTAATTTTCCTTGTTTCAACTGTATTTACCCTGTCCTATCGGAGATGGAGTCCCCAAAGGCTAAATTAGCTCCAAAAGAATACGCTCCCCCCCAAAAAAAAAGTCTTTGTAAACTGTTGCTCTTGGCCATCTGGCACGAAGTTTCGTATGCCCCCCACCAATTAAAACACTTCCCAGAGATATCCCTTTCTGTCGCAGTTGTCGCAAATGACCCGCACCCACCGGAAACTGGACATCCCATAGAACATATCGGATTCCTATCCGGTCAGATTAGTGACCAACAACAACCTCCCCCCCAAAGGGACGCACATAGAATATAGCATAAATATAATATATGAATTATACAATAATTATAGAATGTTTTACTTTAATAAAAAAAAATAATTACAAATAGATATTGCTCATATTGACACGACAAGATACTACAACGTTTAAAAATTAGAAAAAGGTTTTAAGCTCAAAGTATGCGTATTGAAGGATTAGCATAACTAATGTAAAACATGTGGTATAGTGGGATCTTGTGCCCGATTTTAACTGTTCTTTTAAAACGGGTCGTAGAAGAAACTTGAAAATATCATTGGACTCAAGGCATTGAGATTTATATAAAAAAACAACCCATAAAAGCCAATCCTAATCCTCTCATTAAATTGAAAGAGGCCTAGGAGCCAAGTGGCCAGTGTTCTGGCCTTTGGTATCATAGGCTTCAAGTTCAAATCCTGGCGATGGCATGGATGTTTGTGAGTGGTTCGAAATCCACGTTAAACTGTAGGTCCCAGTCTAATTAGCCTGAAGTGTACACAAAATAACCGTAGAGCGACAAATCAAACCATTAAATCAAAGGAATTAAAGGGTTATTTTAAAAATTTGGGGAAAAAGGGAGAATCTCTAAGTTTTAAAGTAACTTACGATCTAACGTAGGCCATACGCTTCAAGTGCCACGCTTCAAGTGGGAAATGGGGAATTTGTACACTGGGGCCTGATAGAGCGCTACAGCGACCAATGCGAGAAAGCCTCTTGATGTGCAAGCTATTGGTGTCCATATAGTAACTAATGGTGCCCATATAAATTAAATTGGGCTCTGATGGTCGAGTGGCTAGCGCTGTGGCGTTCAGTCCCACAGATTTCGGGTTCGAGCTCCGGTGATGCCATGGATGTTTGTAGTGGTTCGGAGTGTACTTTAAATAGTAGGCCCCGGTCTAATAGGATCGTAGAGCGTTATTGGGGATAGTATTACTCTGCAGCTTATCTGATTTCATTTTACCAGAATTTAAAAAGTACTGCCGTTTGGCGCAGCATGGCCAAATCTGGCCCTTGTGCCATAAAACCCTAACCAACCAACCAACTGTAGCTTATCTTCAAGCTACACGGGCCCCTTGGATAGTGCTAAATGAGTAACAGCGTTCGTCGTTGTAGTCCACTTTGGGCTGCTCACAGGGACATGGTCAATACAACCCAGTCCTCGACGCAATTATAAAAAAAAGGAATTTGTGCAATGCACAGAAATTTGTAAGTAGATTTGAAAAAAGTGAGACATGAAATGACGGTAGGGCCCGCGGGCTGCAGTAGGGTTGATCACTTGAAAGCTCAGCGTGAGTCAGCGTAAACAGCAATTAAAAGTGTTTCTGGTGCAAAAATTCCGTGCAGCGCAGCGTCTTTTGCAGAGAGCGCACTTTGTCACCGAGGTGGTGACGTTTAATTGGCGATAAAATTCACCCGAGGCGCCCCCTGGCGAGCGGCCAACTTGGCGCTCTCCCGCTCCTATTGTTTCCCGAGACACAACACCGCCGATTTATTAGATGCGCCACCGCCCCCCTTCGTCATCTCGTCTGCCACCCTATTGCCTGCGTCAGCACCCAAGAAAATCGTTCTCCTCTCAGGTGAGCGGGCTCGAAGATCTTCTTTTCCGATAAAAAAAAATGATGAATCTTCCAATAGCAGACGATTTTTTTTTTATTCTTTTGCTTTTTAAAAGAAAAATGCTTTTGATATTCTTTTTTTGGATGTTTAAAATATAAAAAAAATCGTCTGCTAGATTTTCCATTGCGTCAGCATCGTCCTCAGTCTATGAAGAAGTTCTTTCAGGTAGTCTCTGGATAAATTAGTTCATTCGATTTAAAAAAAGGATGATGAATTGGATTGTTTATAGAAGATGTTCGTACATTTTTATCCTCTTGGTATCGCCCTTCAAAAACCACGTGTTACAAAAATAGTATAGGAAGTGTTTTATAACAATGTTTTTCTCTCGAAAATAATTGTAATTTTGACGTTTTAATCATATTCTTTACTTTCAAACGGCAGACATTTAGATAGGCATGAGGCAGCATCCACACTAGTAAGCCACATAAAACATGGGACAATCAATAGAAATCCTTGAGTTAAAATACATATGCAGACACTAATGAATCGATTCAGGATGGAGAAGAAACAGAAACTAATGAATAGATTCAGGATGGGCAAGAAACTGAAAATAATGAATCGATTCAGGACGGACAAGAAACACAGACACTAATGAATAGATTCTCTTGTCCATTCTGAGCACAGACACTAATGAATAGATTCAGGATGGACAAGAAACACTAACACTAATGAATAGATTCAGGATGGACAAGAAAAGGATGGACAAGAACACTAACACTAATGTTCAGGATGGACAAGAAACACTAACACTAATGTTCAGGATGGACAAGAAACACTAACACTAATGTTCAGGATGGACAAGAAACACTAACACTAATGAATTCAGGATGGACAAGAAACACTAACACTAATGAATAGATTCAGGATGGACAAGAAACACAGACACTAATGAATACAGGATGGACAAGAAAACACTAATGAATAGATTCAGGATGGACAAAGACACTAATGAATAGATTCAGGATGGACAAGAAACACAGACACTAATGAATAGATTCAGGATGGACACTAATGAATAGATTCAGGTTGGACCAGAAACACACACACTAATCATTAGATTCAGGAGGGACAAGAAATCAAAGACAATTAATATATTCAGGATGAACAAGACATCAAATACACTAATGAATAGATTCAGGATGAACAAGACATCAAAGACACTAATGAATAGATTCAGGATGGACAAGAAATCAAAGACACTAATGAATAGATTCAGGATGAACAAGAAATACTGGCACTAATCAATAGATTCAGGATGGACAAGAAATCAGAAACACTAACGAATAGATTCAGGATGGACAAGAAATCAGAAACACTAACGAATAGATTCAGGATGGACAAGAAATCAGAAACACTAACGAATAGATTCTTTTGTCCATTCTGAATACAGACACAAATGAATAGATTCTGGATGGCCAACACAGACATCCTGGAATGAGAAGGGACAGAATCTAGGAAAAGATTCATCCCGAGTCATCTTTGTCCGCAGAAAAACGAAGCTCATTGTCGCACAACACTTGACAAGACTCTCTTTCGATGAATGACGACTCTTCTGCGCAAACCAACCCTCGGATGAACCGCGTCCCCACAAGCAAGACTCTGAAGGGACTCCCTTGTCTCTGCTGCCGTAAGTAAACAGGGGCTTCCACTCGGGGGCCCTTCTAATTCAGGGCCCGATTTTGCTTTCCAGGTGGGTAGCTCTTCCTGCGGGCACAAGCTCCCCTTTGTCGAGGCTGCAGAAGGATGCTTTATGGCGCAGGCATCATCGCCCACGAAGCGCGCAGGAATTCGCTGATTAATGGACCAATTAGAGAGGTTTGCTGCATTCGAAAGCACATTCCTGGGAGGGAAATGCCATTTGCATGCCACCCGCGAAACGCCCCTCTCCCTACTTCTATTATTGGGGAGGCAGGAAGAAATCATTTTTTTTTATTGGTTATGCAACGGTTGTACTGAAGCAAAAGTCTCATTATTTCAATGTGATCATAAGTCTTGGTTCTTTGTCTTTTTCAATGTATTCACTGATTCAATGCATCTCATTGCGGTTTTTTTTTCTCCGAAAATATTGGTAAAAATTAATTTCTATGAAAAATATTCCCATGTAAATTATTTTACCATGCATGAACATGATGTCCTGTTTTGGTGTCTGTGACATCATCAAAAAAATGCGTGGGAAAAAATAAAATTTCATGTCGTACTCAAACAAAAAATAGTCGAATAGCAACAATAAAACAACAGCAGGAACCGTATAACAATATAACCGAATAACAACAGCAGCAACAGTATAATACTATAACCGAATAGCAGCAGTATAACAACAGCGGAAACAATATAATATAACCGAATAGCAGCAATATAACAACAGCAGAAACAGTATAATAGTATAACCGAATAGCAACGCTATTAGCTGAACAGTATATAGCTGAATAACAACAGTATATAGCCGAATAGCAACATAAGTAGCTGAACAGTATATATCTAAATAGAAACTGTATATAGCCGAATAGCAACAGTGTAAGTTTAGTATATTCCTGTAGCTATTGACTTTGTTAATACTTCATGTAATGTTTTGTACAATAGGTTCTTGATGAAGTTCTAGGCTTATACAACATTGGTATATTTCCTTGGCTCTTGAATTTTATAGTACTTCTTGCAATTTTCTCTTCCAATTCTTCGCAAATTTCTTGGGTTACTGAACATAGGTATACTCCCATGCGCATTCTTCTACATCATATGTTCATCCATGATAAATTAAAACTCGTGAGTGGATTTTAGTAGCTATTATAATATTTTTTGAATTGGTATCATTAGAAATTTATCCCTCGGAAAAGGATTTATAATCAATCAACGTCATTCAACACAGCCAATATTATTCAGGAGCACCACGATATTTGATTTCCTTGTACTCTTCAGGGGACAACAACATTATAAATTTAAGTTAAAAGTTAAGACAGGACATATAAATGGAAGAAATCCATTTATATATCCTGTCTTCCTTCCCCCTTCAATCATGAGTACGTATGGGCTCGTGGGCTTGGCCAGCCAAGTGGGATAAGAAACAACAACAACAGAAATCCATTCAATATGCAAAAAAGAATGCAGCCAAATGCAGCACTCATTACATTTTTATTTATTTATTCTTAAGATAAATAGATGGAACTTATTTAAGCAATTGGAGTAAGTAAATTTTATTAAAAAATATGTTGGCGAGGAACAGAGCATAATGATTGGCAGAGGCAACTAGAATGGTATATAAGGCGAGTAAGGACCGGTAACAAATAATTAAAAATACTTTCCGAAAGATCAAATTATTAATTGGCAAAGATGGTGAACAAGGTTTCCCTTTTTTTATTCCTTTGTCGTCGTCTTTTCTTTCTACAGAGTACATTGGCCTGTCAGGACCTTAAACTCTTATCTAAATAGAGTAATAAACACGAGGGGAGATAGAAACATGATGGGGACAGGTGGAGCTGCAGGAAACATGACACAACAGAGGTAGAATACACATAGTCTAGACCAGGGGTGGCCAACCCGAGGCCCGCCTTGAATATTTTTCCGGCCCGTGAGATGTATCACTCTTTTACAAAATATATTCATTTTATAATGGCCAAAGTAGTGAATACCCAATGCATTAAAACAATACATTATGTGTGCATCCCTCTATTCAAAAATGAACTGCCGAAAGAATGAGAAAAAATGGACTTTGATTTCAAAATAATATTCTTGCGAATATAGGACAGATAGTGCCTGTTTTATATATGAATTTACAGTTAAGAGTTAAGAAGAATTAAATTAAATTCTGCGAACTCATAAGGCGCGAGCATCTTGAAATATCTAATATAACAGTTTCTGTTTCACTTTAAGTGACTGCAGTGAGAGATCCCTAGACATTTGAGAAATCTGGCACAATTAATTATTACGCTTTTGGTTCAACTTATACCTGCAAATCGTTTTTAATCGAATTATACTGTTTTATACTGTAGTATACTATAAGTTAAAGTACTAGAGGTTCAATGTTTCACTTTAAGTGACCATCCCTAGATACGCATAGTTGATTGTTGATAGCAGAGCAAATCAGTCTCTTAGCTGAAGTTGTTAACGCTTTTGGTTCAATTGACACCTGCGAATAGTTTTGTTCGAAAATGAAATGGACCCAACACAAAATAACGGACTCTCACCTGCAACACCCTTTACGCTGTGCAAATATTCAAATGGAGATCGATTTGCAAAAGCAAAGTGAAAGAGTGGAGAAACACATATCGCACTCGTAAAATAAATATTTTTGAATGATTTCATTTCTTTTAATTTTGTTTATATTTATATATTTTTTATATTTCATTTTTAGTGTTATACATTTCTTCACAATGTGCGTTTAGTATCTCTATTATAATATTATCTATGTTGACGCGTAACAATAATAGTAAACACAAAAATAATAATTCGTTATGTTTCAATTTTTCAATAAAAAAAAAAATAATAACTCGTTATGTTTCAATTTTTCAATAAAAAAAAATGTCTATACTGGGTTTAAATCTAACATGGGGATATATAATTTTAGCAAGATCATTTGAGTTGGTCACCCCTGGTCTAGAGAAAAAATATTTAAAATAACTTTATGCTAGACAAGAAATTAAAATTATGAATAAACAATAACAAATTTTAAGTCCTGTAGCCAACATTAAGTTAATTTACTATTGTGCCCAAAAAGTAAGACCAATTTTTCACAAAGCGTCTAAGTAGACCAACGTATCACACAGCCAAGCGTAACTCAAAAACTAATGAATATTTTGACGTGAAATTTCACACAGATGTCAAGGAGAGTGCCAGCAACCTAAAAAGAAAAAAAAAATTGAAATTCCATAAGCCCCGGGAATTTTAAATTGAAAATTGGTCTTACTGTTTGGGCACAGTAATAGTGGCATTGTTTTCGAAACATCCTATAAAAACTTGTAATTTATCTAAGCCCGTTTTCGAATTTGGATAATTGCTTTGAAGTATTTATTAATCCACCAATTGAATTGAATAAATAAATTCACCCATCACAAAAAGAGATTGACTAAAAGGATGTTAATTAATTAGTTAATTAAGAGATGTTAATTAAATTATTATTAATAATATCTCCATTTTGACGCAAGAGATGGAGTTATTGTTGGGTTATTTCCTTGCACTCTATTAGCAAAGGATATACATTGACCAATTTTTGACCTGAAAATGTCTTGCAGATGAATGATTATTAGTTCTAATGGCATTAGCAGAAATTCTTGCTTGTGAAAACTTTGGAGGCCTTATGAAAGAGGTAGCATTAAAAAAGAAAAACAGATATATGCAAGTACAATTAAAAGATTCAGTAAAGATTAAGTATCAAAGATTTTTTTATTTTGGTAAAAATCTAGAATCCTACATCCTTTCAGCTAAAGGCATCGCTAGGATGCCAAATCGCTAAGTGAACATAATAATGATTCCGCAAATTAATTTTTCGCGGTAAAACAATATTACGCCAAAATCCATCACTATCATGTCAAGTCGCCAAATAAACAAACAAAATAGCTGCCGAAGTTCGATGCCGTCGTAAAAAGCTATTTTGCCAAAATTCATAGCCAAAAATCGTTATTACGCCAACATTTGTAGTCAAGCAGTAATTATGTAAAATTTTATTCCTTAAACTGCTTTTACGCCAAATATTATTATTATCCTGCAAAATTTTATTCCATAAATACTTTACAACAAAATTTATTGTTTTATCTCCGAATTTTATCACCAACAGAAATTTTATTCCTAAAATGCTTTTCCGCCAAATATTATCTCTTTAACGCCAAATTTTTAGCACTATTATATCCGAAATTTTATGCCTAAATTGCCTTTATGCCAAATTATATCGCTTTATAGCAAAAGTTTTAACTCTATTATGGGAAAATTATAATGATTTGCTTTTACGCCAAATGTTATAGCTTTAACACCAACATATATTTCTATTTTGCCAAAATTTTAATCCTAAATTGCTTTTACTCACAATTTTATCGTTTTAACGCCAAATTAGTACGTGGAATTTTGTTTTGCTAACTTATAAAAATGTATCATTTTTAACAACGATAATTACCACTATTACGATAAAATTACGCCAAAGAATTACGCCAATAAAATTACTAACACGCCAATTTTTTTTTTTTTTTTTTTCTATTAAGTCAAAAAATATTTTATGCTTACGACACCGAAGTGGAATGATAAAAACAATGTTAATAAAAAAAAAAAAAAAAAAAGAAAGAAAGAAACCAGAGAATCACTTACATTTTATTCTGATATATCCTTTATTTGAGAAGAAAATTATCTTTTTATTGCCTCAGTAAAACTTGTCCTTGCATATGCTTTAGGTGGCATTTTCTTCCGTAAACAAACGTTCTAAAATTAAAAGGTTACATCTTTCCGCGCGAATTCAAATAACGGTTGCTACGAAATCCGAACTATATCAACAGCAATAAAATGGAATATCATACAATTGCACAAAAAATTTAATGCATTTGAGAGGCGTACACGTTTAAAAGTTAAGGAGCGTTTTTAAAATAAAAGGTAAAATTTTTTTCCCGTTAATTCAAATAACTGTTTTCACAAAACCTTAATTGTTCCAACAGCATTAAAAAGAAAACAATTATTTGATAATCAAATATAAGTTATTAATAAAATAAAAAATCGTTTTTGCAGTTTGTTTCGCATTTTCATGAGTGGCAACTTCAAAAAAGTATAAGTAGCCAAAATACGTTATAAGAACAATCTCTTAATCAATAATTTATCGGAATAATTATTTAAAAGAATCTATGCTTCTGTTCTTATTTACTATAAATAAAAATTCTGCAAATAACTATCAAAGTAGCAATAAAATAGCATTATATTGTTATGAAAAAGAAGTTAAAAATTCCTCTAATTACAGTATTGTAACCCTAAAGAAATTGACGAAACATTGGCGAAATATTAAGGGTAAAAAGATTGGCGACTAACTCAGGGGTACAGTATTTTATATTTCAACTTTTATTAATGTTTTGAGGATGTTTACAATGCTTGTAAGCACACAGCATTAGCAGCACATAGGCAATGATTTCTAGAATTTCGAGTAGTTTCTTTTTTACTTCTTTTCCCTTTTCTTTTTCATTTCTGCCAAATTGTTTTGTCTGTGTATTTTTAAAAAGCATTTTGATAAATTGAAATAAAGCAGCGTGAGCTGGTATACATCTCAAAGCACCCAGTCCTTAGCAGCATGCAACATATTTATTCTTGTACACTTTTTTTTTATGTTTTGGACACCTTTATAGAGATATGTTTTGTTAAAAAAAAACACTCTTTTTATAGCATTTTTTGCGTCTTTTAATAAAAAACACTATAATTGCAATTCATTGCACTGATGGACTGAAATATTGGATGACAGCGACAGTAATTTTCAGTTGTGGAATAGTATGTTTGTTCAATTTAGGAACAGGGCTCATTCGAATACAAAAAAGAGGACTTCAGATAGAATACGAGTTTCGTAAAATCGCAAATCGATGACTCTTACAAGCTGTACATTCATATTTTGATGTTACCACTCTATAACAAAAGCATTGAATTCCTGGTTCTGTAATTTCCCTGAAAAATTAGAATGCTCACTATAACGACCAATAATGCAGTTAGCGACTATTATTGCAATTAGCGACTACTGCATTCCCCTATTGCATTTGGTTCGAATCCTGGCGGTGGTATGGATGTTTGTGAGGGGTTCGGAATCCCCGTTAAACTGCAAGTTCCGGTCCAATGAGAGCAAAGTGTGCAAAAAATGACAGTAGAGCGACAAACCAAACCAAACCTCGATAACCTTTGTAAGTGGTTCGGAATCCCCGTTAAACTATAGATCCCGGTCTATTGTGCCCAAAATGATCGTAGTGCGACAAATCAAACGAAACCAAACCTCGGTAACCTTTGTAAATGGTTCGGAATCCCCGTTAAACTGCAGGTTCCGGTCCAATGAGAGCAAAGTGTGCAAAAAATGACCGTAGAGCGATAAATCAAACCAAACCTCGGTAACATTTGTAAGTGGTTCGGAATCCACATTAAACTGCTGTAGGTCCCGGTCTAATGAGCCCAAAGTGTGCACAAAATGACAGTAGAGCGACAAACCAAACCCTACCTTGGTAACCTTTGTAAGTCGTTCGGAATCAACCTAGAGTAAACTAATCAAGACCTACAGTTTGACGTAGTTGTTAAACTGTAGGTTCCGGTCTAATCAGCCTAAATTGTGCGCAAAATGACCGTAGTGCGACAAAGGTAGAAGTTCCGGTCTAATGAGCCCAGAGTGTGCACAAAATGATAGTAGAGCGGTAAACCAAACCTAACTTATTGCAATTAATACTACAAAAGAATTAGCCGCTAAATGTGGACCGTTATATTCGCATATTATACATCACCCATGTGAAATACTTTATCGACTGACGATCTCAATGCTACCTGACGCACTCCCCAGATAATCCAGAGAACGTCTCGCGCTGGAAATGTTTTAATTTCTTTTACTCTTATTAATTATCTCCCCTCGCATTGTCTCGGGAAGAGACATCTCTTTTCGTAGCTTGGTGAGAAGCCAGATGCACGTCCCTTTTAATGAATGTCCCCTGGAATGTTATCGCAGGCGAAATGCACGGGGCCCACCCAAGTGACACAAAGGGATTCAAGAACGACTGCAGCTTTTTATATCTCAGTAGCAATAGCCCTCTAATGCCTGAAAAAAATAATTGGATGTATATATATATATATATATATAATTATTTGTTTACTTTTTTAATCTCCCTGTGCACTTCTAGCCGTTCACCCCTTTGATATATATATATATTGACATGATTTTTAGTTTCGTGGCTTCCGCTTTTGTGGACTACTAAGGATCTTGAGGATTTTTTTTTTTTGAAGAAGTGACGGCATGTAAGGCACTTCAGGATTTTGTTATACAAACTGCATGTAGCAAATAACAGTAGTAGTACTTTTATTATGCAAAACGGTCGTGTTTCTCATTCACTACTTGACAGTTTTCCTTTGCTTTCTGTGTTGCGACCCTATAGATCTTTCTATCTATATATGTATATATACAATATAGAAACTTCAGATACTACTATAACAATAGTTAGTTATAATGTGTGTATACAGTGTACATTGGAAAGTTCGTTTAAATTGAAGTAATTAGAACTGGGGGGGGGGGGGGTGTCACGACCCAAAAAAAAAAAAAAACAGGCTGTGATGATTTTGCTATACCAGTTGCATGTAGCAAATACCAGTAGTAGCTTTTATTGTGCAAAATGGTCATTCACTCCTTGACAATTCTCCTTTGATTTTTGTATTGTGTCCCTTATATCTCTATCTATCCTCTCTCTCTCACTATATATATATATATATATATATGTGTGTGTGTGTGTGTGCATGGAAAATTCGTTTAAACTGAAGTAATTATTATTGGAGTGAGTCACAGCCACGAAAGACAGGCTTTGGTGATTTTGTAATATAAATTGGTGTAGCGAAAGTTGGTGGCGTTTATTGTACAAAAAAAGGTAGTGGCTTTTATTATGTTTCTAGATCACTCCTTCTCTGTTTTTTTTGTCGTGATGTCCTTTATTCATATACACTGAAGTGACAAAAGTCATGGGATACCTCTTAATGTCGTGTCGGCCCTCCTTTCGCCCGGCGAAGTGCAGCAACTCGACGTGGCATGGACTCAACAAGTCGTTGGAAGTCTTCTGCAGGAACATTGAGCCATGCTGTCTCGATAGACGCCCATAATTGTGAAAGCGTTGATGGTGCAGGATTTTGGGCACGAACAGACCTCTCGATGATGTCCCATAACTGGTCGATGGGATTCATGTCGGGCGATCTAGGTGGCCAGATCATTCGTTGGAATTGTCTAGAATGTTCTTCAAACCAATCGCGAACAGTTGTGGCCCGATGACATGGCGCATTGTACTCCATAAAAATCCCATCGTTGTTTGGGTACATGAAGTCCATGAATGGCTGCAAGTGATCTCCAAGTAGCTGAACATAAGCATTTCCAGTCAATATTCGGTCCAGTCGCACCAGAGGACCAAGTCCATGCCATGAAAAAACAGCCCACACCATTACGCAGCCACCACCAGCTTGAACAGTGCCTTGCTGACAGTTTGGGTCCATGGCTTCGTGGGGTCTGCGCCACACTTGAACCCTACCATCAGCTCTTACCAACTGAAATCGTGACTCATCGGACCAGGCCACGGTTTTCCATTCATCTAGGTATTCATTGGTTATCTATGTGATTGAGTTATTGATATTTTTTTGTTTATCTATTTGAGAAAAGAAATGTGGAACTATATTAAAGCACAATCAATCTTTGAAATTAAGTTGTAAAATAGCATGGGGCTGCAGATGACTTAATTTAATTGTTCGGAGGCCCATAGAACAATAGTTTTTAAAATGGGTTCGTGTAAAAATTTTGCCTCCTTTTAAATTTGTTTTATTTTTACTTTAATTTTTAAGCTTTTTATTTTTTAAATATTTTTTTACAAAACTTTGAGTACTACAGTCACTTGTATTCAATTTCTACAAAGAGGGTTCGATACGTTCATATGATAAAATATAGATACGTTTTCATACAAGGTTTTTTTCAGAGATTTTTTTTTTTTTTTACATAGTTGATGGGAATCGTTAATTTTTAAATTGGAATTGGAATCATCATCATTGGAATCGTTGGAACTTTTTAAATTTCATAGGAAATCATCATAATTTTTTAAATTTGATATGAGGTCGTTAGAAATTTTTGAATTTGAAAGGAAGAATCATTGGAAATTTTTGAATTTGAAAGGAAATCATTGGAATTTTTTTAATTTCATAAGAAATCATTGGAATTTTTTAATTTTCATAGGAAATCATCGCAGTTTTTTTAATTTGATATGAGGTCGTTAGAAATTTTTGAATTTGAAAGTAAATCATTGGAAATTTTTTTAATTTGAAAGTAAATTGTTGGAAATTGAAAGAAATCCTAGAAAATTTTTGAATTTCAAAAGAAGTCATTTGAAATTTTTTAATTTGAAAGGAAATTGTTGGAAATTTGTGAAATTGAAAGGAAATTGTTGGAAATTTGTGAAATTGAAAGGAAATTGTTGGAAATTTGTGAAATTGAAAGGAAGACAATGGAAATTTTTTCATTTGAGACGAAGTCGCTGGAAATTGAAGCGAAATCGTTTTCACTAAAAACAGTACATTGAAGTACAGTAACGAATAATATATGGCAGGCGGAGACTCCATGCATACGCAGGCAGTGAATTTCTAGGATTGGGCCTGATTTAGAAAGTATCTGGATATTTATCCCAAAGTGTGATGTGAAGCCGGGACACTTGGTTAACGCTGAATGTGCGACACGTGCGAGACAGGAGCGAACAGAGATCGATACAGAGAGGCACGAGGCGAGGAATACGCCAACCCGTCTAATTATAACGCTGCGGAAAGCGCGCTCGCTAAGTTTAGCCAGAGTTTTGACAAATGGGGAGATGTCATCGCGCCCCGACCTCCCCCCCGTCCCTCTGTGCATTGTTCCACGCCTGAGGAATTCGAATTTCTACAATACCGGGGGGATGTCTGCTGCCTGAGGGTTGCGAAACTATCACGAGTATCACATTTGAATTCATTCATTAACAGATGCAGGTAGCACGCATCTCTACAGCTCGACCGCGAGTCCAGATTTAAGATATTTAAAACTGATATTGCAAAAACGCAACATTACATACATTTTTTTTTTTTTTTTTTCTTTTTGTTTCTTCTTAATTTCTGTAATAATATTTTTTAAATTTCTTTTTTACTGCTTAGAATAGTGGAAGCTTCCTTCATGAACTGGGAAAATAGACAATATTATCGGGTCTCTATGAAAATTTTGTAATTAATTTTTTTAACAATTTTTTAGTTTTGAAACATTCTTATAAATGCCAGAATAAAACTTTTAAGAAGTTATTTTAGTATTGCATCAAATTATAACAACATGTAAAAAAGAATGTAAATTGCCTTTAGATAGCACACGTTTTAAAAAAAATTCGTGTAATGGAAAAATCACCGTTTTGAACGGATTTGAATTATCGCGACATTTTTCAACTCGCTTAAAAATAAATAGTTCGAATTGTGGCGGTGGCATGGATGTTGGTGAGTGGTTCAGAATCTACGTTAAACTGTAGGTCCCCGTCTAATGAGCCCGAAGTGTGCACAAAATGACCGTAGAGCGACAAAAAAACTCTTTTCACTTCAGTTCCCTTTATTAGACTCTCATAAATGCAAAAGTTAGAATTTTATTTATTTTTTTCTAGTGGAGAAGTCAAGTTTTCTAGTCTTTAATGGGTTAAAGAAAATGCAACGTAAAAAAAGGAGAGAGGGAAAAGGAACCAAGAAATATCTCACTTCTGAGTAGAATTTTTTATATACATTCCCGACATATAACTGTTATTTTATGAACAAAAATTTTATATATATCTAGAAACGCAGTTTTTGCATTCGCGAAGCATTTTTTGACTTTAAAAGTGTAATATATGTGCTCACTTCAAATATATCCTTGTATTCTATGCTTATTAATATATACATATATATATTCTAAAAATAACAATACCCATTGAGCAGGTACTCAAGTATTATTGAAAAGTTGAAGACATGAAACCAAGAACTAAATCCAAGGTAGTTTTTCATATACTACTGTGTAAAAAAAGTAAGACCAGTTTTCAATTTAAAATTCCCGGTCATATGGAGTTTCAATTTTTTTTTCTTTTTTAGGATGTTGGCACTGTTCTTGACATCTGTATGAAATTTCACGTCAAAATATTCATGAATGTTTGAGTTACGCTTGGTTCTATGAGACGCTGAAACTGATTCCGGCTATTTTTGAAATGTCCGAATTAATTGAGCAAAGAACTTGCATTCCATTTTGTTCGCGGAAACGTATAGAATGCTGCAGAAGGCATTCGGTGAGCATTCCTATATCGAAAAGAAATGTTTAGAAGTGGTATAAACAGTTCAAAGAAAGCAGAGAACGCGTTGAAGACGAATAGTCCTCTGGTCGACCTATAGCTCACGTCTAAAAAATTAAAGATTTTGTGCTTGCAAACCGTCGATTTACAATTAGAGACCTTGCTGCTGATGTTGGAACTACAAAATTACATTTTAAAAGGTGTTTTGGGTATCAAACGCGTCAAATCTCGATTGGTACCGAAAACACTAAATGCGCCAGCTCACACTGCATTGATTCTTCGTTACTTTTTCATCAAAAATGAAACCCATAAATTTCCACAACCACCGTATTCATCTGAGTTAGCACCGTGCTACTTCTTGCTATTCCCTAAACTCAAAAGAGCACTCCGGGGACACCGTTTTGAGTCGATTGAAGAGACATTTCAAAAATCGCCGGAATCAGTTTTAGCATCTCACAAAACCAAGCGTAATTGAAGCACTAATGAATATCTTGACGCAAAATTTTAAGCAGATGTCAAGGACAGTGACAATAACCTAAAAAAGAAAAAAAATATTAAATGTCATATGCCCGGGAAATTTAAATTGAAAATTGGTCTTACTTTTTGGACACAGTTGTAAGTCTCAGAGATGAGAAAAGTCTGTCAACACTTATTGGGTTTGCTGCTAAAACAGTCACTGTGTTTGTTGCTGGTTGTGTTACGGAAGTATATAATTGAATTACTTCCTTAGCATTTAATTGTAACATGAATGCCTGGTATTTTTAATTATTCTTATGAAAGAGTCGGATTTTTACTCCAATTCCTTCAGAAAGGGGAAAAAAATCCTATCGGTATTAAATTTTTTCTTCCAAGCTCTTTTTTTCACCTTTCCCCTTACAGCACCTGTTCAGAGAAGAATTTAAAAGTGACCTAATCCGGACTCATACCACTTATCTGCGTAAACGCAATGAAGAAAATGGAGGGAAAGACCTTTTTGTAAAAGCAGGCTTGGTTAAAATAAAAAAAGAACCCTTTTTTTTTCCAGCTCCAAAAATTGTGCTTGATTAAAATAAAAAAATAAATAAATAATAAAAAATACTTCATTGCAAAAAAAAAAAAAAAAAAAAAAAAAAAAAAAAACAGTTCGGTTAAATAAAAAAAAATTTCTTGCAAAAACAGGGCTTGGTTAAAATAAAATAAAAACACTTTCTTGTAAAAAAGGGCTTGGTTAAAATAAAATAAAAAAAAAACATTTTCTTTTAAAAAAAAAAATGAATTGGTTAAAATAAAAAATAAATATTTTCTTCTAAAAAAAGGGATTGGTTAAAATAATGAATAAAAAAAAACATTTCTTATAAAAATAGGACTTGGTTGAAATAAAAAAAAAAAAAAAAAAGAAACCCTTTCTTGTAAAAAAGGACTTGGTTGAAAAAAAAAAAAAAAGAATATGATGAAAAAGATGCTGAGTTCATTTCCTAATAAAATCATAGAGGTAAATAAACACGCCAAGTTCAATGCACGAGAGCAGAGACTCAACTATTTTTGATAGGAGCAAATGACAACCATTAGGAATACAGTAATTGTGAACGGAAGAAATGGCAGGTGCAGGAATAAATAAATCACCGTGTACTCTCTTTAGTGTGTCATCTCCGACACCAAATACCTATCTGACTGCAAAGTGTCAATAGAAAAATATGCACTGCTTGGTACACCATCTCAATTTGAATGAAAATCAATGTACGAGAGCCATAAAGAGATAAACAATGGACAGAAATGTACTAGCGCTCTGTCGCTCGGTACCACAGGTTTCGGGTTCGATTAACTGCGGTTCCATTAATGTTTGTAGTGGTTCGAAATCCATTTTAAACCATAGGTCCCGGTCAAATAGAGCGCTATGGGGGTAGTGTTACTCGCCTCCGTAGCCTATCTTCAAGCTATACATGCCCCGTCAAATGAGTAACAGCGGTGCAGCCCTTGCTTATTGCATAAAGATGAACTGTAATAATAACTTGAAATGCCAGCTGCATTAGGACAACATAGGGGATGGAAAAGAGTAGAAGTTCTAACAAGAAAGAATGACTCAGCTCCAAAAGACATGTTCCAACAGGTGCGTGAAACTTGTGATGTGTGAAAAATCACAGAGATTAAGTTGATAAAAAAAAGATTCTTAATACAAATATAAAAAAATAAGATTCTTAAATACATATATTATAAAAACTCTATTATTATTATTATTATTTCAAATATTGTAATCGATGTGTTTTCAAATGATTCGTTAAAGAATTATGAAGAGCAAAGAATCGGCAATAAAGTGCTAAACAGTGGGTAGGGGGGTGGGGGGCAGAAAATAGCTCTCGCAACCGTTCGAAATCGTTCTATTTCGGTGGTAACGATTCCTATTGGGATGATGAATGTTCGCAGACAATGGTCGGAATCCGGTCGTCGGGCACGGATCCGGCTAATCTTAGCCGGATCGTGGAAGATGGCGGCCATAAATCCGCCAGCCCATTGTTCTCCGCGCGCATTCTCGTCTCTATAATAAGCCAGCCCGCCTTCCCCCCCCCTGCCTTGCGTCATTATTAAACGAAACGTCACCAAGGACGCATGTGCGGAAGAGCGTTACTGCAAGGCAGTAAACATTCTTCGCAATAAATTGCAATGCACTGGTTCTTGAACTTATTTGTTCGTTAACCCCTTTCAAATTAAAAAAATATATAAAAATTCAGCGGAACCTTATCAAATTAAAAATGCTATAGCAACCCGTTTTCAAATTTAAAGATGTCGACCATAAAGTTGTACAGGTTGACATTAAAGTCTTTTTACAATTTCAAAAATGTGAAGTCTCTGTACAAGTTGACCATAAAGTCACTTTTGCAATTTTGAAAATATGAATTCTACATACAGGTTGCCCACAAAGTCTCTTTGCAATTTCAAAAATGTGAAGTCTATACAGTTTGACCCTGAAGTCTCTTTGCAATGTCAAAAAATGTGAATTCTATATACAGGTTGCCCAGGAAGTCTCTTTGCAATTTCAAAAATGTAAATCTATACACCAGTTGATCGCCTCCTTGCAATTTCAAAAACTTGTTGCAGTTAAAAATGTATTCCTGGAGTCGAGAATAGAGCATTTTTGAAAACGCGGGAGTAGGAAACAGAAGTTGATTTTAAAATCCGACTCTTGTATAAATATCATTTTTATTTCTTCAAAATTCTAGGAATTAATTTTGTCGGCAATGTGCAAAAAACATTATTGCAAGGCAATAAACACTCTTCACAATAAATTGCAATGCAGTGGTTCTTGAACTGGTTCGCCAACCCTTATTGAATTAAAAAAAATTTCAGCGGACCCCTATCAAATTAAAAATGTCATAGTATCCCCCTTTCAAATTTTAAAATGTGAATCTATATACAGGTTGACCATAAAGTCTCTTTGCAATTTTAGGAATATGTTATGGGAGTCGAAAATCGAGCATTTTTGAAGAAATCGGGAGTCGGAAACAGGAGTTGGTTTTAATGTTCGACTCTCGGCTATTATATAGGTATCATTTTTATTTCTCCAAAATTTTAGGAGTTAATTTTGTCTGCAATAAACACAAGAGCATTATTGCAAGACAGTAAACATTCTTTGCAATAAATTGCAATGCACTGCTTCTTGAGCTTATTGATTCGCGAACCCTTATCAAGTTAAAAATGTTATAGTAAACCTTTTTCAAAATGTGAATGTGTGGTTGACTATAAAGTTTCTTTGCAATTTCTAAAATGAGTTACAGTTAAAAAAATATTACTGGAGTCTAGATTCGAGAATTTTTTGAGGAGTCGGGAGTCGGAAACAAGTTTGGTTTGTCGCTCTACGGACATTTAGGTTAATTTGTGCACATTTTAGGTTAATTAGACCTCGACCTGTAGTTTAACGTGGATTCCGAACCACTCACTGGATTAGAAGATGAAGCCTGCGGTACCAAAGACCAGAGCGCTAGCCAATTGGCCATCAGGCCGCAGGAATGTCGGTGAAGTGCAAAATAGAAGGTTTAACATTTTAGAAAAATTTTAAGATTGATTTTTAAATACAATACCCAATACATCTGGCAACTGTTTTATTTTTTAAATGGTGCCAAAGTCTGAAAGAAGTAAGAGTTGTGAGATTTTACGAGATATATAAAAAGCTGTCTGGGATTCACAATGGAAAAAGATGTTGTTTTAGCTCTTCTACTGTTAATAACGAATAAGATTTAATTTATTTACAAATATAGCATCTTTTTGATTAAAATGCACAATTATTTTCAGCTATTCTATAATATTTTAGTACATGCTAATTTAGCAGTTATTTTTATACAATATACATTTTTTGTAAGCAAATTTAGAGCACAAGGATATCTTTTAAGTGAGCATGACGTCATTTCCGTTTCATCGCTGATTTGTAATAAAAAATAAATCCAATCTGTTGGTCATTTCATGGTACTTTGAATACATTCATTTCATCCAAGTATAACGAAACACTTCCTACTTTTTTTCACTATATTGTAGAAAGTCCTTTATAAATAATTTTCATTCATTTAACTTTATCTGGCGCCCTCTATTGGTAGGTATATGCAACTTAAATCTAAAAAAAAAAAAATTAAATTAATGAATTAAATTAAATTATTGAATTAATATTTGAAAAAACTGTATAAACAACAAGTGTCATCCATTACAAGTTCAAAGAAAATGTATTTGAACTTGAGTGGATGAATAAAAAGTATTTTATGAACGATTGAAAATTTGAACAAGATATATATAGGGAGAGTGTGAGCTAATAGAAGGAATTGAAAAAAATAAATAAATCCAATCTGATGTCCATTTCATGGTAATTATATTAAGTAAAATCAAACGAAAAAAATATGTATGCCGATTCGAAAATATAAAGCAGGATGTCATTTCCGTTTTGTCACTGATTTGTTAACTGTGAAAAATCGGAAATGGTGATGAAATAGTGAATAATGAATTAATAATAAGTGAATTTGCCAAACGATATAATTGGATCGGAATCGTTTTGTTCGTGGGGAAAAGCAAGGGGAGGTTAAAAGTTTGAGAATCATTGCCAGGTAAACCTCTTCCTTCAGGTGCAGGTTTCGAGAAAACTCCTCTGCTAGCTCACCGACAAAAGGGATGAGCCGGCCCGCAGCGCCCTCTGCCGGAGAATGAAAGGCACGCGCCAGAACAGGATTCCCTGGGATTATTCGAATTCATCCTCCCCTCCTCTTCCCCCCGACATTTAAAATATTCGCGCTTGTGTGTTCATTTTTTCGCTCGCTTGGAATGAAGGAGGGATTACGTGCAGAAATCGTTTGCGGGGTGTTGTGACAGAAGCGAAATCCTAGACTCGTGACTTTTTCTCAACTGCTGGATGTAAAGAGAAAAAAAAATCGTTTTCTTTTTACACTTAAATCCTCTCGACTTCCAAGTTTCTCGTTTCTGGATTACAGCTCATCTTTAACATGGGTTGGGGGAAAATGGCAGCTGGGTATGAATCTTACTGCGAAGTTCCATAAAACTTAAAGGGAATGAGATTGCAGACTGTATGCATATAACAACGAGGTTTTTAATGCGCTTTTATTAGTTTGAACTGTATGTTTGTTTGTTTGTAACTGACACGTTGGGCTCGATCTGGCCCTACTTTAAGCGATCCGATTTAATTTAAACGTTGTAGACTTATCATGGACCGACGACACTAAAATATTTTGATAAGGTTATTATCTTATCCCTTTGGTGGCTCGGAGAATGTCAAAACGATTCTCTTCAAGTGTTCTTTAGAGCGTACAATTTTAATACATCACCGAACCACAACCGCTACTTTTGAATAAATCAATGACTTTTGCAACCATTTTGAAATAATTTCTTTACACCCCGAGTTTGTATAGAACTGGAGTGAACAGCTTGTAGGATAGCCTGTTGGATTTATTTATTGAAGAGATTGATTCAAAATCAGACGTGATAACCACAGAAACCTTCTGTGTATAGGCCAGGAATGAGCACAGTAAACCCGCAACCCTGAAGAAGAAGAGGGAGGACACCTAGATTTCATGTATGAGAGTACAAGCCGGTAATCGAGCATTTTACGCAAATAAAAGTCGTATAACAATAGATTTATTTCTCGAAAAACAAAACTTTTGATTTATAGGACTCTAATAAGGCCGATTGTCACGCATGCTGGAGAAACGTGGATATTAAAAACTAAGAACCTGCTTTACATCAGGGCCTTTGAGAAGAAAGTTTTTGGACAAAGAGCTGACAATAATATGTGGATTAGTAGACCAAACAAAGAAATTGAACACCTAATTAAAAACAGAGACATTATGAGATACACCAATTCACAAAGAATCCGCTAGCCCGGATATACATCGCAAGTAGGGATTGCAATATCGGACCAAAAGTTCAATACCGGTATTCGGTATTTTTTAGATCTTAATACCGGAATTTTAGAAAAAGAAAGAAATTGCAAACCATCTAATGCTGTCATTTTACTTATAATTTAACCCAAATTATCTTTTTTTATCAAAATAATCTAAAATCCCTGATGGCTTGGGCTTAGAAACTGTGCTTAACTTTGTATACTCATCAATATTAGATTCTTTCCTCTTTAACAAATTAGTATCATGTTTCGTTTTTAAATGTGTGTGGAGTCCGCTTCCTCCGTTCACTTTAATAAATCTTGAACATTTTTTAACATTGTGCCACCCTATCCTTTTCATCATATAAATAATGAAACCAAACCGAAGTATTATCAACTGTTCTTTTATGTTCTTCAAAGTTATTCTTATTCTTTATTATAGGGTATTATTTATGAGTATATATATAATAAATCTGAAAAATATTTTGAACACTTAAGTATGATATGCAAATACAATGTGAATAACAAACTCACCAATTTAAAAAAAATATCTAAATATTACACACTTTCTTCACAACTACAACCGTGTTTTCACAGATAAGAATTCATAGGTAAGAATAAGAATTTCACAGTTAAGAATTCTAAATTTCTAGTAAATACCTAAAAAAAGGTATTTAAACTTGTGAATACCGGTATTACAAAATTGTACAAATGGCTCAAAATACCGGTATTCGGTATCCCGGTATATCGGAATAGCAATCCCTAATCGCAAAAGATAGGAAGGAAATATCATTAAAAGGCTTATGTTATGCAAATTGTTCAACAGTAGGGAGAGGAAAGACAAAGAGAAAGGTATATGGATAGTGCCGAAAAGGATCTTGGACAACTGAAAAATTTCAACTGGAAGAGATTGGCATTAGAGAGAGACAGATGGAGATCTGCTGTGTTGGTAGCTCAAGCCTGTAATGCCAGTAATGAAGAAGAACCATATTATACCATTGTTATAACCATACACTGCAGTTGTTTATTATTTTTCCTTTAGGAATTCGAAATTGGGTCCCTCTCCAATTAACATGTTGTATGCCATTCACTCTGGAAGAATGCAAATTTGTCTCGTGGGTGATTTATTTGTAGAAAAAAGATATCCCAGCCACGGCGGTCGGAAGACATTCTTGAGATCGTTTGACGTCGAGCAAACGTTCCACATAGTTCCGTGACACCATGCTGCTTAATCATGATTGCAAAAGAACTAAAATAATTTCATTGTTTAACACGCCTTGGAAAGGACTCATCCGTTTGCTTTTCAATTTAACAGTGGCTTACTCTAGTATGTCTTTTCGAAATTCTTTCTTTAATTGAGACAGCTGCTTATTTATTAACTGTAAGTACATGTTTGTAGTGCCCTACCATTCGATTAGTATCATGCACCGTACTGAAATAATTGCTGTACCCATTTTAAAGTCAAGTGACAAAAGGATTCTACAGTAGATACGACAAAAAATTCCTTCATCAACAAAAAGGCAATTGCGTGTATTAATAGATTTGCAAGAGATTTCTCTTTGTGGCTCATCTGAAGGCCATTTTATTATCCTCAGTGGCGTAACAACAGGTTGGCGATACGGAAAATTACAACGGCCCGAGGCTTAATATGTCTTTTCGAAATCATTTCTCTTATACAGGCAGCTGCTTATTTATTAACTGTAAGTACATGTTTGTAGTGCCTTACCATTAATAGATAAGTAATAAAGGAAGAACAATATTGCAAACAATGTGAAAGCAAGCAATGCTGATGCTTCCCTGGGAAACGATGGTTTGGTTTGTCGCTCTACGGCTATCTTGTGCACACTTTAGTCTAAACAGACCGGGACCTACAGTTTAAAGTGGATTCCGGACCACTACAAACACCCATGGCACCGCCGGGATTCGAACCCGAAACCTGTGGTACCGAGCGCCAGCCCCTCGGCCAACAGGCCCCTGGAAAATGATGAGTTTGCTACGTATTGCGATGGTAAATGGTTAAAATGACTAAGATTTCAAACCTAAGAACTTTGAAAAGCGGGAAAGAACAGAGAAGCTCACCTTTGGGCGGGTGGGGCGGCGCCGGCGCGCCCTTGGGGTCGGGCTGTGCGGCGGCCTGGCTGAGGGCGCGCGCGAAGTGCTCGTCCACCACGGAGGAGATGTCTCCGCTGTAGTAGGTGAAGAGGACGCAGTTGGCGGAGAGGTACTGCGCCTCCGCCTTCTCGCCGCCCTCCGCCGCGGAGGGGGAGGGGCTGCTCCCCTCGGGGACCTTCACCGCCGGGGCGAACTTCTGCAAAAGAAAACAAATAAACACATTTGAAAAAAGAATTATTGCTAATTGTGCAACTGTTAATGGAAATTGAAAATGAATGCGAAGTATCGGATGCATAATGCACACACGCGTGACAGACTTCCTTTCATGCACACACGCGTGACAATATCCAATACTCATATATTTTACGGATAATAAAAAATAAAGAAATATAGAATGCCAAACGATTATATAAGAAACACGCGAAAGAAATTTAATAAAAGAAGGCAAGCGAAAGTAATTTAAATAAACCAATAAGAATAGCTTATGGTAAAAAATGTTTAAAAATAAATGAATAAACCAATAAGAAACGTGGAAAATGGTACAGGACATCGCTTTTCCAAAACAATACTCAAATACTATTTTATAAGTAATAAAAAAAAAAGAAACATAGAATGCCAAAGGATTTTATAAAAAAAATATAGAATTCCAAACGAACTTATAAAAAAGAAGCACGTAAAAGAAATTTAAAAAAAAAATATATATTTTTTTTTAATTATAGAATTCTAAACGATTCTATAAAAAAAATCACAAAAATTTAATAAAAAAGGCACGCGAAAGTAATTTAAATTGGCCCATAAGAACAGCTTGTGAAACAAATTTTAAAAAAATAAACCAATAGATCAATAAGAAACGTTGAAAGTAGTCCAGGACATCGCTGACCCACTCTCCTCAAAACCATAGAAAAAAAATATATATATTATGGGTAATAAAAAAAATGATGAAAAATTATAGAGTGACAAATTTTATAAAAAAAAATTACTATACGACTATTTTACTATACGATTTTATATAAAAAAAAAAAAAAAAAAAAAAAAAAAAAAAAAACACGTGAAAGAAAGAATTTTTTTCCCCCCAAATATAGAATTCCAAACGATTTTATAAAAATACACGTGAAAGAAAAAAAAAAAATTTTTTTTTTTAACTATAAAATTGTTAATGATTTTATAAAAAAAACACGTGAAAGAAATTAAAAAGAAAAATTCAAAAAACTATAGAATTCCAAGCGGGTTAATAAAAAATCCACAAAGTAAATTAATAAAAAAGCATGAGAAAGACATTAAAATGAGCCAATAAAAATAGTCATGAAATAAATTTAAAAATTAATAAAGTAAACCAATAAGAAAAGTGGAAAGTGGTCCAGGACATCGCTGACCCACTCTCCTCAAAACAATACCCATATATCCTTATGCGCAAAAATATTTTCGACTTTTTTTTCACGTTCAATCTTGATTTGAACGTGATCCGTTACCTGAAGGTGATATAGCTTTCTGTGCAAGAGGACTCATGTCATTTAGCGCCAAACTGCACAGGTCGCTACGCTGTTACACAACGTCCACCGGTTCTCCGCGCTCCTCTTTTGCACGTCTATCGCTCCATCTCGTCCGAGGATTGTCAAGAGGTTTCCGTTTGTCGGCAGGATCTTATCTCTGGGCCGGCATCTCCGCCCGTCACGGCTCTTCAAACGACTCCATTGCCCACCCCCGAGAGGAGGGTGATGAGCCATGACAGCCCCCGTTGTCGATACTGTTCCCCCCTCCCTTTCTACTAAGGTGACTTTCTTGCTTGACAATTCCCCCACCCCTCTGCAAAGACACCGAACCGGAATGCTGCTTCAAAAAAACCGGATTCGCACACAAGGCACATTGGAGTGCGGTTAAATGAAATAACATTTTACCCATAGAGTAGAAATGGAACAGGGGTTGCCATATTAAAGTCAATATGACTATCATATACTTTTGTAACCAACCTGGTTAACCTGCCATTGATTTGCATGTGATTTGTCGCTTTGTTGACTTGAATTGCACTAAAAAATGCTCCTGTGTATGTATATTTGTGTCGAAAAATATGGCTTACTCTTTTTAGCAGATACGTAAGAATTGATTCATTTGTTGTACCGATTTGATTTGATTGATTTGATTTGTCGCTCTACGGTCATTTTGTGCACACTTTAGGCTAATTAGACCCGAACCTGCAGCTTAACGTGGTTACCAAATCACTCACAAACATCCGTGCCACCGCCAAGCCACAGGGCGTTGTTATACTGAATAAATATAAAACTTTTTGAAATCATTTTTTTGAATATAAGCGACTCATATCTGATTTACATTATGTAGCCACTGTCATAATGTAGCATGTTAGATTATTTTTATTGTAATGATCCTTTATTGTAATGTTTCCGACTTCTAAGTAAGATTTTTATACCTAATTTTAATTCAGAATATCGTGCGATTCAATGATTTTTCATAACATAAATAAATAAGAAATCCCCATAATAAATTCAATGATTATATGAATTTCAATGAATTCTCCGTAATATAAATAAATAAGAAACCCATATAATAAATTCAATGATTATATGAATTTCAATGATTTTTCGTAATATAAATTAATAACAAATCCCTTTAATAAATTCAATGATTATATAATAAATTCAAATATTATATGAATTCAACCATATAATAAATTCAAATATTATATGAATTCAACGCTTTCTACTAAGTTGTTTAAGATGGTGTTTGATGTAAATGGACACACCTCTCGGCCTTCGACGTGAAAGTATGTTTGCATTGGTCCATTGTTGTATCCAAGTTTACATTTGTCCATTGTTATATTTATTTCCTTGCTGCACTTTTTGGATTGCGCCACAAACCGCTAACCAGGACAACATCGTGTTCACACATGATAATAAGCATCTTCTTCTTCATTGGCGCAACAGCCTCATGGTGGGACAAGGCCGTCTGCCTATTGGCAGATTTCTAGACAGGAGATGCTTTCTTTTTACAGGGTAGAGTTGTCAGTCCTATGACCAAGCTCTACAGTTATATTAGGCCGGGACTTACGGTGTAAAATGGGTTCCGAACCAATACAAACATTCCTGCTATCGCCGTTACTCGAACCCGAAACCTGTATCACTGAGTGCCAGAAGGTTAGTCACTCGGCCATCAGGCCCCAAAAATACACATATCTTACAAAAATAACGATATTAAAGGAACAAATACCAAAGTATTATAGAATAGCTTAAGACAAGAAAAAGTAAAAGATTATTTTAAGTACAGAAATGCTGCATTCATGATATATTAAATCTTATATTTTCTTAATAATAGAATAGCTTCTATAAGATCATTGTGGATCTAGAATAGCTTTTGTTAAACCTCAGAGTAAGGAAAATGAAAAAGGAAGGGAGAAATACTTTTATAATATTCATTAGCATTATAAAATTGTCCTAAGTTGTAAAAACATTGTCTTTTTTAATTACAAACTTAATTATGTTTGTTTTTATCTTAATGACAATTATGGATAAAATGATCCATTAATGAACAGTGAAAGTATATTAATTATTAAATAAGAACTTATTTAAATGCATAACTTACACCATCATGTTTTTTTATCGATAGCTCTTGTGAAAAAAATTAATAGGAGATTTAATAACTAAGCTTTCATTTTCAATAAAAATTGCATTTTGCTATTAATATTAATATGTAGAAAAAAATAATAGATTCTGGATCCCATATTAGAAAAATAATTTGATACTATTTATAAAATAAAATATTTTGGTAGCATTAATCAAGATTTTTTATAAGAACGAATGACGAACAGATTTGGAGCCATTTTTAAGATTTGAGTGCCACGAAGTAGTTAAAAGATTCACAGATGTCAATGCGACGGAATAAATTACTTTCTGTAAGAACATGGGGAATCTATTTGTCGAGTTTTGAAATTAAATCAAGGCGTTACATGTGACCATGAACGGTCGAATTCAATAAACGTAATCTCTCAGTGATCTCACGAGCTGTATTCGACAGTTTGAATCAATCAATGTCTTTATTTTGTCTTCATTAGCTTCAACTGGCCCTCTAGAACGTGGTGCATCTTCAACATCAAAATTGCAGAACGAAATATTGCAAACCAGTTTTGGTACCGGCCTTCTGTCAATATATCTTGTCCATACACATCGAATAATTCTTTTTCTTGCTTAAGCAGCATTTTTACTTTTTTCGATTAAAAAAAAAGTAAAATATGCTGATTTCGATTTTCCGTATTTGATAGGGTCCCCATATAAAAACTATTGCACAAAATCAAACTTTTTTACAAGCAAGCCTTGTTATATCAGCTGTCAAAATATATAATGACAATGCTGCTTAAGTGTGAAGTTGGCTGTGGCAAAATACAATGAAACCCTCTGTAGAGAAAAAACGAAATGACTTTCCGAATAACCCAATAGAAGAATATAACGTCCTTCCCATGGCAAGTTCAATTGATGCCATCGCACACAGGTGATCCTATCCACTTGAAATATAAACAAAGAACATCACTGAATAGAATTCACCGAATTCGAATCTGAAGCTTGTGGCGCCAATGGCCAGAGCGCTAGCCAATTGGCCATCAAGCCGCTGGAATTTTATAGAAACAAACAAGAAATACTTAGTTATTTTATGAAAATGTAATTTTTTTAAGTGTTCATTGCTAAGCCTGGCATTATCATCATCAGTGTATGCTGAAAATTTCAGGCAATGAGAGTAGAACAATGCTCTCTGCGAGAATTTTTAAGTATAATTGCACCGTATTTGCATGTCATTCAAGGGATAATCGGTAATAGAATGCCGACACGAGACGTCTGTACGTTCACCATCGAGTCACAGTATTTTTTAAAGCCGCAACTGCCACGGACGCCATCAGAGGATTCGAATCTAATCTCTCCTAGCCGCATACGTGAGTAAAAAAATAAAACCAAAAGCGAGTTTGACAAGTACTTTTTGCGTTGAAGATCGGGAGCGACCCGGAATGAAACGGCCCATTCCTCCCGCATCTCGCACGGCCACCTCCTGCCAGATGTCCGGATGGAATAGCTATCCCTCCACTGCCCGTGCGAGAACAGTTCCATAAATGGTATTCCAGAATGAACTCGATGAAACATAACAAGAATTTAAAAAAAAAAAAAAAAATAGCAGTAAATGCTAATGAAACTATATATATATATATATATATCGAAACTGGATTCTGTGGCGAAGACTGCTGACGATGTCAGTAAGACAAGTTATTGGGGAAAATGATATGAAATCGTTATATATATAATAACGATAAAAACAAAGATAAAAATTTAGAATATAGTTATTAATAGTTGTAATTTAAATAAAACAAAAAGTAACTGTAGTTACTACAGTAGTAAGTTAAAAATTCTACTCTTTATATGCATTGCCGAAATTAATAAAGCAGAATAAACCATCAAAACCTCTATGGTGTGTAAAAATGGAAAAACATGAGGGTGGGGGAGAGAAGGAAGGTACAAAAATAAAAAGTGTGTACCACTGCTTCCCTTCCGGATTCTATCATGCTGTCTTGTTGGATTTTTTTTTTTTTTTTTTTTTTTTTTTTTTTTTGCATGTGTGTACAAATCACGACTCTCGTGGTGAAAAAAAAAAATCGGATCATTCTTGTTGTTTCATTTCAAAGATCATATCCTTAGATTTCGAAAACGGTTTTGTGTTTGTTACTAGAATCAATCAGAAGTCGAGATGCAGAAGTTTCATCATCTTCTTCTTCATTGGCGCAACAGCCCCATAGTGGGCCAAGGCTGTCTGAGCTATTGGGATATCGAATTCAAGAATTCAAAACTTTCATTTAAATTTCTGTATTTGTCTCTACATGACCGTAAGATAACAGCTTTCAGAATATAATAACGAATGATGTTATGTAGGTATTGAATGAAGCGGTTTTAAATAGATTCATTTAATGATGAGTAATTAGCATTTCTTTAGAAACATAACTTTTTTCCTTGTATCTCTGCTCTCAATGATTTGTTCGGCTGTCACTCGGCTCTACTTTAGAACAGTATCATTGTTGTAGAACAATGCAGGCATCTTGGATATGCGTCTTTTGCATGTATGCAAATCAATGTAACATGTTTTACATATCCTTACAGTGAAAAGTGTTAACATAAAGTAAGGGGACACTTTTTTTGTCAATGTTTGCCAAATTTTAACAAAAAATATTCATGTCTATATTTTAATTTTCCTGTTTGTCAATGCTTCATAACCTAATTGAACACTGGCATCCAAAACAATTTCCGTAAAAAATTGTTTAAAAATTTTAGCTCTGCACGTGGTCGGTTACGAATCACAAAAAAAGTGCGGTTTTACCAATCATGAAGTGATCATTTGAAATCATTAAGGGCGGTTAATTTTTCAGATTTTCAAAAGCAAATATTCTTAAGTCAGGGCTAAAGATTTGCTTAGCAATCCTTACGGTGTCATGAAAAGTCTTGATCTGTTTTGAAAAAAAAAAAATTATCTCTTAAAAGGTTCGAAAGTAATTGATATACATAATTTTTCAGCTTTTTTTGAACAATAAGATTTTAGAGCATTTTGATTATTTTGTCTCCTTATTTAACATAGGTCTGCGTGTGTTCTTCTAGTAGAACGTAGAACTATTGCAACGTAGAACAATTCTTGTCTTTCTCATCGTCAGTTTTGCGCCAATGCTTAGGTTTGTTCACCAAGAAATCTAGTGTCTCCGAAGCTTAGGTTACGTTTTTTACAATTAGTAATTTAATTTTGGCTTCTATAAAAGAATATTATTTTGGCATTCCTGATATTACTTGATTACCTACCTATCAGTTTTCATTCATACACTTTTAACTACTTTGTGTTATCTTGAATCATAGTCATACATTTTACACTGGCTAGCTATAGCGGGTAAATACCTTTTAATTCAAGGTGAGGGAGGAAACATAAATGCTCACTAAGTGGAATGGCTCACTGAAAAGGAATTCAAGGATTTGATGAAACCAGATAAATATTATAAGGACTCCAGTTACTGGAACTGTTGTAAAGTGACTCTCAAAAATGCAAGTGAATCCATACCATCGTAACATAAGGATTGCATGATGAATAAAAGAAATATTGAGGTTGCTAAAACAAGAACTGTTAGCTAATTACGTACTCTTAATAAATATTATATTAATTTAATAACGTTAAAACATTTTTTATCGTACGTCTTGGAAATTTTTTCATCTTGGTTAATCTAAACCTAATCTTGGGTTTTAATAAAAATCGCTAGAAAAATCCTATAAGATATAGGGCGTTGTTTCCCATTGTCTTTTAAGGCTGTCATGTGGGTTTTGTGAACAAGGTGCTTTAGTAAATCCCTACCAACAGAAATCCAGTGACTTAAATGAACAGAAACGTCTGCATTCTGTGAAAAAGGTGCTTTAAAAAAATCCCCATCAACAGAAATCCAATAATGTAATTGAACAGAAAAGTCTGCATTTTGGGAACAAGGTGCTTTAAAAAATCCTCAATCCAGTGGCTTAAAGCGAACAGAAAATTATGCTCTCTGCGAACAAAGGGCTTTAAAAAATCCTCACCAACAGAAATCCAGTGGCTTAAATGAATAGGAAAGTCTGCATTCTGTGGACAAAGCGCTTCAAAAAAATCCTCACCAACAGACATCCAGTGGCGTAAATGAACAGAAAAGTGCAGGACTTTCCCGTGAGTGAGTCGCCTATTCGAATCACATTCTCAAACGAGGAATAATTACTTGACAAAGTGTAACGATGAGGCTTTTAAAAATAGAGGCTTCGGAGAGCTATGAAAGCGCGTCGGAACAGGGGGAAAAAGAGAGATGAGAAAAAAAAAGAGCAGCCCTTACGAAAAAGAATAACCTGTTTCGCTTATTTACAACCAGCTCCTCTCCATAAACAAACGGGGTGTCTCTCTCGCGTTTCGCTCAGGCAACAAGGGGCACTTACAGAAGAGCATCGCGGAAGATTGCCGCTTCTTCTTTCCTTCCGACTCACTCCTCTTGCCGATTTTAAGTTCCGCTGTTTTGTCTTTCCCGTGATGAGACTTTATGCAATCACAACTAGGGATTGTAATATCGGACCAAAAGTTCAATACCGGTATTTATTTTTTAGATCTTAATACCGGGATACCGGTAGTAGAAATTTTAGAAAAAGAAAGAAAACACGGGTGTTTTTTGTTGTTGTTGTTGTTTATTTTATTTGCCAGTTTTATTAGAGAATGTAAATATCACAAAAAAAATTTATAACAGTATATAAAGAAGCACAAAAAAGTAAAGGAACATCTTATTTATTTAAATCACAAAAAAGTCTGTGGTACTATTACAAATTTTTGAAATGTGATCTTAAAAAACATAATGCATCAATTATACTATCCTTAAGCCTGGAACGTAATTTTGTGCAAAAATGACCAGCTGTCGAAAACACTCTTTCAGCATCTACGCTAGTGGGTGGTACTGTTAGCAATGCACGATATACTTTTTCGAAGTATTTACCTCTAAATCCCTCAACTTCATATAAATCTATTTCTCGTCTGATTGTTTTAGATATAGCTGATTTCTGTATTGTATTTTGGTTTATCGAAATTTTTTTAGTTATCGCCAATTCTAATTTTTGTTCAAGAGACAATTCCTTTTCACTATCGACATTAGTGTCATAATCTTCGATAACTGTACCGAATTCTTCTGAACGCGGATAGGTATGTGGATACAAAATTTTAAGAAAGTTTACTATAAACTTGATCAAATTTGAATGGGTTATGGGGTATTATTTATGAGTATATATATAATAAATCTGAAATATATTTTGAACTCTAAAGTATGATATGCAAATACAATGTGAATAACAAACTCACCAATCTAAAAAAATACTTACACACTTTCTTCACAACTACAACCTTGTTTTCACAGATAAGAATTCTAAATTTCCAGTAAATACCGAAAACCCGGTATTACAAAATTGTACAAATGGCTCAAAATACCGGTATTCAGTATCCCGGTATACCGATATTGCAATCCCTAATCACAACAATACGAAAACAGGGATAGAGGAGATGTCTTGAAATCTGAATGAGAACCAACATAAAAACCTGCCTTATTTATTAAAAAATAATAATAGTAAATAATTATAGAAAAAAGCATCACTACAAGACACGAAACATAATAACATAACATAACGTAACAAAATTATGAAAATGATAAAAGTTGGAAATAGTTTGGAAAAGTTGAATACAAGGAAATAATTGTCGAAGATAGTTCTTAAATATATATAGAGATAGATTGATAGATACATAGAAGATATATACATTCTATACATAATATTGCATTATATACGTTACAAGATAGGTGAACTAGTGAAGAGAGTTCTTAAATACAGAGGGAAAAATGAGAAAGAGAGTTGAACTCATAACAAGATAGATGAATTACTGAAGAGAGTTGAAAATTATTACATAACAAGACAAAGTAGTGAAGAGAATTTTTTAATGAATACTTAACAAGATATAATAGTGAAAAGGATTCCTAATGAATATTAACAAGATAAATAAACTTGTGAAGAAAATTCTTAATGAATACATAACAAGATATATAAAATAGTGAAGAGAATTCTTAATGAATAACAAGATAGATAAAAGTGAAGAAAGTTGGAAATGAATACCTAACAAGATAGACGAAGCAGTGAAGATAGTTCTTTAGAATGAATGCATAACACAGAAGAAGTGGTGAAGAGAGTTCTTGAAAATGAATACATAACAAGACAGATGAAGTAGTGAAAAGAGTTCTTAATGAATACATAACAAGATAGATAAAATAGTGCAGAGTTCTTGAAAATGAATAAATAACAAGATAATTAAATTAACTGATTTATTATACAATATTGAACAATCAAATCAACAATTAAAATAGAGCCTGTTAAATTCGAGGTAGTATGGTAAGAAATCACATACGATTACATCAGCCATGTATAAAAATGAGTAAGTCAGAAAAAAAATTTGCATAATGGCCAGATATACTCAAGACATATAGTTTGATATTTGTATTAATATAGCCTGAACACATTCGATTCTTCTGAAATTTTGATCATTTTTTATCTATTTCGAAAAAATTTCCAATTCGAGAAATCTGGCACAAAAAATTGTCAGCGCTTTTGGTTCAACTTACAATTGCGAATCGTTTTTTCCGAAAATGAAATGAAACCAACACAATGCACGCTCAAACACAACGGACACAATACCCATTACGATGTGCAAATACCCAAATGAAGATCGATTTGCAAAAGCTAAGTGAAAGAGTGGAGAAACATATATCGCACTTGTCAAATAAATATTTTTTAGTGATTTCATTTTGAGTATTCTATATTTCTTTACAATGTGCGTTTAGTATCATTAGTATTATATAGTATTATCTATGTTTACATGTAAGAATAATAGTAAACACAATAATAACTCATTATGTTTCAATTTTTCACTCCCAAAAAAATGCCTGTAATGGGTCTAAATCTAATAGGGGGATATATAATTTTATATGCTCCCCGCGGAGTTATAATGCATTTCCAAAGTGTCCTGCAAGATCATTTGGATTGGCCACCCCTGATTTAGGTGAACGTATTTTTATTTATCACCTTTGTTGTGAAAAATGACCGGTTGTCATGAAAAATTTTAAATCAATTTTGTCATTTGGCTATTACCAAAAATAATAATAAAGGAAAATATTAAAACAATTATTAAATTAATGCAACAACACAAATCAAAATTACAGTAGAAGCCCTTTAAGTCGGAAACCTCCAAAACTCGAAAAAAATTGTTTGTTCCCTTCCCTTCAAGCCCCAAATCCTCCATGACTCGAAATTTCAACCCTCTATAATTAGTCAATCCCCACAAGCCATTTTAATATATAAATCCTCCGTAACTCGAAAAAAAAATTGGACCTCTGTATCTCCAGCATTAACAATGTTTGAATTTACAACTTTACAACTCGATCATTTGAAACTAATTACCTCTTATAGCTCGAAGAAAAATAAGTTACCGACAATCAACGTCATTGCTTCCTAGAAAACAATGTATGAGTATACAGTAAATAGAATAACCCATTCTATGAAATATTCTTATTATTGCTATTGATTTCATTTTAACTCTAAAAAATAAGCATGTTTATTACCGCTGTAACTTGAATTGTTATTTATTTTACCTCTCTAACACGGGTTGGAGTCCCGGCGGTGCCATGGATGTTTGTAGGGATTCGAAATCCACTTTAAACCGTCCGGTCCTAATAGGATCGTAGAGCTTTGCGGGGGCATTGTGACTCCGCGTCCGTGGCTTACCATCAAGTGACACGCGCCCCCTGGGTAATGCAAAGTGAGTACGTCTGTGCAGCGCTTGCCTTAAGGCATCCAAGACCAAGCTGTCTAAGTGTTTGCCAGCTGCATTAGAAAGAAAAAAAAACATGACAAGACATGATGCCTTTTTTTTAATTCCTTCTATTAGCTCACACTCTCCCTCTATATATCTGTTCAAATTTTAAATCGTTCATAAAACACTTTTTATTCATCCACTGGAGTTCAAATGCATTTTTTTTTTATCTTGTAGTGGATGACATTTGATGTTAATGCAGTTTTTTTCAAATATTAATTCAGTAATTAAATTTAATTCATTAGTTTTAGTTTTTTTTTTAGATTTAAGTTGCTTGTATCTACCCATAGATGGCCCCAGATAAACTTAAAAAAATGAATGAAAATTATTTATAAAGGACTTTCTGCAATAGAGTGAAAAAAAAGTAAGATTTTTTTTTTATATTACTTGTTTTAATATTAGATATACTAAACCTTAATACAGAATGTCCATAATGTCTCTTTTCAATTTCCTAAATTTATTACAAAAACAAATGAAAAGACATATAAGAGAAAATTATTACAAAATAAAGCTGCACATATACTTATTTACCTACTTAAATTTAAATTTAATTTAATTTAATACATCATTTTAGGGACACCATTAGTCATCACTTCTTGTTACATAAAACCCTTATTAGACCTATTTTGGTTTATGGTTCTTAAACTTGGACTTTGGCTAGATCTAATGAGACCATTTGGGTCTATTTGAGCGGAAGATTTTAATAACTATTCTTGGAGGTGTTAGGGAGAGTGATTGCTGGAGAAGACGGTACAACACAGAAATTTATAAATGCCATAAAGACTCAAATATTATAAAATTTAATATAGGATCAATAGATTAAATTGGATTGCTAATGTAGTTAGAATGAATGATTTAAACCCTGTAGAAAGGCTCATTTTGGTAAAGCCACAGGGATCAAGAGGAAGAGGACGATCCAAGTGGATCCAGCTGCTCTACTAAAGGTTAAGAGTTGGAGGACCCTTGTCACCCAGAGGAATGCATGGAAATCTCTTCAAAGGAAAACCTCGGCCCACTCTGGGCTGTCGTGCTACTGATGATGATTAGTCGCCATATCATAATGATGCTCGATTTCTCTATATTCTGTTTCCCTAGTATGTTATCAATGGTGGAAACTCCATCAATGATCCTCTGCTTTAAACGAGTGATTCAGTAAGTTATCATCATCCATACCTTTGCTCTATGTCTTTAATATATTTTCATAGAAAGTCTAGGGGAATGATATCTGGTGAACTAGGTATCCAGGGCAGCGTTTAAATAAAGTATATCGACCGAATGCACGGGTCATGACTAATTCACTGCAGAAGAACAGGGATGGCTCTACTGATGATAGTACACTACAGAAAATGTGACAAGAAATCGAAGGTTTATCAAGACAAACTTAAAATTTCCCGACTATTTCAAAACTTTCCACTTAAAACTTTCCAATATAGACACACTTAAATGTCTTTTATTGTCTTGTTATTGCTCTGGACACAGAACAATAACAAGACAATAAAAATAAGCTTTCTTTTTAAATTCTTGAAAAAAAACGTGCACTAAGTCGTTATCTGAATAGCAGATAATAAGTTAGTGCACATAGTGAATCTAGAAATTCGAATGAAGCTTCTCTTTATTTTTAAAAGCTGGTGAAATTCAGATTCGCAAACACCTTCAGGATTGCTGACTAATTTTCAAATTCTGTGTCGCTTGTGATATGATATAAACATCATCATCATCAATAGCACGACAGCCCAGGGTAGGCCAAGGCTTTCCTTTGAAGAGATTTCCATGCACTCTGGGTGATAAAGGTCCTCCAATTCTTAACCTTTAGTAGAACAAAATCTTTTTCAACTGCGTCTATCTATCGCAACTTGGGTCGTAATCTTCCTCTTTGACCCTGTGGCTTTGCCAAAACGAGCCTTTTTACCGGGTTTAATTCATTCATTGTAAATACATGAGCAGCTCAGTTTAATATATGGATCTTAATAAATTTTATAATATCTGGCTCTTTATAGCTTTTATATATTTCTGCTTTCTATCTTCTTCTCCAACAATCACTTTCCTTAACCACCTTTCCTAAGTTTTAAACATTTTCCCAAAAACATGAAAACCAAAGTGCCAAGTCCATCGTTTATCGTTTATACACCACGAACAAAGTAAATTAAGAATTCCAAAATCTAATTATTGTAGGAATTCTGAAAAAGATGGATAATACCAGAAAATCCCCATTTTTCAGGAATTCGATTTATTTAGGGAATCAATTCATGACGGAATTCAATTTATGCGGGGCCTTTGTCTGCTTTGTTTATGCATAGTTCTAGTTGTCTGTTTTGTTTATACAGAGTTGTCTATTAGGAGCCCTCGTTTAATTCGTATTATCCCTAACGTCATTCAGTCAAAAGTTAATGATAAATTAGTTAAAAGCTAGAAGATCAGAACAAAGAAGAACAGTTTTGACTAGAAATACAAAAGTTAATGATTAATTAATCGAAACTTAGAAGATTAGAAAAAAGAAAGTTTGACTAGAAAGTCAAATGTTAACTATAAATTAGTCAAATGTTAAAAGTTTAGAAAAAAGAAAAAAAAAATTAACTAGAAAGTTATAAGTTAGAAAGAAGAAGAAAAGTTTGACTAGAAAGTCGAAAGTTAACTATAAATTACTCAAATAATTCTTTAATAGGTTATTATATTACTCCATAAACAATGGAGAATGTTGAAATTTATTTTACAATTTTAAGACGATATTACAAAGTGCCATCTTTTTTTTTTTTTTTCACTATTTCCGTATCAACCAATGCAAAATGTTTCAACTTCATCTTATAATTTCCCATTGAATCTTCATAAGGCTCTCTATTAACATAAAAAAGCTTCAAGTTCGAATCCTGGAGGGGCCATGAATGTTTGTTAGTGGTTCTGAATCCACGTTAAACTGATTAATTAATCGATTGTAGGTCCCGGTCCTACGTTAAACTGTAGCCCAAAGTGTAGCGCGACAAACCAAACCATTAACGCCGAACTAATAATAGCTCCCTCCTTTTTTCTGCTTTAAATACAAAAACGTTTGTTTCACTATTATCACGCCCATTTAAAATCCTTTCATATTTGACATTTATCCGGTTTTGGATAAATATTCTTAATAAAAAAAAAAAAAAAATTTCATCAAATTAAAGAAATATTGAAGAGAGAAAGGGTAGAGTACGTAAAAAGAGAAGATCTCCTCATTTTAAATTCATGCCAACCTGCTTTTTATCTTCAAACAGATCTTCAGTACGAAGAATTCTTTTCCGATAAGGATTAGCATTTAAATGGGCCGGCCTATGGGCGGCATGAAGAGGAGTCAATGGCAAAAATTTGTTGCTTTCGTAATAGAGAGAGATAACCTAATCTTTATGGTCGCATTCGAAGAATTCCTCTGCAATCTTATCCCGCTCAGGAGATGAAGGAGCTTAGGAATAAGAAAACTTTTCTTTTAATTTCATTTAAATGCCCAAACGGTTTTTCTCAAGTCAGAGGCACTGCAGCTTGTTAGCCATTCGGGGAAACACACAGCGCAAGGAAAAACAGAGTTATTGAAGAATTTTCCCAGAAAATGTCTGCCTTTTTTTCACCTCTGTGATAATAGAGAGATAAATATGTAGATTTTATCATAACCAAAAAAGATAATCAAATGGGATAATATACTGATTCATAAAATTTAGAATTTCATATAAGAACAAAACGCATGTCAGCAATCTTAAATTATATATATATATATATATATGTGTGTGTGTGTAATTCAAGATTGCTATTATGCGTTTTGTTCTTACATTACATTTTAAATTGAGATTTAAAAATTTTAAAAATTTAATTCTATATGAGGCATTAGGGAAAGTGATTGTCGGAGAAGTACAAAAAGACTTGAAGAAGACTTGTACAACGTAGACATTTATAAATGCTATAAAGACCCAGATATTATAAAATTTATTAAGATCGATGGATTAAACTGGGATGCTCATGTATTTAGAACGAATGATTTAAACCCTGTAAAAAGGTTCGATTTGGCAATGCCACGGACCAAGAGGAAAAGGAACGACCCGAGTTGCGATGGATAGATGCACTTGGAAAGGATGTTGCTGTACTAAAGGTTAAGAATCAGAGGAACCTTGTCACCCAGAGGAATACATGGAAATCTCTTCGAAGGAAAGGCTTGGCCCACCCTGGGCTGTCGTGCTGTTGATGATGATGATTAATAGCCAAATCAAGATGATGCTCGATTTTTTGCCATGTTCCCTATAGCATGCTATCAATTACGGAAATGCCATCAGTGCTTTAAATGAGTGTTCCACTAAGTGATCATCATCCTTACCTATATTCGATATCTTTAGTATAGCTCCTTAGAAAGCCTAGGGGATTGATATCTGGTGAACTAGGTATCCAGGGCTTCGTTTAAGACATTGTATATCGATCGAATGCACGGGTCATGACTAATTCACTGCAGAAGATCATGGATGGCTCTACTGATGATGGTATACTACAGAAAATATAACAAGAAATCGAATACTCTCTTAATATGCTTCCTACAGATACTGGTGCCCCATAATAATGTATTAAATTAAATTAAAATTAATGACGACGACGACGATTTGCCAATTGACGGAGAGCCTTGGTTGCCTAGCAATATAGGTACGTCTTTATCAGGTAGGTTGTCTAGCAATATAGGTATCTCCTGCTTTGTGAATAGGAGAAGTTTCTCAAGCTTTAAGCCCTTGATTAGATAGAAAATGAGTAATATATATACATATATATATATATATATATATTATTTTTACTATTATTATAATTTTTAAATAAGGAATAAAAATTTAAAAAGAAAAAATAAATAAATAGAAGGTAATAAAAAATAAACAATAGAAACAAAAACAATTTCAATTGAATTGAAACTGCAACAATTGTAATTGAAATAAAATTATCTTTGCTTTCACTAGATGATCTTTTAGAACAATTTTACAGTATTTAATTACATTATTAGATCGTGAAAGAAATTAAAAAGAAAAGTTCATGAAAGAAATCTAAAAAAAAAAAGTTCATGAAAGAAAAAAAATAATAAAAAAAAATACTGAAAGAAATCTAAAAAAAAAAGGTTGTGAAAGAAATTTTAAAAATATCCAAAATTGAAAGTGGTCTAGGATTAATTATAAATGGAAAAAATAGTAGTAAATAGTCTTGGAAAAATTATAATTATTATATTAAATGATCAAGGACACGAAAAGGCCCGTACTTGAAAACAATTTCCATAATTAATTCTATTCCCCTGTAATCCTATTTTAGTTAAAAATTTATTTAATAACAGTTAAAACTTAACCGTATTATTTTACACTTTATATATGTTAAAGTTTATTAAAAAAATTTATTATATTTTTCAAACATTACGTAAAATTTTATTACTATTAATTAAAACTTACTTTATTAGTTAAAACTTTATTATATTTTTAAATATCAGTTAAAATTTTACTGTTATTAGTTAATCCTACCTCAATAGAATAAACTCCTTTTATATATTTTAAATTTTATTGTATATATTTTTAAATATCAATTAAAATTTTACTATTGTTATTATTAGTTAATCATTAGTTAAAACTTTATTATAGTAGAACAAACTTTATTATCTATATTTATTATATTGTTTAATATCAGTTAATCCCATTTTATTAGTTAAAAGTGTATTTAATATTAATTAAAAATTATTTTATTAATTTACACTTTACAAATGTTAAAATTTTATTGAGGTTTATTAAATAAAAAAATTTTATTATTATCTGTTAAAATTTATTATAGTAGTATAAACTTTATATATATATTTATTATATTTTTAAATATCAGTTGAAATCTTACTATTATTAGTTAATTTTACCTCATTAGTTTTAAATTTATTACATTTTTTTAATATTAGTTAAAATTTTAGAATACACTGAGAGATTAATTTTTTTTAGTAATAAAAGGATATGTTAATAATAAATGGAATAAAAAATATTTACTTTTAATAGTTTTTAAAACTTACTGAATAAATAAAGCAAATAGAACGAATCGGAATAAGAAAATATGCGGTGAGGTAGAGACCTAATGAACCTTTTACTTTTTTAAGGTTTTATCTTTTAGTTTATTTTGTAGTATCTTAAAATATATTTTTATCTAAAATATTATGTCATAAGATGGTTTTAAATGTAAAGATTTACTCTTATGCTTCAATGGTATTAAAAGAAACAAAAAAAAAAATATAAGAATAACAATGGTAAATAAATAACATTTTATATGCATAGGAAATCCTAAGCCATCCTGTCACCGCAAAAATAGGACGATATAACATTTGTCAAAAAATATAAGACACTAATTTTATAAAAATAGGACGATATAGTATTTATCAATAAAAAAATAAATAGGATGATATAACATTTTTCGAAAAAGTCGATCAATAATCTTGCAAAAACAGTACGATATAACATTAAAAAAATAATAGGACGATATAATGTTTATCGAAAAAAATAGCACGATATAGCATTTGTTGAAAAAAATAAGACACTAATTTTAGAAAAATTGGACGATATAGCATTTATCGAAAAAAATAAGACGATATAACATTTATTAAAAAAGTAATAGGACAATATAACGTTTATCGGAAAAAAAAAATTGGGCGATATAATATTTGTCGAAAAAATCGGTCAATAACTTTGCAAAAATAGGACGATATAATATTTGTCGAAAAAATAGCACGATATAACATTTTTCGAAAAAGTCGATCAATAATCTTGCAAAAATAGTACGATATAACATTAAAAAAAAATTAATAGGAAGATATAACGTCTATAAAAAAAAGGACGATATAACATTAAAAAAAAAGTAATAGGACGATATAACGTCTATAGAAAAAAAAAGGACGATATAACATTAAAAAAAAAGTAAAAGGACGATATAATGTCTATAGAAAAAAAATAGGACGATATAACATTTGTCGAAAAAAAAGAAAGGAAGATAATTTTGCAAAAGTAAGAAAATATATAACATTTGTTGAAAAAAATAAATCGTTAGACTAGGTTTAAACAAACGATAATTTTACATAAATAAAATAAGAAAATAGTAGGTTTATGTCAACTAGGTTTCTAGGTTCTAGGTCTAAATTCTAGGTTTTATGTCAACAAAATGTCATTGTTAATGACGTTCATTTCGTTCCAATCTCAAACATTCAGGCAGATGAGTTCACTTAGGTCGCTGACTTGGAAGTTTTTATTAGTAAATAAAGCATAACTCAGAAGTATCTGCAAATCTTGTCTGAATTTCTTTTATGAAGAAATTTGTAAGAAAAAAAAAATTCTACACACAAATAAAATTGGACGCCTCATGTACAAACAACATAACTCTGCTGCCTTTTATTTTTTTGTATTGAAATTTGGTTATATTATGATTCTCCTGAATATAAAAAAAGTTGGAATTTCTATAAGAGTATAAAATTTGAAACAGACAGAAATGCAATTGTTAAATTCCAAATCCTAAATCTGATCTAACAGGTATAAAAATTAAAGTAAGAATAATTTTATATCACAAAATAAATAAATGATATTCATTTTGTTTATTCAATTATTTTTAAATTTCATACTTTAAAAATTTATGTTGTTTTTAAAAATGAAAACGTTTACAGTTTTTTTTATTTTAAAAAATGCGTTTAATAGATTAATGATGCATTCTAACTTAAAAATTAAAATAAATGAAATATTATTTTTATCTAAATTAAAATTGTTTATTTAAGTAAGAAGTGTCCGATTTTATTTTTGCGTTCTGTAGTCGCGTTTGAATTCAACAAAAATATATCGCGATTCTCAAGAAAAATTATAATTCAAACAAAATAAATAATTTTTTAAAAAATAAATTAATATAATGAATTTAAAAAAAAGTTAATTGCAAATTAAGTAAAGTAATTTAAAAATAAATTGTGTGAATAAATTTATGATTTTATGTTAAACGGTGAATTTAGCCATATTGCTTTAAATCAAAATAGTTATTTCTTTGTAATGTAATTATAAACCTAATTTATTTTTTATTACGTAGATTGTTTTAATTTGTAATTTATTTAACACTTAACTTATTTTATTTTACTTGTTTATTTTTCATGCAAAGTGTTAAAAAACAGACAATTCAGGAATACAAATTCACGTTTTTTTTTTTTGGGGGGGCGGTTTTAGGGGATTGATTACGTACAGCGTAAAAGAATAAATCTGTATCTGTCAACCTATCAAAGAGTTTTATACATCAAAGAATTACACTTAAAAAATAATGAAACGAGTCATTGATTCATTTATTACTCTTAAATGATGAAAATGATGTTTTCACGGAATACATAAAAGAATAAAACTAGACCTATCAACTTTTTACACAGCATTAAGAAACAGTTTTATGCACTTAAAAAAAACTAGATACTTACAAATGATGGAACCAATGAAATATTTCATTTAAATAACCCAAATTTACTAACTTAAAAAAATGATGAAACCAGCGTAGTTTTTGTTTCGTTTAAATATCCCCTACATTTAATTTCTTAAAAAGAATGATGAAATTAGTCATTGTTTCATTTTAATAACCCCTAAATGATGAAAATGATGTTTTCATTGGAATACGTCAAAGAATAAAACTGCACCTATCGACTTATCAAACAGTATTAAGAAACAGCTTTTAAAAAACTAATTACTTAAAAATGATGAAACCAGCGAAGTTGATTCAATTAAATACCTCCAGATTTAATTACTTAAGAAATGATGAAAAAAGTCATTCTTCATTTTAATACTCCTAAATAATTAAATTGATGTTTCACGGAATACGTGAAAGGTAAAAATTGCGCCTATCAGTTTATCAATCATCATTAAAAAACAGCTTTAAAAAACTAATTATTTAAAAATGATGAAACATCGAAGTCTTTGCTTCATTTAAAACCCTTCACATTTAATTAAAAAATGATGAGACTAGTCAATGTTTCATTTTAATACCTCTAAATGATGAAAATGATGTTTTCACGAAATATTGGATTACTAAGAATAAAACTGCACCTATCAAACAATAGTAAAAAAACAGTTCGTACAATTAAAAAAACTAATTATTTAAAAATGACGAAACTAACGAAATCTTTAATTCATTTAAATACCCCCAAATTTAATTTTTTTTAAATGATGAAATCAACCAAGTTTTTGTTTCCTTTAAATAATCCCACTTATAATTTCTCAATACATGACGAAACCAGTCATTGTTTCATTGTAATAACCCCTAAGTAATGAAAATGATGTCTTTACTCAATATGTAATAGAGCAAAATTAGACCTATCAACTTATCAAATAGCATTAAGAAACAGCTTTAAAGAACTAATTATTTAAAAATTACGAAACCAATGAAGTCTTTATTTCACTTTGATACCCCACAATTAATTACTTATAAAATAATGAAATCGGACATTGTTTCATTTTAATAACCCCTAAATGATGATTTTACTGAATACGTAAACAATTAAAACAGGACCTATCAACTTATCAAACAGCACTAAGAAACAGTTTATGCACTTAAAAAAAATAATGATAATTACTTAAAAATGATGAAACTAATGTAATCTATTTAACCTAATTAATGTAACCTAACCTATTTCAGTTAAATACCATAAAAATAAGGCAAAAAAATTATTTATTTTTAAATTTTTAAGAATGGCACAAATTTAATTGATTTAGCATTTAAATCATTGGACTTTTTTATTTTCCATACGAAGTGTTCATGAAAGAAAACGATTTCATGATTTTTTTTTTTTTTTGGGGGTTGACTGATAAACAAAAGTTGTAAAAGAAGAAAAGTGTACTTATCAACAAGTTTTATAAAAAAAACCAGTTCTATAAAGAACCTAAATGAATTGCTCTTAAAAAATGATGAAAACAAATGAAGTTTTTAATTCCTTTTAATACCCCGAAATGATGTTTTCACGAAATAACGAAAACAATAAACTCGGACCTATCAATTAATCAACCAGTTTTATACATCCAAGGAGAAACATATCTCTTAATGTATACCAGGGGTGGCCAGCCCAAATGATCTTGCGGGCCACTTTGGAAATGCATCCTAACTCCGCGGGCCGCATATAAAATTATACATCCCCATATTAGATTTAGACCCAGTGTAGACATTTTTTCGGAGCGAAAAATGGTAACAAAATGAGTTGTTATTTTTGTGCTTACTATTATTCTCACATGTAAACATAGATAATATAATAATAATGATACTAAACGCACATTGTAAAGAGGTATATAACACTCAAAATGAAATATAGAAATACAAACGAAATAAAAAAAAAATGAAATCATTAAAAAATACTATTTTACTTGTGTGATATTTGTTTGCGCAAAAATATTAATTTAATTTTATTATATTATTTAAGAAGTTCATTTTTTCTCATCATTTCGACAGTTCATTTTTGAATAGATGAATGCATAAAATAAAGTATTTTTTAATACATTAGTTTTCACTATTTTGGCCATTATAAAATAAATATATTTTGTAAAGGTATGATAAATCTCACAGGCCGGAAATATGTTCAGGCCGCGGATTGGCGACTTCTGGTGTATACTAATATACCGATTTGAATAAATAGCACAATAATGTTGGAAAAAGAAGAAAATATTAAAACTATTCAGAGTTGTTCATTTCATATCAATCTAACAAATAATTGAAAGCAGTGTATTGCGAAAATATAAATCTAAAATCCAACTGAAATTGTAAAGAAACAATTGAAAAAAAATGAATACATACTACTAAAATATGAAAAAAGTTAATGAATAAAAATCATATCATTAAATATTAAATGCAATATATGAATCACCTAAATATATGCATTTTGTCCCTCATTTGCAATAAAAAAATGACTTTTTTTATTTAATTAAGCATTTAGAAATTTTTGTGTTAAAGACTGAAATGTAATAGAGCATTATGACATAATCTGGACAGAATTCGGTTTCATAATGAGAAGGGGCCACTCACCCTGTAGTCTGCGGTCCCCTGTGCGGTGAGGGTCGGCGGGTGCTGGGCGGCCTGCGACCGCTGGTGGTACGGGAAATAAGGCGAGTACGGCTGGTACATGACATCCGCGCAGCTCATGGTGCGGCGCGGCGCGCGATTCGGAACCAATGCCGCTTCGCCCGCGGACGCCCTCCCGCGCCTACTTGGCGACCAACCTTGGCGACGGGGCGGGAGGAGGAAAAAAAGCGAAAGATAACCCGAGCTATGAAGAGAAAATTAAGAGGGGAAGAAGCTATTATTTACAAGCAATTTGTTTTTCATTTGGTTATTATTTATATTTCATTAATATTTATTGTTTGGTTATTATTTATATTTCATTAATATTTATTGTTTGGTTATTATTTTTTATTATTTGGTTATTATTATTTATTGTTTGGTTGTTATTATTTATATTTGTTTATCTATTGTTCATAAACATATTTTAAAATAAGACGACAGCGGAATTGCCTTATTATTATTGATTTTTGTATGCTTATAAACATAATTAAAACAATAGGTTTATAAGTAGGATTATTCATAACCGCGATAAAGATGAGAAAGTGGCCATTGTTCATAAATTAATATGGCACGATTATCAAGATTATAAAATAAAATTCTTATGAATAATATACAATAAACATCAATATGCTTATAAACAATATGCAATAAAAGCCAATATGCTTATAAACAATATGCAATAAAAGCCAATATGCTTATAAACAATATGCAATAAAAGCCAATATGTTTATAAACAATATATTGTTGTAATAAGCATATAAGCATGTATTCAATAAGCATATTAGTGTTTATTGTATAAATAGCAATATGTTTATAAACAATATACAATAAACTAAAATATGTTTATAAATAATATACAATAAACACCAATACGTTTATAAGCAATATATTGTTATAATAATCATATATCCAGTAAGCATATGTGTTTATTGTATAAACAGTAATATACTTATAAACAATATACAGTAAATGCCATTATGCTTATAAAAATATATAATAAACGTCAATATGCTTATAAACAATATACAATAAACATCAATATGCTTGTAAACAATATACAATAAACACCAACACGCTTATAAACACGATTTTCAAAGTATCATAGCTGCAAATTAGATCCATTGGGGAATCAAGTTAAATCAAGCAACCATTTTATTATTATTATTATTATTATTATGAATTAACAAAAGAGGATAATGATAAAAAATGGATAATGATAATGTTCATAAACACAATAAATGTTATAAACACAATATAGATGGAATACTGATCATTATTCAAAAACATTTTATAGTTATGGTTGCTCTCTTTTTTAATGTTCATAAACAATTTTCGAAAAAATGTTTATGAAAATTTAAAACCAAACCGAGTAGTGAAAGTGCAGTTTAAAATGTCTTGACGTGTTTTGTATAGAATAATTTTTAATATAAAAGATGGATTAAAATAGTTTGCAATAGTTTAAAGAAAAGAATTCATTGTTTTGTTATTATTATTATTATGGGTGTTTTCTTGCAGAATCAGATAGCGTGAAATTCACAATAAAAGACAGCTGATGTTCAAGTAACTAAGAGGATAAAGGAGTTTAAGGACATTCTATGTGGGATCGCTGTTTAAAATCATATTATTTTAATGTCAATTTAATTATCCATTATTATTGTTATTATTATTATTAATTTATTTTAGGAGTTAGGACCATTGAGTTTTTTTCAGTAATTTAGAAAATCGTTTAGTTTTTAATTATGATCCTTACATTTTTTTTATATAAGAATCTAAATATAAGCATTATTCTAATGGGTGAATAATTATGCATTCCTTTAATCGTGAAGCATCTTTAATAAATTCTATTGAGGTATACTTTTAGGAATAGAAAAAAAAATCACCTCTCTCATAACAAATGACCCCATTTGTAATTGGTATTCAACATACCTACTCTTCTCGTAACTTACATCATCTGAACATGAAGAACTTATCAGTATTATTATATTCCGAATTCTAATTATTTTATCGAATTCCAAATTTCAAAATTATTATTATTTCAAAATAAAAAATTTCAAAATTAAATTTCAAAATTATTATTATTTAAAAATCCAAATTTCAAAATTATTATTATTTTGAAACAATTATAACTACAAAATCCTATTTCAAACTAATTATGATTTCAAAATCATTTTGATTTTCGAAATCCCAATATCAAAATTGTTATAATTTCAAAATCCCAACATCAAAATTGTTATTATTTCAAAACCCAAATTTCAAAATTAATATGAATTCAAAATTCCCATTTCAAAATTAATGTGATTTCAAAATCCCGATTTCGAAATTAATATGAATTCAAAATATCGATTTTAAAATTCAAATTCAAAATTATGATTTTTTCTAAATCCAAATTTCCAAATTATTATTATTTCAAAAACCCGTTTTCAAAATAATTATGATTTCAAAATTATTTTGATCTTAATAACCCAATAATTATGATTTCAAAATCTCAATATAAAAATTGTTATTATTTCAAAACACAAATTTCAAAATTGTTATTATTTCAAAAATCGAATTTCAAAATTAATATAATTTCAAAATTATTATGATTTCAAACTTCCAATTGTATTTCATATTCGACTCGACACCTACTGACCAAGCGTGCAAGTTTGGATTCGCTAGGAGAGCTGTTGCGGTCACTTGTTTCGAGTTCCGGCGATGCCATGGGTGTTTGTAATGGTTCGGAATCCACTTTAAACTGTAGGTGTCGGTTTATTTAGCCCTCGTGTGCACAAGATGACCGTAGAGCGACAAACCAAACTTAACTTTCCAGCATGTGCCTTTAGCAAAAAAATACTTAAAATTTTTTTACCAGCAATAGCTAAAAGATTTTCAATGGTTATAATAATAAGTTTTACGTGTTGAATTTAACCTTATAAGCTCCACATTTGCAAACAGTTAATGATTTTTTTTTTTTTTACTTTAAATTTCTGCTCCACAAATACAATTTTCTACAAAAAGAATTAACTTCATTAGTCGTATCCAAATCCGTATTTACTCTTTGGAGATGAAAATTCAAGCATTTAATTTCTCGAATATGTAGACCCAGTAGCTCAATTTCATGACAAATAAACTGTAGGAAACTTTTCGGTTTTCTTCTTTCGGAAAAATGACGATTTTATTTCTTAATTCATAAACACGTTGCAAAGGTATCCCACGTGATGGCCATCTTTTCTCGCAATAAAATAATTATATTGAATGTACAACGGGGCGCTGTTGGCCGAGTGACTAGAGCTCTGACTATCGCTGCCACAGGCTTCGGAATGGAGTCTCGGGGGTGCCAGATGTTTGTAGTGGTTCGGAATCCACTTTAAACCGTAGGTCCCGGTCCAATATGACTGGCTGATAGGGTTGAATACTCTTAGGACTGATAACCCTCTTAGGGCTCTTAATACTTGAATACTCTTAGGGCTGATAACCTAACCCAACCCTTAGAAAGAAAAAATCTCCTGTCACGAAATCTGCCAGTAGGCAGACGACCTTGGCCCACTGTGGGGCTATTGCATCATTGAAGAAGAAGAATGTGTAATGTACTACAACCATGTCTTTACAGGAAAACCATGTTTTTTTTTTTTTTTTTTTGTCTGTGCAGGAAAGATCCTAAATTTTAGGGAACTCATTTTTATATAATTTACAACTGTTACAGACTTCCCTTAATACAAGACCATACTTTTCAAGGCTCAGACCATACTTCTTTGGCAGATATTAACTTCTCTATGGTTCATGTAATGTGTCCAGAAACACTGCTGAGATTTCTGCTTCACAAACTTGAATACTTTGAAACCTTCCAGACTTTGAACGAGCACCATCGTTGCGTATTTCAACGCAATTTTTCTATTATGTGTTTGCTTAAATTATAAAATCATTTAAGATAGCAAATAATGCGAGTGCTATTTGCTTTGAGTTCTATCGGTCTGTAGAAAGTAGCTCTTCCACTGTTGACATACAATCCAAAAATCGATTATAGGCAATGAAATGAGAATATTTATTGCTATTTGTTGCTTCATCAAGATGAATTGAAAACAATTTGTCACGCAACTTCTTGAAAAGTTGAAGCTGTTCATCTTCAGCTATGTCACCGATTCGACGGGAACAGTATCATTTGATAGAGCCATGGACTGCAAATATTTGGCAAAATTGTTTCCAAGCATAGTTTCTACAATGTCAGTTATTGCTGGCAAAACGCGATTTTCACCAATCGCGAGAGGCTTTTTACATCTGGCTATTTTATATGTTTGTAAGAGACAAGTAAAGTTGTAAGTAAACAAAACAAGACCACCTACTTTCGACGTCAACGTGAAATAACCCATCACAAAAGGCAGGTGGCAGCCCATTGCAGTGGAGTGTATATAAAGAATTCCACTTAATACCACATTCCACTTAAAGCCAGAATATACAAGAGTGTATGTTCTGGCTTTTGACAGGTGGTCACTTTAATGTGACTGGACTGTGTATATATATTTAAATTTGGCTTTTATATGATTTTAGAAGCCTGATGGCCGAGTGTCTAGTGCTCTGGCGGTTGGAACCCCAGGTTTCGGATTCGAGTGCCGGTGGTGCCGTGGATGTTAGTGAGTGGTTCGGAATCCACTTTAAACCATAGGTCCCGGTCTCATATGATTGTAGAACGTTGGGCGTAGGGCTGACAACCCAAGCTCGTAAAATGAAAACTTCTCCCGTCTCGAAATCTGCCAGTAGGCAGACGGCCTGGGCCTACCATGGGCTGTTGCGCCACTGATGATATGATTTTAATTGTAATTCGAAGAATACTAGGGGTTTGTTAACGCACTCACTATGAAACGTTTCGAAATATCGTTTAAGTTTATTAGGTTTCATGCTGTCTTCTGCCAAATCTTTTGAACAAATGACACATGGGGAACTTTCTTCTTCATTTACTTCATTACTGGTAAATTTAAAATGTAAGTACTCTTCAGAATATTTTCTTGATTTTATTTTCGGATATGTGCAACTTGTTGATGTTTTCGCGTATGCTCACTTAAAAATATATCCCTGATTCTGTATGAATATGCTGCCGCGAATATTTAATGCGGTGAATTGCAATTAACACTCAAATTACAACATAGCACACATTCACGATAGCGATAGGGGAATCGATTAGACTGAGACTGACACTGACACTGAAATTGAATGAAATGTATCATTTATATATGTTTGCGTAACTGTCGTGGAGACGATCCAGAATGTTCGAAACAAACCGGAACTTGTCACAAAACCTCCAGATCCTCTGACATGGTGGACGAAAGACAGGGAAAAGTAGAGAGGCATCGATTCTGATTTTGTCAATGCAGCTAATCGAGGTTGCCAAATATCAATAAATTTGCTTATTCTTGGTAATTTGTAAAGTTTGTAATTAAGGTCGCAGAGTAACTTTAGAGTCACAATACTCACAATGCATTATTATTATATGAATTGTTTTTGTATGAGAGAGCCTGGCGATGAAAATTATGATTGAAAATTAGATTGCACATACTAAAAGGTTGAGGAAAGCAGAATTAAACTAAAAAATATTTTGTGGGATAAAATATACAGCACTAGTTCCTAAAGTACAGTATTCTTTGTTAACATTAGAGGCGGGGAGTCGGGAATCGAGCCTTTTTGAAAATCGAGCATTCAGGTTTACAAACATAATATCTCCCTCTTTTATAATTTTTATTTTTTTATTTTTCTAAAAATCTAGGAATTAATGTCAGAATTGGCCCTTAATTTCCATTTAACATATATAAATCATTCCTACTAACATACATATTCCCATAAACATACATTCCCATTCCCAACATTGCTGTAAGCTATGTTGTACCGCAAAATTGAGAAGCCTTCCGTCGAAATCAGTGTTTCATGATGTCTGTCATTGATTATGATATATCTTTCAATTGTTAGATTAACCCAATCATTATGAATTACATTTTTTTTTTAAATTTCATCCGCTGATCGAAATCAGTTGTTTTATTTCGGTTGTATATGAACCCATTGTAAAAGTTGGATGAAACAAGTAACATAAAAAAAAAAAAAATTTAAGTCAATTCATACTTTTTTTCAATCTGTTGCAGGAAGTCCTTTATAAATAATTTTCGTTCATTTTTGAAGTTAATCTGGCGCCATCTATGGGTAGATACATGCAACTTAAATCTAAAATTAATTAATTAAATTTAATTACTGAATTAACATTTGAAAAAACTGCATTGACATCCAGTGTCATTCACTACAAATTCAAAAAAGCTGTATTTTAACTTGAGTGGATGAATAGAAAGCGTTTTATGAACGATTGAAAATGTGAACAAGATATATATAGGGAGAGTGTGAGCTAATAGAAGGAATTGAAAAAGAGAGTCTTCAAGCAAAATTTGAGTTGCGATTGTCCAGTTCCTGATGTATCCAAAGAAAAAAGTTACGTTAGTGATATTGCATTAGTTGAAAAACAATTTAAGTACAACAGAATGATTCTATCAAGAATTAAAAAATGTGCTTTAGAAAATAATGGTCAAAGTGAATCTCATGCTAACGTCGATTCTTTGATAAAACAAAGCAGTGGACGTAAATTCAAGGATTATTGAGAAACGCTTAAACATATTCTTAGCAGAAGAAGCACCATAAGATCAACAGCTCACGCGACTGAAGTTCCCAAATCTACGTTATTCCGAATTCTGATCAAAGAAAAATCCATAAAACGAGGAAATCCATGTCCATTGTTAAGCTCACGCATATAGGCTAAGCGCATTTAAGTTCACGCAGTAATGAAATGATTGAAATATGTGAACACTCAAGATTAAAATTGGGAGTAATAATTTTAGTTTGTTATTTAATTTTTATCTAGTTTTTCGATAATAAACGTTGAGGTTCTATATTTATTTTCTTTTGCTACTATTATTTTTCAATGAATCCGTATTTTTCTTATCAGTGCTAATTTTATTAAAGCACCCGAAGTTGATGGAGCCGCAATTTTTTCTGGTTGAGTTTTATTGAATATTCGCCGAAATAGTGAACTTGACATAAACGGTTATCGCCGATGAGTTAACAAAAGAGTAAATGAGATTAAATTGAAAATTAATTAATTTTAGATTTTAGATTAAAATAATTTATGATTTGTGATTTTTTTCGTATTGTTTCGGAATCCACTATAAACCGTAGGTCCAGGTCTAATTAGCTCAGAGTGTGCAAAAAATGACCGTAGAGCAACAAATCCAATCAAATCAAACAAAAAAAAAAAAACCAGACGAATCGTTTGTGTTCATTGGCAATATCATGTACCCTTAAAATTATCCGTTCTACACCCTCCGCTCTACCCAGGCCCGTACCCAGTATTTTGCCTTGAGGGGAGGAAGAGTTAAATAAAAACGCAACCATATATGAAAGCTCAATAGGCCATATTTAACTATAAGTAATAGAAAAAGTATCTGAAGTACAGATTTCATGCATTAAGTTAAAAACTTTTGCATTGAATTCATTGGGCTCAAATAAATAAATTAATAAAAATAAAATAAGTATTGCACAAAAAAAAAAAAAAAAAAAAAAAAAAAAAAATTGCAGAAACATATTGCAAATTAAAATTCAATCTTTCTTTCCCTTTTTTCCTTTCCCGGCCTTTGGTTCGAATCCTGGCTGTGGCAAGGATGTTAGTAGTGGTTCAGAATCCACGTTAAACTGTAGGTCCCGGTCTAATGAGCCCAAAGTGTGCACAAAATGACCGTAGAGCGACAAACAAAACCAATCGCTATTTCGTTGAATATCGAGTGCAACTAAATCAGGAAAAACGAGAGCTCAATTTAGGCTGGATACTAAAGTTTTCAAGAAAAACACTGAATCATCGAAATACTAAATATTTATTCGATCGTTTTTTTTAGAAAACAATTGGCTTAAATAGGAAGTGACCAAATGTTTGAAAACATGCACTCATTTCACGTTGAGGTGGGGACTCAAACCTGTCGGCCATCCCCTTGTGTGCTCTCCTGGGATAAAGTTCACAAATTTTCAAGAACGCTTTGTATGCCATCGCATTATATATCACCCACAAATATGAATATTTTTATAAAAACGTATTCTACATTTATAAGAATATTTATAGAAAAGCATTCTAAACGTAAACGTATAAGATCACGATTATACTAAAGAATAAAACAAAAATGAAGTTATAAACTGATAAATTCAATGGAAATACAAGTAAAAATACGTAAAATAAATACAAAAACTTAACTGCTCCATTCTAAATTGAACAATTTAGGGGGGGAAATCAATGAATAAATCTTGAAAAGATTTCTAATCTCAGCCATGACTTCCTCTCAGAGTTTTTCTCAAATAAGGCATGTTTCGGGTTCGAGTCCCGGCAGTGCCATGAATGCTTGTAGGGGTTCGGAATCTACTTTAAGCCGTAGGTCCAGGTCTAACAGGATCGTAGAGCTTTGTGGGGGTAATATGGCTCACGTTCGTAGCCTACCTTCAAGCTACACGTGCCCCCTGGGTAGTGCTGAAGGAGTAACGTTCGGTGCAGCAATTGTTTATGGCATAAAGATAATTAACTGTCTCTGTATTTGCCAGTTGTATTAGCCAAAAATAATTTTTTTTTTTTTTTTTTTAGCTTAGGTGCATAAAAGACTGGTTTATTTCTTTCTCGCACCAAGTTTAATTCTGTCATGTAAGTCAATGAACATTTTTAGGGGGTGATTGTCCTGAAAAAAAAAATTTACAGGTATTTTCGGTGCCAAGAAAATCTCAAGTTGTTGTAACACAATCGTCAGAAATGTCACCACAGAAATGAGAAAAGAAAATATTACACCTATGTCGCCAAACTGAGCGCTCCCTACGCCAATCTGGAGTTGCGTCCTTTCCCAAAGGCTAATCGATATAGGCGGGAATTCCTTCGGGTGCCGTCCCTCTCCGCCGCTCGCAGCCAATGGGAGGCGCCCATGGAGACCGAGCTCGCACGCCAGTGGTCGGCGGAGACGGTTCATCGGCATTTCTGAGATGCCCGGTGAGAGGGGAGGGCGAATGCTGGCGAGGCTCGATGAACAGAGCCCGTCAAGGATGTCGTCCTCGACAGACACATTCTCGCCAGTTCTTACAATTGGGATTGCATTGTCAGCAACTGTGGGTCCAATTCGCGGTGACAGTAATGACACTCATTAACTTTTCGGGAAGGGGGATATTTAAAAGAATGAGAATACTCGATGTCTACTGTAACATTACAGCTGCCAATCAAAATCAAGATTCGGTTGTAAAATTCCCAAAATCTATGGGACCCTAAGATAAAAAAAAAAATAGCATTTCAAAGTTATTAAATTAAGTATTTGTTTACTTTTAATGAACTCATTTTAACGATTCTTGTTTTAGCAACTTCAAAACTTCTTTTTTGCATCATAGAATCGTTATGTTGTACACTCCGTTAACTTAGCATGGACATAACTTCGCACATCCCCCCTTATCTAGAACTGCACTCTCTAGGAAGATGAGGGTGTGGAAGAACATTAGTGAACCTGATATGTGTACTGTAACGAATAGCAGGACGGAGTGCGAATTTATTTTGGTTTGTCGCTCTAAGGTCATTTTTTGCATACTTTAAGCTCATTAGACCGGGACCTACAGTTTAAGGTAGATTCCGAACCACTCACAAACATCCATGCTGCAGCCAGGATTCGAATCTGATGCCTGTGGCAGCAATGGTCAGAGCGCTAGCCAATTGGCCATCAGGCCGCAGAATTTTTAAGGACATCAGAGGGGTCGACCCAAAAATTTCCGATTTACTTCCTCTGATTCTATTCCGTAATTTTATATAGGTTATTTCTTATCCAACTATAACGACAGCACCATCTAAACTAAATACATGAACCCGTGTGATTTCATGGAAGGAAGGAATTGGGGGGGGAGGGGGAGGAGAGAGCTTCTGTTGTGATGGAGCACCCATCTGCCTTGGTCTGACTTGGCTACGTGTCGCTGAAGAAGGAGGGCAGTGGCTTCCGGGAGAACTTTCTGCAGGAACTACTCCTGCATTTGCGTATTGTATGGATGAAAATCCGGTAAACTTCCACCACATAGTTCGATTAACGAAGGAAGATGCTGATCATTACAAACATTATCAAGTCTTCTCTTTTCTTTTGGCGGTCTGATAGCCAATTGGCTAGCGCTCTCGTCTTTGATACCATAGGTCACTTTGGTACCACGAGTTCAGGTTCGAATCCTGGCGGTGGCATGGATGTTTGTGAGTGGTTTGGAATCCACTTTAAGCCATAGGTCCCGGTCTCATATGATTGTAAGAGCGTCACAGAGCCCAATCAGACTTCTCATCCGCAACATTCCCAAACTGTAAAGGAGTAACTCAGCTCTAGGCACATGGACGTGGTGTGGTGTTGTTGTAGTAGGGGTTCGGAATCCACTTTAAACTGTAGGTCCCGGTCTAATTAGTCCAAAATGTGCGTAAAATGATCATAGAGAGACAAACCAAATCAAAACCAATAATATTTTTTTTAATGTTTGACGAAAGATAGATGGAAATAAACTTATACATAAATAGACAAACTTATAAATTATAATAAAACAATAAGATAAAAATATAGCATTTTAAAGTTATTAAATTAAGTATTTGTTTATTTCAATAACCATCATTCTAACAGTTCTTGTTTTAGCAACTTCAGAATTTCTTTTATGCATCATAGTATCATTATATTGACACTCCATTCACTTAATTTTCTCTTCTTTTCTCCATATCGCACCGTGCGGCCTGGTGGCCAAATGACTAACGCTCTGACCTTTTGTATCACGGGCTTCAGGTTCGAATCCTGGAAGTGGCATGGATGTTTGTGAGGGGTTCGGAATCCACTTTAAGCCATAGGTCCCGGTCTAATGAGCCTATAGTGTGCACAAGATGACTATAGAGCGAACAAACCAAACGACAGCTCACTCATCTAGAACTGTACCCTCTAGAATGATGAGAGTGTCGAACATCAGTGAACCTGATGTAGATAGCGAATAGCCCACCGACGGGAAGGGCATGGCCTTCCGATAGAATTTTTAAGAAACTCTGAAGGGTAGACCCAAAAATATGCGATTTCCATCTTTTGATTCCGTTCCTTAATTTTATACAGGTTGTTTCTGATCTCACTTGGTAGAGAGTAACATCTAGTCCAAGAATCCGAGTGATCTCATGGAATGAGGGGGCAGCTTCTGTTGTGATGGAGCATCCATATGTTAGAAGTCTGACTTGGCTCCGTGACGCTGAAGAAGGAGGGGAGTGTCTTCCTGGAGGACTTTCTGGGGAAAGTACGCAGCATCGCATATAGGTAGTCCGATTCACGAGTCTAGGTGCTGAACATCCCAAACACCATCGAGGCTTCTCGTTTTTTGAAACAGTGCCTACAGCAATACCGCCAGAGTATAGAACCTCTGCCCTCATGCTCACCAGAGTCGGACATTGTCACTGAGCCACGAGTAGGGAAATTTATATATTATGATCTTTACTAATGGATTCAGAAGCATGTGTGAAATAAATTTTATTAAACTCGTATATCTATAAAAACAGTTTTTGTATAAAGAAAGTACACTCATGTCCATAAATTAAGGATAATGAAGTTCAGGCAAAGAAAGAGACAGAAGCAAAACAAATTTGACTTATTTGTAAAGTCTATTTATTAAACAAAAAGGTAAAGAGCAAAAAAAGATGCTATATGTTTGACATAATTAATAAAAATTGTGATTTTTACTCCCTGAGCACATTTCAAAAAAAAAGAACCTATTTACAAAAACAGTATAACATGGTTAGTATGATGGTTAATATGGAGTATGTCTCCCGGACGATGCAATACAGGCCTTACAACGCCTAGGCATGCTGAGTATCAAATTATTACTCTGATCTTGGACGCCGCAGGAGTGCCACTGGCCTTCCCGAATTAACGGGATTTCAGTGTTGGTTGCACAACTACGGAAAAACTGATCTTGGGGAATATTACACCACTCATCAAGCAATGCCCTCCGAAGTTCCGGTTGACAGGTGGGAGGGGGTTGACGGGCTGCAATTCGTCGGCCAAACATATCCCCCACATGCTCTATTGGATTCAAGTCCGGTGAGTATGCTGGCCAATCCATACGGGTGATATCCTCCAATTGAAGGCATTCGTCTACAATGTTTGCACGGTGAGGACGGGCGTTGTCATCCATAAACAGAAATTCAGCACCCATGGCGCCCCGAAACAAACGTACATGTTGTTCCAGAATGACATCCCGATACATGTGGCCTGTCACCGTTACACTCTGAACATGCAGGTCAGTTCTGGAACCAAGAATAATTCCTCCCCAAACGAGCCATCCTGCACCACCGTAACGGTGTCGTTCAATGGTGTTCTCTTGGTGGTAACGGGTACCTGGCGCTCTCCATATGAAAGTCCGGCGAGAATCAGACTTCAAACTCGTCGGAAAACATCACACAAGACCACTGTTGTGGTGTCCACAATGCATGCTCTCTACTCCAGGTTAATCGCAGGCGACAGTGAGTTGCGGTAAGTGGAACACATCTGACAGACCTACGAGCATATAGACCAATGTGCCCTAAGCGTCTGTACACGGTGTGCCTTGAAACTGTCGTACCGGTAGCTGAAGAGAGCTGACGAGACAGGTCTGATGCTGTGCTCCGTCTGTTTCTTTTGGCAGTAACTGCTAAATACCGGTCCTCATTCGGCGTTGTAACTCGGGGGCGACCTGTGCTGTAACATCTACTCACATTACCATCATCTTGGAATCGTTGCCAAAGCCTGGAGATGACACTCTGGGCGATTCCAAGTTCCTGGGATACTTCCAGCTGGGTACGTCCACATTCCAGTCGTCCGATAATTCTACCACTTAAAAAATCATCCAAATGCTTCCTTTGTGCCATAACTATGCGGTTATTGCACTGAAAGGCTTTTAAAGCGCTTGTGAACAATTTTACTTCTTTGCCACCATTCCTTATATACCCCTCTCTTACACTCTCATCATTGTGACGTACTATCCGCGCCATCTGGTGGTTTCCTGTAATTTGCATATTTTTCTTCAAGATGTGTGTGATAATTCTACAGGTGAAATTTTTATTTCAGAGTTCAATTTTTGTGTGATTCTGAATTATCCTTAATTTATGGAAATGAGTGTATTTTCTACAGCTTTAAAGGTATAGTATTTGCACTTACTCTGAAGTGACAAAAGTCATGGGATACCTCTTAATATCGTGTCGGCCCTCCTTTCGCCCGACGAAGTGCAGCAACTCGACGTGGCATGGACTCAACAAGTCGTTGGAAGTCTTCTGCAGGAATATTGAGCCATGCTGTCTCGATAGACGTCCATAATTGTGAAAGCGTTGATGGTGCAGGATTTTGGGCACGAACAGACCTCTCGATGATGTCCCATAAATGCTCGATGGGATTCATGTCGGGTGATCTAGGTGGCCAGATCATTCGTTGGAATTGTCTAGAATGTTCTTCTAACCAATCGCGAACAGTTGTGGCCCGGTGACATGGCGCATTGTCATCCATAAAAATCCCATCGTTGTTTGGGTACATGAAGTCCATGAATGGCTGCAAGTGATCTCCAAGTAGCTGAACATAAGCATTTCCAGTAGCAACTTTAAGCACTTCAACTTACACAAGGTAACAACTAAAGAAGAGCTCGAGAAAGAAACAAAAAATATAATCAACAATATCACGTTAAGCGCTAGGCAATCTTTCAAACAAAAAAAACCATTCAAAGAGTCCACACCAACACCATGGTGGAACAATAAAATTAAAGTGCAAAGATCAAAAACCAGAGCCATGAGAAGAAGGGCACAGGGCCAAGAAAACCAAGAAAAAAATAAATGGACCCTGGAATATAAAAAAAGAAAAGGCTATACTAAAAAAATTAATTAGTAAGGAAAAATCGGCATCATGGAAAAATTTTGTTCTGAAGCAGCATCCCCATATGGAGCAGCATACAAAACAGCCTTCAACAGGTTCTTTCAGCCACCAACTACCCACAAAACAACAGAAACATGCAATAGTGAAGCCAATATCAGAAATATTCTATCGTCCCTGTTCCAACAAGACAATCAAATAGATGAAGACGATAACCATAAACAAACAAGACTCGAAGCTAAAAGAATAAGAAATTGCCAACAGCAATCAAGAGTTAATTGTTCCAAATTCACCACAGATGAAATTAACTACGTTATAAAGACTCTTCCGGAAAAGAAAGCACCAGGTCCAGATGGAATTGACGGGAAAATGGTTAAGTTAATACACAAGACTAACCCCAACATCCTCTCATCACTATTCAACACATGCCTAGCCCTAGGAAGTTTCCCCGAGGCACTAAAATATGGAGAAATCGTACTGTTCAATAAAGCAGAAAAGGATCCAACCGATCCAAACTCCTATAGACCAATAACTCTACTCCCAACTATAGGCAAATGTCTAGAAAACTTATATTAAACAGGCTGCAACACTACTATCACCACAACAACCTCCTAAGCAGTAATCAATTTGATTCCAAAGCGCAATTTCGACGGAACATGCGCTGAACAAACTAATGAACCTAATTTATCAAAACAAGAAAGAAGTAAAATACACAACCCTAATATCAATAGACATCAAAGGAGCCTTCAATTCCATCTGGTGGCCCTCAATTATCCAAACGATAAGTAATGACAGATGCCCAATAGAACTAACCAACTTAATAATGGACTACCTGAAAAATAGGAACATAGAGTATATCTATGGAAACGTAAAAATAAATCACCAAATCCAAAAAGGTTGCCCGCAGGGCTCATGCCTAGGACCCTTTCTATGGTCACTAATAGCTAACAAAATTTTAAAACAAGAATGGGAAAATGGAATTGACCTGCAAGCATTTGCAGACGACTTTATTATTACCATATCAAGCAATAACAGAAGGGAACTTGAACAAAAAGCAGACAAAGCAATCAAAAAATTCATGCAATGGGCAACACAAGAAAAATTAGAAATTTCGGAACAAAAAACAAAAATAATAGTCTTCGGGAAAAAGGGAAACATTAAAAGAAAACCTATAATCAAAATCAACGACCACATTATTAAATGCTGCAAACAACTGAAATACTTGGGTGTAACGCTGGACCAAAATCTAAATTTTATACCGCACCTCCAGCAAATCAAAAAAGAAGTACTGATTCACGCAAACCGAATAGCAGCCATGTCGGGAAGAGGATGGGGAGTTAACCCAAAAATCATCCGAACATGGTACAAATCAGTGACGGAACGAAAAATATGTTATGCTGCATCCATATGGGCAGAAAATATTACAATAAGAAAAAAGAAAATAGTAAACTCCATCCAAAGACAATTTGCACTCAGAATAACACATGCATATAGAACATCCCCTACATCAGCACTACTAACACTAAGCGGACTAGAACCAACGATTCTAGTAGCCCAAAGAGAAGCAATCTTCAGTAGTATAACAAGATTGAAAAAAAATGTATACTTCAATAACAAGACTTACAACTATAAAGACTATGCAGAATTAAACTCAAGATGGACAGAAAAGCCATGGGGCAAGCCCAGCTCTAAACTGAAATCACTTAAACCTAATGAACAAACCACTACAATATACAGAGATGGCTCAAAAATAGAAGATAGAGTAGGTTCAGCATTCGTGGCCTACGAGAACAGTAAAGAAATATTTCACTGGACTGCCCAACTACAAAGTTACAATACCGTTTTCCAAGCAGAGGCAACCGCAATCCATGAAGCCATAAAGTGGGCACTATCAAGCAACAAAACATCCATCCAAATCTACTCAGACAGCCTATCAACAATACAGGCAATAAATCGCTTCCTAAACACCGACAATATGATACAACAAATTAGAAACGACATTCTTAAGATAACAAATCAAAGCCTCAATTTAACATGGGTAAAGGCCCATGTGGGAATAGAAGGAAATGAAAGGGCCGACGAACTGGCGAAAGAAGCAACTACAGCAGCATCAATAAACATCAACACCATCAAATTCCCAAGAAGCCATCTAAAAAAGGAGCTCAAAAGCATAACTCAAGCACTATGGCAACAAGAGTGGAATCTAAGCCCAACAGGCAGAAGAACCTACCAATACATCCCTAAAGTGTCCACAAAGATGTCCACCAACACACTAATTAATTACTTCGTAATTGGACACGGTCCATTTCCAACGTATTTAAACCGTTTCAATATCACAGAAACTGATAAATGCATCTGCGGAGAAATAGGGTCTCCGGACCATTATATATTTGAATGCCCACTGACTGATACTAACCACATCACCAAACCAGAACATCAAAATTACTCCGAATGGGCAATAAAGGCTGCAAAATCTCCAAAATAAAAAGCAACATTATAAAAATAATGAAATATTTGGAAGCAAATATAGACCATCTGATCAGCAATGATCACTCATAAGCAACAAAGTTCCCATTGGCAACAAAGTGGCCTTCAACCTCAACGTATATAATGAACTCTTAATGAACTTAGCCGATGGCTAACTCTGTATAAACAAATAGTTTTAGAATCTTTAGTCATTCTATTAGTATTTTTTTTTTTTTTTTTAAATTTTACCTTTCAATGTGCTCTGCCTTTTTTTCATTTTAATTTCTTTTATTAGTATTTTTTTTTTTTTTTTTTTTTTTTTTTATTTTATTTTTTTTTCATTTTTTATGTAACCCCATTAAATTTAAGGCCCACAGCAAGAGCTCGCACAAGCTCCTTCATAAGTAATGTGTCAATACACCCTAGATTCACTTATAATTTTTAGAATGGTTTCTCTTTAACCAAAGATTTTTACACGGCCTTTAGTGGTGGCTTTCCTCATTTTCCGTAGGTGTTATTGAAACACCACATACAGTGGTGAGGCCAGTGGTGGCGCCTTTTCCTTTTCCAGTTAATGTTCGGTCCAGTCGCACCAGAGGACCAAGTCCATGCCATGAAAAAACAGCCCACACCATTACGGAGCCACCCCAGTTTGAACAGTGCCTTTGACAGTTTGGGTAAAATGGCTTCGTGGGGTCTGCGCCACACTCGAACCCTACCATCAGCTCTTACCAACTGAAATCGTGACTCGTCGACCAGGCCACGGTTTTCCATTCATCTAGGGACCACGATATGCTCACGTGCCCAAGTCGTAGAAATGTCGTTCTGTCAGTAAAGATACTGAGTCGGTCTTCTGCTGGAATAGCCCAAGAAAGCCAAATTTCTCCGCACAGTTATAACAGACAAAGTCCCTGTACGTTCCACATTGAGCGGTTATTTGACGCAGTGTTGCTTGTCTGTTAGAATTTACGACCTTTGCAGACGTCGCCGGTCTCGGTCGTTTGCAGGCGGTCGACCACTGCGATGTCCATGGTGGGATGTTATGCCTGAAACGGCACACTCTTGACACAGTGGATCTGGGAATGTTGAATTCCCTAACGATTTCCGAAATGGCATGACCCATGCGTCTAGCTCCAACTAACATTCCGCCTTCAAAGTCTGTTAATTTCCGTCGTGCGGTCATCATCCCGTCAAAACCTCTTCACATGAATAACTGGAACAGAAATGAAAGCTCTGCGAAAGCACTGCGCATTTATACCTGTTCTACGCGATGCTACTGCCATCTGAAAATTTGCATATTTCTATCCCATGACTTTTGTCACTTCAGTGTACTTAAAAGATATCCTTATACACTAAATATGCTTATAAAAAATACATAAAAATTTTTAAAAAATAGTAGTACCAATTCAACAAGTATTAAAGTATTATACAACAGGTTTAAGAAAAGCAAAAGAGAACGGAGACTTGCAGTGATGCAATGTATTTATTTATTTATTGCTATTTATTGAAAAAATCAGTTGATGTTTTACATAAGTTTAAGTTAGTAAATGTTTACATTGTTGTATTTGTAAAAATGACGTTGACATTTTTAATAAATGTTTTTAATTTCGTTCCTCAAAAAGACAAATTGAATTGAAATCCGAACGGGTGACATTTTTAAGAAACGACAAATGATGTTCCATTTCTTAAAAGCAGATAATAATTGAATGTGGATGTTATTTTTAATACCAAAATCGTTGGTTTTGGTTTGGTTTATCGCTTTACGGTCATCTTCTGCACACTTTGGGCTCATTAGACCGGGACGTATAGCTTAACGTGGTTTCCGAACCATCAACAAATATCCATGCCACCGCCAGGGTTCGAACGTGAAGCCTATGGTACCAAAGGCCAGAGCGCTAGCCAATTGGTCATCAGGCCGCCCAAAATCATTGGAGAAGTTTCTGATGCCTATTTAAAGAAAAAATTAAAATTTTAAATAAAGCATTAAAAATTCTGATTTTTTTTTTTGGCAAAAAAAAAAAAAGTATTAAGTTAAAAAAAAGTTAAGGATTTTTTTTCAGCCGAATTTTAAATTCCATTCAATAATAAACACTCCTATGATGCATTTTAGTAAGATAAGTGTCGTGACGCTATCTAGAAATTTAATTATTTAAACTATTATTTATAATCTCGAATCTAAAGCAAAAGACACTAAAAATCAAAATCACTCAAAGACACTCAAAATCAGACACTATTAGAAAATTAATTGCGTTGTGTTCTTAGATATTAACCCAGGAAATTAAAATTTTACCTAAACGACAATCAGCATGGTGCGTGTAATGTCTGCAGGAATTAATAATCAGGTAAATCACAAACATAAACATTAGATTTATTATAATAAAATTAGATATAAACAAATGAATTAATTTTGATTAAATGCAAACAGGGGCCCCACCAATATTATACAATTACATACACCCCAATACACTTAACACAATGCATTAGATTAAACTGAAAGTAAAACAAAGGATGTTAATATTATCTATCCCACATAACTGGCACAAGCAATTTAAATTCAAAAAAAAAGACGTCACTCTAAATTCTACCTAGTGAGTTCATACACAATATAGAAGGAGGAATAGTTCCACTTTAGAGTTAAGCAGTATCAGTCTTGGAATGTTGAATACTTTAAAAATATAATGTTCAAAGGAAATGATAAAATATTGTAAAGAGAAATCAAACATTCAAACGAGTACTCATCTCAAACTTTGTCATTGGAACGTTGAACCTTTCGTCCGCAAAATCCTCGACTGTAACGGCAAATCTCAAAAAAGTGATAGTCGTCAACAGGTAAAAACAGATTGTGCTTTTCATTACTACGCACAATTTCGGTCGCACTTTGCTGCTGTGATGTCTCAATCCCTGATCATCTTGGATTGTCTTGCAGCAGAATCCATCACCTGGTGCAGCAGCTAACCCTCAGTTTTTCATTTCTATCACTCCATCGTCCAGTCTCCGTCAAAAGCCACCACTTCTCTCCACCACCGCTTATAAGCCCGAACCATGACCGCGTCATAGCTGACGTCATTCCAGGCCTCGATTGGTCGAGATCCCGGTTCCATTCGAGGTGAACGGAGTCTGAGGCTCAATTCTGACTTCATGGGGGCAGCCATCTTCTATCCTGACCACACCGGAAGTCAAACAACAACCCCTACCAAGAACTGAGTTTGAATGAAAATGGCACAACTTAAAAGACTTTTCTTTCTTCTCTTCCTCTTTTTCTTTTTATTATTATTATTATTATTATTAATCAGGATTTGAAAATGTTTCACACATAATTTAACAAATTGCAACTTTATGAATATCGAAATACAATGACAAAACAAAACGAAAAAATATATAATTTGCAACCAAATTTAAACACTTAATACATAAATTTAAAATTACACATTTCCCATCAATTTCCTAATTACGTCTCATTCCCTGAGTGGGTGGATGACATCTGAGTGATGGATGAGCCACAACATAAGCTTTCTGAGATACACTTCATGCATAATGGTAAACAAGTAAGCAAAAATAAATAATTAAACTCATCTATTTATATATAAGTTTATTGCCCCACATCTTTCGTCCTACATTAAAAAAAAAAGGAAAAAAAACGAGTTTTGAAATCGTGCAGGAAGATTCAGATTCAAATCCGTTACAGTCACATTTAAGAAGCGAGGAGGTTTTTGATAACGATTGTGGCAAACATGCAATCAGTGTCTGAAATAACGATGAGGTTCGATGACAACAGCGAGTAGTCATTGCTTTAAATAACGTGGAGATTTCACAGCAATTGCGACAAACGGGGATTCACTGTCTGAAATAACGAGGAGGCTCGATGGCGATGGTAAGCTTGTAGTCACTGCCTTAAATAACGAGGAGGTTTCATGACGATTGCGACAAACGGGGTTTTACAGTTTCAAATAACGAGGAGGTTCGATGGCGATCGTGGCGATGATCTGAGCACAATCATTCATCGATGTTGCTTCGTCTCTCATCGATAGTTAGGCAACTGAACTAATAAAAGTAGGAAAAAACCGATAGCCGATAAGTAACCGACTATTGATTTGGTTTGTCGCTCTACGGTTCTGTCTTTCGAGGGCTTAACAGACCAGGACCTACAGCTTAAAGTGGATTCAGAATCACTACAAACATCCATGGCACCGCTGGGACTCGAACCCGAAACCTGTGGACCGCCGACTATTGTATCAGTTATAGTGCACTGTACAGAGGTAGCAAGGTGCGCGCCGCGGAACTGACGCGAAGGTAGAGAACAGGTGAATGTCATAAATAAAGTTTTTGAGTGACAGCTGCAACCGGATACCTCCCCACTCCATTATCCTCGCTCATTAATTTCCAGCCTAATGAGTCATGGGCAATACTCGAATCGGGCGCCCAAAAATCACTCATAAGCCAAGTGAGCGGAACGCGCGACGCTCCGGGCAGGATTCGATGCGCCAACGCGCATGCTCGAAGAACAGACGGAGGAAAAAGCGACCCAGAGGAGCTGTTCGTTTGTAAAACAGACGAAAAAAACGTCAGCTCCCGCTTGTTTGTCTTTAGTAAAATGAAAATATTTTTATTTACTTGCTCGCATTAAATGAAGCAACCGTCCAAATGAAGGACTCTCCTTAAAGATGGAGAGGTTAAGGGGTTTAACCTTCTTTAGAACTTATGAATCGATACACTAATTTCTGGGCCTGAATGGCCGAGTGGCTAGCGCTCTGGCGCTCGGTACGACAGGTTTCGGGTTCGAGTCCCGGCGATGCCATGGTTGTTTGTAGTGGTTCGGAATCCACTTTAAAAAGTAGGTCCCGGTCTAATAGGATCGTAGAGCGTTGCGGGGGCATTGTTACTCCGCGTCCGTTACTTATCTTCAAGTGACACGTGCCCCTGGGTTATGCAAAGTGAGTACGTCTGTGCAGCGCTTGCCTTAAGGCATCCCAGACCAAGATGTCTAAGTGTTTGCCAGCTGCATTAGAAAAAAAAAAAATACCAATTTCTAGATGAGGACGGTAGGACAAACGTCAATCCGTAAGTCGGAAACTAACCCGTAAAGCAGGATTCTTGAATTTTTCGGTTTGTGACCATCTTTGAATTAAAAAAATTGTCACCGACACCCACAAAATTTGAAATCACTATACACTTTGTTTTTGTTGAATATCAGTGAGCCTCTTGTTTCATTACTACTGTGCAAACATCACAACACATCGCTATGCCTATAGCTGAGTTGCCCCTATACAATTTGGTACGGCCTGATAGACAAGTAGCTAGCGATCTGACCTTTGGTCTCACACGCTTCAGGTTCGCATCCTGGCGGCGGCATGGAATGCTTGTGAGTGGTTCGGAATCCCCTTTAAACTGTAGGTCCCTGTCTGTTTAGTCTTCGTGTGTGCAAGATGTCTGTAGGGCGACAAACCAAACCAGACCTATACAGATTGGGAATGATGTGGGGGAGAGAAGTTTGACTGGCCTCCGTGACGCTCTAAAGTCATGTTAGACCAGGGCCTACGGTTCAAAGTGAAGTCTGAACCACTAGAAACATCCATGGCACCGCCAGGACTCGAACCCTAAACCTCTTGTTCTACTAATGTGTGTCATGAATAGTTCACCCACTGATGAGTGGAATGACAATGCCTTAAGGGTGGTAAGGAATAGGCCAAAATTTTTATGATCTCCTGAATCGGATTTTTTATGAGTTATCTTTACTAATAGATCGGATTTTTTATGAGTTATCTTTACTAATAGATTTAGAAGAATGTATGAAATAAATTCAATAATTTCGTCGAAATATATCTATAAAAAGCAGTTTTTGCACAACAAAGTATTTTTTACGATTTTAAAGTTGCAACAATTGCACCTGCTTAAAAGACAGGGCCTGAATGGCCGAGTGGCTAGCACTCGGTAGCACAGGTTTCGGGTTCGAGTATTATGCATCATAGTATCATTATATTGACACACCATTAACTTAATTTTCTCTTCTTTTCTCCATATCGGGCCGTGCGGCCCGGCGGCCAAATGGCTAACGCTCTGACCTTTTGTATCACGGGCTTCAGGTTCGAATCCTGGAAGTGGCATGGATGTTTGTAGTGGTTCGGAATCCACTTTAAACTGTAGGTCCCGGTCTGTTTAGCCCTCGTGCGCAAAAGATGACCGTAGAGTGACAAACCAATCCTTAAAAGACATTCTGGTATTCTAAATTTGCTTATTAAAAAATACACATATCCTATAAAAATAATACTATTCAATGAACCGATACCCAAGTACTATAGAATAGCCGAAGTCAAGCAAAATCAAACTGAAGACAAAGATGTTCTTTTCCGTATCTTATTTGCTTTTAGTAATAGAATATCTTCCATAAGATCTTCTTTCTTTGGGGATCCAAGATAGCCTCAGTGTTGAGATCTCTATCAACATCTCTTGATACTATGGCATACTGCCTAAAGCGGTCACTTCGCTACTGCTTGTATTAAAACATTTAATTTTTTTAATGTTAAGCAAAAAAAAAAATAATAATAATAATTTTTAATAGGATTTTTTTAAACTTTTTTATAGGAATAATTAACAGGAATTTCAGAATAATAGGAATATAATTAATTTAATTTTTAATAGGAATTTTTTGATAGGAATGCTTAGAATAAGGAATTTTAATAGGAATAGGATTAATTGTTATTTTTAATAAGAATTCCTAAAATTGTGGGAAAAAAAATTAATCCTTCAAAAATTCTTCTCAACTACCGACTCCTTGCTCTCGACTTTTGCTTTTTACCGGCCACGGCACCAATGTTGAGTAGAAGGAAAATCAGGAAAACTCCAGCCAGACATCCTTATTAAGCACTCCCACCTGTGAGAAACCTGGCGAGTAGTAGTAGCGGGTTTCTGGGAGACGGAAGTACGTCATCAGTGACGTCATCAGAGAAGCGCGCTATTCCGCTTATCTTATCACGTAAATTCCTATCTCTTCCCAAACCCTCCCGCCCCCCTCTTACAGTACAACATTCAGACGTTGCCACCGGGGAAAATGTTTCTAGGGTCCTTATCTACCAAAAACGCCATCTCTAACAAGACGACTTCTCGTCACTTCCGGTTACGCGTGCTTTTCTGATGACGTCACTGTGACGTACTTCCGTCTCCCAGAAACCCGCTACTACTACTCTGGCGCTTCTTCAATCGTCCTCGATTCTCCTCGCTTTTGAACACGGCCTGGTGGCCAAGAGGCTAGCGCTCTGGTCTTTGGTATCCCAGGCTTCAGGTTCGAATCCTGGCGGTGGCATGGATGTTTGTGAGTGGTTCGGAATGCGCGTTAAACTGTAGGTCCCGGTCTGTTTAGCCCAAAAGAGTGCATAAGATGACCGTAGAGCGACAAACCAAACCAAACCTCGCTTTTGAAAGTAGTCATTGCAAAGAAGCCTCCTGCATACTCGAACTTGATCTACCTTGCACACTATCACTGAGTTCTATATTTTATTACATAAATATAATGAATCTTATTTGAAAAAAAAAATACAATGTCAATAATAACAAGAAATAAAATTTAATAAAAATGAACAAAGGGTTTACAACAATATAATTTTTTTTTCCATTTATTGTACTACGTTTACCTTCATTAAATTTTTACTCTTGTGATTATTGACCCTTATTATTTCTAATAGGATTCATTACATTTATGTGATAAAACAATTTCATAATATTACGTTATGACTAGCGCTCTGGCGCTCGGTGCCACAGGTTACGGGTTCGATTGCCGGCGATGCTATGAATGTTTGTAGTAATTTGGAATCCCCTTTACACTAAAGGTCCCGGTCTAATAGGACTGTAGAGTGTTGGGCGTAAGACTGACAGCCCTACATCGTAAAGAGAAACCATCTTCTGTCTCGAAATCTGCCAGCAGGCAGACGGCCTTGGCCCACCATGGGGCCGTTGCATCATTGAAGAAGAAGGAAAAGAAAGTGTATATGGATGAGTTGAGTTGCATGAGTTGCTGATCTTATGCTGTCTATATTAATATTGTTTTATTGGTTTGTTGCGGTTTTTTAGTAATAAGGGTTGTTGGATAGCTCACACAAAAAACAAACTCCAATAATATTCAACGCAGTGGACTGTATGTAAATAAAATCCTTTATTTAGGCAGTCATCAAACTCGAAGATGAACTGACCACACAACCTCTCTCTGGGGTTACACTTATTGAACTCATTTATTTATGCAGCCATCGCACCTCATGGATGGACTGCCACACGCAACCTTTCTCTTTGGTTGCAGAAGTTCAACTCTTTTAATTATGCAGCCATCATGCTCGGAGATGCACTGCTACACGACCTCTCTCTTTGGTCGCAGTTGCTCAACTCCCTTTACTTACATTCTTTCTCTCTCTCCCTGGCCCTCACCCCCCGCCAGACACCCCCACAGACAGGATGTTTTTCTGGACATAGGGCGTTGACCTCCCCTAAGCAGGGGAACCTGTGTATTAACTATCCTTCGTCAAAGTATCTTTGCGATGACACGAATGGATTGTCCTTACGTCATCTGCAGGATGCATGGGTGGCTTTCCTCGATCGATGTATGTTAAACATGCAATGGCGACAGATATTCGTGACAGGAAGATGTTTTCTTTTTTTGCGGGATAAAATTGTCAGCCCCTACGCCCAACGCTCTACAATCCTATTAGACCTTGAGGTCTGAATGACAGAGTGGATAGCACTCTGGCGCTCGGTGCCACAGCTTTCGGGTTCGAGTCCCGGCGGTGCCATGGATGTTTAAAGTGGTTCGGAATCCACTTTAAACAGTAGGTCCCGGTCTCATCAAAGTCTAATCAGACTTCTCCCCATATTATTCTCAAACTCTAAAGGGGTAGCTCAGTTCTAGGCACAGTGATGTAGTATAGTGTACTACTACTGTGCCCAAAAAGTAAGACCCATTGTTTTTTCGAAAAGTCTTCATTTGTTCTTCTAAATTTATTGCATCGCCTTCAAAGTAATCCCTTCCGGACACAATGCACTTATGCCAACTTTTTTTCCAATCCTCAATGCATGCTAAAAAGTCATCGGCAGGGATGACCTTCAAAGCGCGCGCCGATTCACGTTGAATCTCTTCAATCGACTCAAAACGGTGTCCCCGGAGTGGTCTTTTGAGTATAGGGAATAGCCAGAAGTCGTACGGTGTGAATACGGGGGTTGTGGAACGCTATGGGTTTCATTTTTGGCGAAAAAGTCACGAATATTCAATGCAATGTGAGCTGGCGCATTCAATATTTTCGGTACCAATCGAGATTTGACGCGTTCGTGGCCCAATATAGAATTGACCGATCCTATTACATCATCAGCAAGGTCTCTAATTGTAAATCGACGGTTTACAGGCACCCAATTGTTTTTGGACGTGAGTTTCGTCGGTTGAGGCGGAGGGTCGACCAGAGGGCTCTTCCGCTTCAATGCGTTTTCTGCCTTCTTTGTACTGTTTATACCCCTTGTAAGCATTTCTTTCCGATGTAGGAATGCTCACCGAATGCTTTCTGCAACATTCTATACGTTTCCGCAAAACAAAATTGAATGCAAGTTCTGTGCTCAATGAATTCTGATATTTCAAGAATCGCCGGAATCACTTTTAGCGTCTCACAAAGCCAAGCGTAACTCAAGCACTCATGAATATTTTTAAGTGAAATTTCACACAGATGTCAAGGACAGTGCCGGTAACCTAAAAAAGAACAAGTAATATAAAAAAAAAATTTTAAGCCAATTCCTACTCTTTTTGCCTCTCTATTGAAGAAAACCCTTTATAAATAATTTTCATTCATTTTTTTTCAAGTTTATCTGGCACCCTCTATTGGCAGATATACGCAACTAAAAAAACTAAAATTAATTAATTAAATTTAATGAATGAATTGATATTTTAAAAAAACTGTATTAACATCCAGTGTCCTCCACTACAAGTTAAAAAAAATGTATTTGAACTTGAGGGAACAAATAAAAAGTATTTTATGAACGATTGGAAATGTGAACAAGATATATATGGGGAGAGTGTGAGCTAATAGAAGGAATTGAAAAAAAATTGAAATTCCATAAGCCCCGGGAATTTTAAATTTGAAAATCGGTCTCACTTTTTGGACACAGTAGTATGCTTCCCTGCCGAGAGCGCGCGCTGGAGAGGAGGCGCATGCGCGATGGCGCATCTAGATCTCTCCCTTGGCGCGCCACCCGATCTCCTGGCATGAAGACAGGCAAGATCATTTTGAGCTCCTTAAACGCTCCCGGAAAACAAAGCGATCCACCACGGGCGGAAACAAAGCGGCTCGCTGTGCGCCCCCTACGCTTCAAAAAATCGCTGCCGGCTATGCGATTGGCTGAAAGAACGCAGGGGGTGCGCTGGCAATATTTTTAGAATGCCAAAGTGGACTTCTCTGTGAACACCCCCGTACGGAACGCTGAATAGTAATTCCAGAAGCGGATTTGGAGCAGCTTGCACTGGGGGAGCTCGGTTTGAAATCCCACAAACAAAACTCGCATGATATTTCCCATGTCCACGGACCGGATAAATACGAACGCCAGAAAATTCTTCCACTGGCCAATCAGGAAGAGCACCCATCCTTTGTCAGTGGCGTGAGTCTTTCTCTTAAGGCATACAAAGATAGTACATTATACTACCTATAATCCGTAGGGCCGCATAACCCGTAGGTGTCATCATTAACGACTCGATTTTTTGATTTGTCGCTCTACGGCCATCTTGTGGGCTAAACAGACAGAGACCTACCGTTTAAAGTGGATTCCGAATTTTTTATTCTATTGGGCCGATAACGGTGAGGTACACGGCACTATAGTTAATATAGAGTTTTTGCATACCGTATTTTGGACGTCCGTTAGCTTTTTCTCCCTAGCGCGCCTGCTCGTAGGTAACATTATTACACATACGCATGCGCAATTTCCTGTGAGCATGCGCGCTAGGGACAAAAAGCTAACGGACGTCCAAAATACGGTATGCAAAAAATTCTAATATTCTACGGGTTATACGCAGCTGTGCATTATATAAGGATTTTTATTTTTCGTTCTTAAAATGACGCCTGTTTTCTGCATGCCGCTGCGTTTACTCTTATTTTTGTGGTAGATAATAGAGAGTTTTTGCATACCGTACGTTAGTTACCGTAGGACGTCCGTTAGCTTTTTCTCCCACGGACGTCCGTTAGCGTTTTCTCCCTAGCGCGCATGCTCATAGTAAATTATGTTTCCTATGAGCATGCGCGCTAGGGAGAAAAAGCTAACGGACGTTCTACGGTAACTAACGTACGGTATGCAAAAACTCTCTAATGATGCCTGCGAGTTACACATCGCAGTGGATCATACAAGGCCTTTTATTTTATTCACATGTACTAATGTAACATTAATAAAAATTCTCTTGTTCAAATATATATTTATAAATATATATTATATATTATATATACACTGAAGTGACAAAAGTCATGGGATAGCAATATGCAAATTTTCAGATGGCAGTAGCATCGCGTAGAAGAGGTATAAATGCGCAGTACTTTCGCAGAGCTTTCATTTCTGTTCAAGTTATTCATGTGAAGAGGTTTTGACGTGATGATGACCACACGACGGGAATTAACAGACTTTGAACGCGGAATGTTAGTTGGAGCTAGACGCATGGGTCATGCCATTTCGGAAATTGTTAGGGAAATCAGCATTCCCAGATCCACTGTTTCAAGAGTGTGCCGAGAGTATGAAATTTCAGGCATAACATCCCACCATGGACAGCGCAGTGGTCGACCGCCTGCACTTAACGACCGAGACCGGCGACGTCTGCAAAGAGTCGTAAATTCTAACAGACAAGCAACACTGCGTCAAATAACCGCAGAAATCAATGTGGGACGTACAAGGGACTTGTCTGTTAGAACTGTGCGGAGAAATTTGGCTTTCTTGGGCTATTCAAGCAGAAGACCGACTCGAGTGCCTTTACCGACAGAACGACATCGCTTGCAGCGACTCTCGTGGGCACGTGAGCATATCGGTTGGTCCCTAGATGAATGGAAAACCGTGGCCTGGTCCGATGAGTCACGATTTCAGTTGGTAAGAGCTGATGGTAGGGTTCGAGTGTGGCGCAGACCCCACGAAGCCATGGACCCAAACTGTCAACAAGGCACTGTTCAAGCTGGTGGTGGCTCCGTAATGGTGTGGGCTGTTTTTTCATGGCATGGACTTGGTCCTCTGGTGCGACTGGACCGAACGTTGACTGGAAATGCTTATGTTCAGCTACTTGGAGATCACTTGCAGCCATTCATGGACTTCATGTACCCAAACAACGATGGGATTTTTATGGATGACAATGCGCCATGTCACCGGGCCACAACTGTTCGCGATTGGTTTGAAGAACATTCTGGACAATTCCAACGAATGATCTGGCCACCTAGATCGCCCGACATGAATCCCATCGAGCATTTATGGGACATCATCGAGAGGTCTGTTCGTGCCCAAAATCCTGCACCATCAACGCTTTCACAATTATGGACGTCTATCGAGACAGCATGGCTCAATATTCCTGCAGAAGACTTCCAACGACTTGTTGAGTCCATGCCACGTCGAGTTGCTGCACTTCGCCGGGCGAAAGGAGGGCCGACACGATATTAAGAGGTATCCCATGACTTTTGTCACTTCAGTGTATATATATAATATAGATAATAACAATTGATAATAGAAAAAAATATGAATGTCCCTACATCTCATTAAAATACAGATGCAAAGATCATCAGCCCAAACCCACTTATTCGCTGGATTTTATTAGAAAATACGCCCCTAGGCCTATAAATCTTTTCATTGGTGAGGGTGATTGCCGATACTTAATCAGGACGAAGAGGCAGCAAAGTCTTTTTTGTACAGTTTTTCCATGTGTTTGCCCACATATAGAACACATATATATCCGCCGCCAAAGGAATCTGTTTCCGTTCGACAAAGACAGACCATCAATAAATACTCGAGCACAGATAACTAAGAGTTAGCTGTCTTGATAAACTGTCGCTCTTGACCATGCTCCTCCAATTAAAACTTCGCACGGGGATATCTACTACTACTACTAATCCACCACACCACATCACTGTGCCTAGGGCTGAGTTGTTTTTACAGTTTGGGAAGAAGTCTGTGGGCAAGAAGTCTGATTGGACTCTGTAACTCTCTACGGTCCTATGAGAACGGGACCTATGCTGAAAGTGGATTCCAAACCACTCCAACCATCCATGGCACCGCCGGGATTCGAACCCGATACCTGTGGTACAAGAGCGCTAGCCACTTGGCCATCAGGCCCCCGCACAGGGATATCACTTTCAGTCGGCGAAAGATCTGCTTCCTCTGGTCATCCCTCTGAACAAATCGGATTCGCATCCGGCAAGGGCTAGTGACCATCAAACACCCCTTTCCAAGGGACGACCTCCGTAATAAAATATACCATAAGTATAGCACATAAATTATATAATAATTATAGAAAATTTTATCTTAATCAAAAAATATTTACAAATACATATAGCTGATATTGGCACGACACTCCGCCGTTTGTTAGTAGTAAACCTGTGGAGTTGACCATCTGAATATAAAACTGTGAGGTGTTAATAGCGGATGCTTATTTATCAGAAATTTGTATAGAGTGCGGCTGCTATGATTTGTAGGTTTTTAAATGTGGTCAGTGATTTTAAATTTGAAAATCACTGACCTAAAGAAATAAAAGCGTGTGTCATTTTTTGCTCAATCTAGTCTAATTAGACCAGGAACTACAATTTAAATGGATTCTGAACCCCAACCAAACATCCATGCCATCGCAAGGATTCGAACCTGAACCCTGTGATACCAAAGGGCAGAGCGCTAATCAATTGGCATCAGGTTCCATTATATTTGGTGATGGATCGCTTTCGCCTGGATAAAGGAAAAGGACATACGTTTTTTGAGATGAGCCCATCCATATATAAGTCGAGCTTGTGCCACAGATTTTGGGCTCGTGCCCATGGTTGCCATGGGTCTTTGCCATGGTTGTTTGTACTGAATCCACTTTAAGAAAGTCTCATATGACTGTAAGAACGTCACGGAACACAATCAGACTTCTTCTCACCCACATCATTCCCAAACTCTATAGGAGCAACTCAACTCTAGGCACAGTGACGTGGTGCGGAATAGTAGTAGTAGTAAAAGGCGGTAATTAAAAGTAAATAATGTAAAGTTTGATTTGTCGTTCTACGGTCATCTTGTGCACACGTTGGCTAAGGGACCTACAATTTAAAATGGATTCCGAACCACTACAAAAACCATGTCACCGCCGGGACTTGAACATGAAACCTGCAGTACCGAGCGCCATAACGCTAGCCACTCGGCCATGACGCCCCCGTAGTAGCGTAAAACGACCTCCGTAATTCTAAAAATTCTTTTCCTTTTCGCTGCAATATAACGTAATACTGTACTCGTAGTTTTACAAATGAAAACAATGGCTCTTATTTTCATGTACTTTTGTGATAATTCCCATTAAATATGTATTTTGGAATTTTTAAGGTTATGATGGGTGGATCATTTTCTGGCCCACCCTATGTAAGAAACGACTATCCGTGAGCCTTATTCAGTGCCTTTTTCTGAGGGGACGCGTGATCTAGTGTGAAGGATCAATATTTGCTCTTGTCACGCGTGACCCCTGGGCGGATTAGCCGGCCACAAAACCACTGGAATCACCAGACAGCACGTAGATGAACAAACAGGAGCTCTTTCGAATCTATCTTCTATTCGCATCGATCATTGAGCAGTTCTGTGAAACAGGATTAACAAACCCAATCTTGTAAGTTTATCATTAAAGTTCTTAATCTGACCTTATTTAAAGATAAAATACGACAATTTAAATTTCGCGTAGATTGATTGCATGCTGACAGTAATATTACATTCGGGGTCTGAATGGCCGATTGCTTAGCGCTCTGGAGCTCGGTGCCACATGTTTTGAGTTCGAATTGCGGCAGTGCCATTGATGTTTGCAGTAGTTCAGAATCCACTTTAAGCCGTAGGTCTCGGTCTCATATGAATGAAGAGTGTTGGGCGTAGAGCTGATACCCCTATCCAATGTCTCAATATCTGCCACTAGGCAGGCGGTCTTTCCCCATAATAGGGCTGTTGCGCCAAAAAAGAAGACTTCCAAGGTGCCGAATCCACTTTAAACCGTAGATCCCGGTCTAATAGGACCGTAGAGCGTTGTCTTGACGTTGAGTCAGTCTTCAGCCCACGTGGTTCCTCGCTAAAAGTGGAGCTGCATTTTACCCTTAGCCAAGGACCAGTCGCCTGCGACGAGGTCTTCTGGACCTGGTGTAGGCTTTCCTGCACCAGTGGAATTAGTGACAACAACATTAGAAGTTTTCAATGCATCCAATTACACTATTGATCTTGTAGTAACGTATGAAGTCGTAAAAGTAAAAGTTCAGTCTCTGATTTCAACAAAGTGAAAGTTTTTTTTTCCTCTGGAATTTGAAAACTTTAAGACAGTCTTGTAGGTTTGGTGTTTGTCTCTCCACGGTCATGTTTTGGACACTTTAGACTAATTAGACTGGAACCTACAGTTTAACGTGGATTCCGAACCACTGACAAACATCCATGCCATCGCCAGGATTCGAAGCTGAAGCCTATCCGAAAGAATAAACGTAGCGTTTTAACTGAAAATGGTACACAAAATTATCCGAAAGGATAAGCAGGAGCGTTTCAATTGCAAATGCTACACTATAAAAAATATCCGAAAGGATAAACAATAGCTGTTTAACTGAAAATGTTGCACAAAGCCATCCGGAAAGATAAGCAGTAGCAGCATTTTAACTGAAAATAATACAACTATAGAAAATCCCACGAAAAGATAATCAGTAGCATTTTAACTGCAAATGACACAATAACTAAAGATTCGTGTTGTTCTGCTTTCCATGTGACATCCTCCGCTGAATTTCGCAATCCGACCAGATCTTTGGAGCAGGTGACATCCCGGTCCATTGTCGTGTCAGTCTGTGGGACGCCGGGGGAGAAAGAGACACGACATCTTTTTGTCGCGCTTGACAAGCCCCAGAAGCATCTCGCCAGAGGGCCCACTTTGTTTCAGAACTGCCTTCTCATCCACCCATCACACTTTCAAAAGAAAGGCAGACTTTGCTGCTGATTAAGAGCTAATGCGCTGGGAATGACGATTGCTTTTTTTCTTCCTTTCTTCAAAATATTAGGTTAGTGCATAGTTATCAGGCGTTTCTTTGGCGTGCTATAGTGTAATAAAAATTTACAATATTTTATAAATTTATGAATGTAAATATCCTTCTGGTTTTAGATTATAAAAATGCGTGTGGATTATCATACTCATACTCATTTTTTAGGTTGGGTTCCACCCATAACACATCCTGTTTAAGAGGATTTCCCAATGGATGATTCAGCTTCTGTCCCACCAATCATACCACATTGCCTTTTTACAGTGCGCGTCCTTCATTATTCCTTTTGGTGAACTCCTGGCGAAACGCAGACCTTTCTTCTTTTGAGGGTTTTGAAGAGAATCCACGATTCAACCCCAGGGACAAGATCCTTCAGAAACGGACTCCGCTCGTTTCGTTGAAGCAAATCGGTGAAAATTCGGACACATTCGGCTTTATTCTAGTCGCTGAGTTCATGTGGGGGATCCAAACAGCATATTTCCAAACTTTTTGAGATGCCGAACGATGGTTGAATGATTTTATTGAAGTTGCCAAGCTTTCGTCCCCTTCCACGGCTGTCGAAAGTGTCTGGTCGTCGAAATCCGATGGTCGACCTTTTCCTGGCTTATCTTCCAAGCTAGCGTCGCCATATTTGAAACATTCCCTGCTGATTGTGCCCTCACCGAAAGGTTCGTTGAGATCGCGAGATGACTGCGCTGCTTTCCATCCTTTCTCAAAGTGGTACCGCATAATAGGACGAATATCAGCATGATTATCGACACGCATTTTTATAACCTAAAAGTAGTAGGATATTTTCATTCATAAATTTATAGAATATTGTACATTTTTATTAAAATATAGCACCCCAAAGAAATGCCTGATAATTAAGCCCCAATTCAATATATTCACAAGTAAACGTCATCTTAAAATAGCTTTTATCAGTTTGGTTTGTCCCTCTACGGTCATTTTGTGCACAGTTTGGGCTAATTAGACCGGGACTTAAAGTTTAATGTGGATTCAAAAACATCCATGTATACCGTCATGATTCAAACCTGAAGCTTGTGATTCCAAAGACCAGAGCGTTAGCCAATTGGACATTAGGCCGCCCTTTTTGTCGGACTTTCTGATGGAAAATGAATTGTACAGATATCTTAAAAAGAAACGAACTTATATAAGATGCATATTACACGCCAAAGAGGCAAGTGGACAAGAAAAATTCGAAAAAGTAACAATAATAAAATCTGTAAGGCCATATTACTGTTCAACTCTGAAATGGATCCCATTTTTTAACTTTCTAGGTAGTATCAAGATTTAAAATTTATATTTCTTTTTAGTTTGTTCCATTTTCGAAAAGGAGGTTTCAAATTCCTAAGTCTTACGGTTATTTATACCTTTGAAATGGAATCTTGATTATCAAATACACTTCTTTTCATTTTATGTTTACTTGTCTGCACTTTTATGAAATAGTTCTGAAACATTCTTCCTTCCATGGGTTTTTTCATGCACTTACATTCATTTTGGTTTCCATGATACAGAATATTTTTCTAATTGCAGCTGGCAATACAGACAGTTAATCTTTTATGCCATAAGTAAGGGGAGCATCGTTGTTACTCATTGAGCCCTATCCAGGTGGCACGTGTAGCTAGCTTACAATGCCCGACGATCCTATTAGACCAGGACCTACTGTTTAAAGTGGATTCCGAACCACTACAAACATCCATGGCACCTCTGGGATTCGGGCTTGAGACCTATGGTACCAAGTGCCAGAGCGTTAGTCCCTCAGCCATCAGGACCCCTCTCTATTATTGAATAGAGTTATATTTATTTGTAGTGATTGCTTTTCTGATTTGTTGCTCTCCTCAAGATAATCTGTTAATAGGGCAAAGACTAAATATATAATATATATAAAAAGGAGGTTACAAAATGTGAAGAATTTTGAATGCTATAAGATGATACCTAGATGCTTAGATACCTAATACCTAAATACCCAGATGCTCAAATGAATGTTCAAAATGAAACGTATCTTGAAATCAGGGCACGAATCTCTCTTGCAGATTCCGAAACAGGAGATGTTTTTCTTTTGACGGGGTAGGAACAACTCTCTACAATCTTATTAGATCAACTGGAATTTGGATGTTTGTGAGTGGTCCGGAATCCACGTTAAACTGTAGGTCCCGGTCTAATTAGATTAAAGTGTGTAGAAAATAACTGTAGAGAGACAAACTTAACCAAACCTAGCGAAACTATACAACGCCTTATTATTAACGTCTAACGAAATTATATTACGCTTTATTATAATAAAGAAATTATATTAGTTTATCCTAGCAGAACTCCTTAACGGTCTGGTGGCCGAGTGGTTAGTGCTCCGGCCTTTGGTATCTCAGGTTCGAATACTGGCGGTGGCATGGATGTTTGTGAGGGGTTCGAAATCCACGTTAAACTGTAGGTCCCGGTCTAATTAAAGTGCACACTGACCGTAGAGCGACAAACCAATTCAAGTCAACATTGCATTGCACTATGTATAGTATATCTGTCCAGCAACCGTAAAAAGTAATGGATTCGTACGTTTCCACTTTTAAACAGATTGTTTATTTTTCTTAACTATCGATTAACGAACTATAGCAATCTACGTTGCAGTTTGCCAATTTTCGACACAATTCACTTGCATTGTATTGACAAAAATATAATTTCAGTCTGATTGTGTCTATTTATAGATTTTTTTTCGCCTCTACATTTTCATACAAATCAACTCATAAAAATGAGTTGATTTGTATGAAAATGTAGAGAAAAAAAATATCTATAAATTGTACTTAGCTATTGCACAATCCGAAACACAAAATGTTAAGTTTCTTTAGCATATAATAGAGAGTTTTTGCATACCGTACGTTAGTTACCGTAGGACGTCCGTTAGCTTTTTCTCCCTAGCGCGCATGCTCATAGGAAACTGCGCATGCGTATCTGTAATAATGTTTCCTATGAGCCTGCGCGCTAGGGAGAAAAAGCTAACGGACATCCTACGGTAACTAACGTACGATATGCAAAAACTCTCTATTACGCTAAAACCTGGTTTAGCTTTATTGTAAACATCCCTGGTCAGCCCAGGTTTAAAGCTGTTGCCCTTTTCAGACTCCTGACGGGCCATGATTGTTTGGCCAATCATCTTTTCCGAATGAGAATATTTGCAAGCCCAAAATGCACGCTCTGCAGTCTTGGAGAGGCCATGGATTCATCTCACCTTCCTGTCTGCCCTGCACTTGTTTCCTCTACTGTGTAGGGTCGTTATTGGGAGGCTAGGGCCCTTATGGGCTAAACATATCACTATGTGATTCTCGTTGTTGTTTTCATGTTCCTTGTGTTCTTTTTATTTTATTACTTATTGTAGCCTGCCATTGGAAATTTAAAAAAAATATTACGATACACCAAATTTGAAATTCGCAGTTTCGGTAATTTAAAAATGACACGCTGTCAAGAATTCCAGTTCTCGATTGTGTCGCATGTCGTCCGTCACTTTTCTGAGGAGAAAGCAGCCGGTTCTCACCAGTTTTCGAGTAGGGCTGTTTGAGCATGCAGAGCGCGTCTCTCCTTATCTGACGAGGGAACGCGGGGAATGTTGCTGACAGACGATAGCGGCGATAGCCGAGTCTCGGGCGCGATTTATGGCCCTTCCACAAGACACTTGAAAGGAAGGGTTGCGTCCGCCGGCCTCTCCAAATCGTTTGCTCACATCAATCGTACTTCAAGAGAAGGTATCCCCGTTCTTAAAATTAGAATTCTACTGATTATACATGTGGGACATACCTACTATATGGCATGAATGACCGTAGAATGCGTGTCACAGTGTAGCACGCCAAAGTGTTAACAGTGGCACTCGAAAATTTATTGAAAAATTAAAATATTTAAGAAATCTATATATTAATTAAATTATTAAAATACCTCTCTTACCATATTAAATAAAAACATTCATTTAGAACAGGGTGGCCAATCCGTGTCCCGCCTTGAATAGTTATTGTCTGTTATGAGTTTACATTTATGAGTTCGCAAAATAATTAAATTATATTCTGCGAATTCATCAGGTGCGCTAATTTCGGAACATTTAATATAACAGTTTCTATGTTTCACCTTAAGTGACTTCAGTGACCCAGTGACCATCCTTAGACAGGCACAGTTGATTGTTGATAGCAGAGCAAACCCGACTCTTGGTTCAAATTGTTAGCGCTTTGGGTTCAGCTTACACCTGGGGATTGTTTTGTTTCTTTTGAAAATGAAATGAACCCAACACAAGGTAAGTTGAAACTGAACGGACGCTCACCTGCAACACCCATTACGATATGCAAATACCCAAATGGACCCTATTCTGACGGACAGGAGATAATAAAAAAATAGCCTTTAAATATTTGCCCAAAATATCGGTTGGTTGATAAAATAGCTTTGTCTTGAAATACTGTCATACGTCGTATAGATGGCATGGGACAGGACGTTGGAGTATACGTCTATGGGATTATACATGGATATATAACTACTCTATTGGATTATACGTTGCGGATTGTATATATGGTATTCTGTGGGGATATATACCGCGAATTATTCATATAAGCTATATATTCTGTATGGGATTATAAGTCACGGATTATACACATGCAGTATACTTGCGTATGTGATTATACGTGGATATATAAGTACTCTATTGCATTATACGTTGCTGATTGTATATATGGTATTCTGTGAGAATATATGCCGCGAATTATGCATATGGAATATATATTCTCTATGGGATTATTAGTCACGGATTATACACATGTGATATACATTGTCTATGAGATTGTACGTCGCGGATTTTATGTATATATAAGTACTCTATTGGATTATTTTATCGCGGATTATGCATATGGATATATAAGTACATTACTGGATTATACGTCACGGATTGTATATAAGATGCATAAGTACTCTATAGGATTATATGCCGCGATTATGCATATGGGCTATATATTCTCTATGGGATAATAAGTGACGGATTATATACATGGGGCATACATTGTCTATTATATTATATATATATGAGATATACATTCTCTACCGGATTATGCGTTGTTTTATAAAATGGACTTTTAAGAAACTTCCGAGATAAAAATGCCCTGAGATTGTACACAGTGTCCTATAATTCGCATGTTGGCAAAGAGGAATTGATTTCGGAAGAACGCAAAAAAAAGAACACTGACTTTGGAGATTCTGGTGAAATAGTTAAGACTGGCTGTGGTTGTAAAAACTTCACTTTTATCTCATATCTAGAGTTTCAATCTATTTGCGACGCACAATTTTTTAGTTTCTTAATTTCTGTGCCATCGCGTGCTGTTAATTGCTATGTTTATTGTTTTGCGTTCAAGTCACGAACAGTGTAATGGTTCCTTGTGTTATGGATTCCATGAGATTCGTTTGGTGACTTGGCGTGCTAGAATTAGAGTTCATTTTGGGTGACTTGAAGAAGACAGATTTTTGGAATTTTTTTTAACCGGAATTTATGTATGTTATATAACAGTAAATTGTTTATCTTATGGTTTGGAACACTGAATTTATCTAATTATCAAAATTCTCAAGTCACCAGTGAAAAGTTGTGTGATTTTGAAAATCATGTCCAAGTCCACAGAAAACTAAGTATTCCTACTCCGCAGAACTAAATTTTAATGTTTCTTTAGCGTTTAATCCACGTATAAAACGCTAATATACCCCTGTTTTTTGAAAGTGCCTACAACATAGCCCGCTAACGGATTCAACCTCCGTCCTAATGCACACCAGTGGCGATCCAACAACAAGTAAAACAATGAACAATATCTTTATTGATTTGTTCCTGATAATGAAAAGCCCTAATAAAGCCAACCTTTACGTTTTCTTATCAGTTAATCAAACGTAAAGTAAATCTTTTCTCCTTTTTTAATATCCTCGTCAAACAATAAGCTGCGAAAATGAAAGGTTATTTCAGAAACTTATCTGATGTCATCTATCAACGTTCTATTGATCTGTTCACTTATCCAAATGAATCGATCATCTCCTTTCACCCCATATACGATATTGGGAGGGGAGGGGGTTCAGGTGAGTGGAAAGAAGTCGTTTATACCCAGTTTTCAGCACAAAGATACAATCTAGACATAGTTTCAATTCGTTCAATCTATACGAATTATGTTATCAGTCAATATAGTTCATTTTAAAAAGATTCGTAACCAAATCATTGAACGAAATCGGATTCATGATATCTGATGATGATGAACGAATAGGATAGGATCTGTACAAATCATTCATACCCAAATGTTACGAATCACCCAATTCTATCCGAAAAGAAGTAATAAAGGACGAATCTTTGTAAAAAGTGACGACTCGCTGAAATGAATCCTTCATCTCTAAAGCTGAGTTTACATTTGAACGTGTTAGCGGCGAACCTTTCAATGTCATCTCGGAAATATACCTTTTTATATTTTTTTACCACCGAATCCCTAATCGTATTTTGGAAGGTCGTCAATCTTTTTCCTTTCTAATGCAGCTGGCAATACATTGACAGTTAATCTTTAAGTCATAAGCAAGGACTGCACCGCTGTTACTCATTCACCACTGTTACTCTACCCAGGGGGCACAAGATAGCTACGGATACGAGTAACACTACCTCCACAACGCTCTACGATTCTGTTAGACTGGAACTACGGTTTAAAGTGGATCCCTGAACCACTACAAACAGCCATGGCACCACCGGGACCTCGGATCGAACCTGAAACCTGTGGCACCGAGCGCCAGAGTGCTAGTCACTCGGCCATTAGGCCCTTGTATATATATATATACTGGGAGACATACTGGGAGAATTTAATTAATTAAATTAAATGATTTAATTATTAATTAATAATAATAATTATTAATCTAATTAATTAACTTAAGAGTACTTTTAAAAGGTGCTTCCTGGGAGAACTTTTCAAAGGTAATTTCTCTGCATTTTCATTTCGCATTTTTTAAAAATCCCGGAAAAAAAATCGATAAGCTAGTAACATTATTGAATTCAACAAGTAATGATGGATCGATAATGATCAAGTATCTTTATCGAACCCATCAACAAATAAACCGTTACAATGACTTTATCGGTTTCATAATGAAAACGAACAATCCTAATAAAGCCAACCTTTACGTTTTCTTATCAGTTAATCAAACGTAAAGGTAAATATTTTCTCCTTTTTTAATATCCTCGTCAAACAATAAGCTACGAAAATGAAAGGTTATTTTGGTAACTCATTTGATGTCATTTATCAACGTTCTCTTGACCGGTTCACTTCCCGAAATGAATCGATCATCTCCTTTCACCCTATGCACGATATTGGGAGGGGAGGGGATTCAGGTGGGAGGAAAGAAGTCGTTTTTACCCAGTTTTCAGCACAAAGATACAATCTAGACATGGATTGAATTCGTACAATCGATACGAATTATGTTATCAGTCAATATAAACTCATGTTTGTGAAAATTGCAACACCATGAAGGACTTACGCGAGTCAGCTGAAATTTTCAGGAAATGCAAATTAGTGCATGATATGCAAATGATTAGACTTTCAAATCCGTAGCGCATGCGTAATGCTGAACAGCGCCCTCTGAACACGGATGGATCCGAATAAATAGACGGCTGTATCGAGGCATGTATGGTTATCGGTGGTTATCTGCTAGTGGTAAACGTTAGCTCAATCGTTACTCATGCCTCTTCGACGAAAGAGAGCGAGATTTGAATAACTTACAGAGTTTGAACGGGGGAGAATCGTCGGCCTTCGTGAAGCTGGATTGTCTTATCGTGCAGTAGCCGCTCGGGTGCAGCGTAACAGCAGCACAGTGATGCGTCTTTGGAAGCAGTGGACGGACGAGTGTCGGACAACTCGGAAATCCGGGAGTGGACCCCGAAATGTGACGTCAGCTCGCGATGATTGACACCTGGTCCGCATGGCACTGACGGACCGTACAGCTTCCTCTAGACAATTGGCAGCACAGTGGTCAATAGCTACAGGTGTTTCATTGTGTGCTTCATCAATTCGTAGACGTCTGCTGCAGCGTGGACTGCGCGCAAGGACTTCTTTATACAGGATCCCTCTTACGCTAAACCATCGCCGCCTGCGGCTACAATGGGCCGCTCAGCATAGAGACTGGCGTGCAGATTGGCAGCATGTCGTGTTTTCTGACGAATCCCGCTTTAATTTGTGGTACCATGATGGCCGCATTCGTGTCAGACGCTATGCCGGTGAACGCCACCTTCCGGAGTGCATTATCGAACGCCATAGTGGACGAACACCCGGAGTTATGGTCTGGGGTGCCATAGCATATCATGGACGATCACAATTGCTAAGAATTGTGGGCACTCTGAACAGCAACCGGTACATCAGTGAAGTTTTACAGCCCCAAGTTGTTATCTTCCTTCAAAGCTTGCCAGGCGCTGTATTTCAACAGCACAATGCCCGCCCTCATATCGCTAGGACTGTTCAATCCTTCTTTGCAACGCGGCAGGTATAGCTTCTTCCTTGGCCCGCGTATTCCCCGGATATGTCGCCGATTGAACATGTGTGGGATTTCGTTGGTCGGCGTCCAGCTCGTGATCCTCGTCCTGTTGCTTCTGCAGACGAACTTTGGGTGCGCATACAAACAATATGGAATGCTCTTCCTCAGGGAGACATTCAAAATTTGTTTGACTCCATGCCACGTCGTGTAGCAGCACTTATTGTGGCGCGTGGTGGCTACACAAAATACTGATTCCGATCTCTTGTTATTGTTTGTTTGCTTTGAACATTTAATCATTTATTTGTACCACTACCACTCAACTGTGTATTAAATTTCATTGAATTATGGCGATTCCTTCATGGTGTTGCAATTTTCACAAACATGAGTTTTGTTCATTTTAAAAAGATTCGTAACCAAATCATTGAACGAAATCGGATTCCTGATATCTGATGATGATGAACGAATAGGATAGGATCTGTAGAAATCATTCACACCCAAATGTTATGAACCACCCATTTCTATCCGAAAAGAAGAAATAAAGGGTGGATATTTTTAAAAATAACGAGTCCCTGAAATGAATCGAATCGTTTATCTCTGAAATTGAGTTCATATTTGAACGTGTGAGTCGCAAATACTGGTTCCCAGTCTTCAACGTAATCTCGCAAATAAACCTCTTTATCTTTTTTTTACCACCGAATCCCCAATCGTATTCCGGAAGGTTGTCAATCGCTACATTATCTGAAGCGGAAATTATGTTTTCTTGAGAGTTTCGAAAACATTCTCGCATATGTTGTTTTAAATCCACACAAAAACGAGATGCCTGTTTGCGAAAATATATTTCTTTTTTTTCATTTTCACTTTAATTAGTCTCTTGTAAGTGCAAAAAGGAAATTACATTCATTGCCTTCAAGTGGGGAAGAATTTGGCTCCTTCAACTCGAAGAGTGAATGCGTTAAAAAATTCCGTGTGTCGTAAAAGTAACCAAAGTAAAGTTTTGTACATTTTGTATCTCTCGTAAAAATAAACATCTTTTTTCTTCTCGCTTTTGGTCCTTTAATTGAATTGTAAGTGCAAAAATGAAATTGCATTCACTTCCTTCAAGTGGAAAAATAAATGCCTTCAAAATTTCCGTATATCGGTAAAGGAATCATACTTCATTTTTGCATGTCTCGTAAAAAATATTTTTTTTCTCCAGTTTCACTTTTCATTCAAGTCTTTTATTAAGTACAAAAATTAAATTTTAACCATTTCTTTGAAACGGAAAGGTATTAGTAATTTTTCTTCCTTCTCCACCCCTCGTATTAATGGTTATGCAGTCCTCTGCAAATTTATAAAGCCGAGTGTGGTACATCGGTGGAACACATCCATGCCAGCTCACAGTCAGGAGAACAATGCCTTCCAAAAAGAATGATTTGCGTGTCATATGGGAGAAAACTGGAAAAACTCCCATCAGGCAGCTTGACTTTCGATAGATAGTAACAATCGCCATCGATTCTCCTCATTTCTGAAAGGAATAGCTGCAGAGGACTCCGCGTAGATTCGAACGTCGGCTCTCCTCTGCAAGATAGCTGCGCACAAGTTGGCCAAAGTTTGGTCCTTGTTGTGTAAAAGGGTTTTTTTCCCTTATCCCACTTGGTAGAACATCTAGAACCAGTGTGTTCTCCTGGAAGGAGGGAAAGGAGGACAGCTTCTGCTGTGATGGAGCATCCGTCGGTAGAAGTCTGACTTGGCTCCGTGACGCTGAAGAAGGACAGTGGGAGAATCTTTTAGGGGGAACTACCCTGAATTTGCATATCGTATGGGATAAAACCCTGGAAAATTCCCAGAAGGTAGTCCGACTTACGAGGCAAGAGGCTGAACATCCCAAACGCCATCGAGTCTCCTCATATCTTGAAACGGTGTCTACAACAAACCCTCTAGCGAATGAACCTCCGTCCTCCTGCTCGTTGCCACTGACCATATCACCATTACGGGCTCCCACCGTTCAGCATAACCCTTTAGTCATTATGTTTACTTTATTTCAATAGTTTTGTGCATCGACAACTGGTCCCTAATTGTACCGAATTTAAACTTAAATTCTTTTATTTTTAATTTTAATTTTTATTTTGTATTTTACTTTTATTTATTTTTAGTATTTTTAACTCTTTTTGAGTACCATTTATTTAATTTTAGAAACATTATCTCTTATCCATACTAAAATTTAAGCAGCCAACTAAAATCGTAATTTTATATACATATGAATTAAGATGCGGGGGTTAAGGGGTCTATCCCTATTAGTACTCCGTAATCGGTACGCCAGTTGCCACTGAGCCACCAGTCGCGCTTAAAAGATTTGACCCGAGTTTTCTAAGATACCTTCTAGTTGAACTGGTGCTCCCAAGCTCAATTCACAGAGAAGAGAAGTCGCCCGATGTCACATGTAGACTAATGTCGACCAATTAAGAAAGTCAACCAATGTCACATTCAATGTTATTTTCACCCAAATTCGGTGGACTGCAGTGTATTATCGAAAACTGTTAAAATCCGGAAGTGATTTCAGTATTAACTGTGTCTGTGAAAACTCGTTTTTACGACCAAGTTATTTATTTTTCAATTCTCGGTATGAAATCAGCTATATTCTTGAATCTTCAGTGTTAATTCATTTTAATGTTGTTAAAAATCACTTGGAAAATAAATATTACCCAATTTTTTGTTAAAAATAACTTTTAATTTTTTAAAATTTTCATTTATGTGGTTCTTTACAGTCTTGGCGAATATTTGGCATAGGATTATGAAAGAGCAGATTTGGTACGTTGATAACAACATCTTTCCTGCGGAACAATTTGGGTTCCGTCCCCATCATTCTACAGTTCATCTACTTTGAAGAGTGACTAACATTGTTACGGAAAGTATGAATGACAAAATATTAACCTGCGGTGATTTTTTTATCTCGTAATTTAATGCACGTTATTATTATTAGAAAAAATTAAAGAGATTTTAATTACAATGATTAATAACTTTTCTTCAGGATTTAAGTGATTTTAATTAGTACAATTATGACACTATTTAGTGTGATCTAGTATATGTTTATCAATTAATTATTTTTTTGTTCTAATGCAGCTGGCAAACACTTAAACAGCTTGGTCTTGGATGCCTTAAGGAAGGCGCTGCACAGACGTTACTCACTTTGCATTACCCAGGGGGAGCGTGTCACTTGAAGATACTGACGCGGAGTAACAATGCCCTCGCAACGCTCTACGACCCTATTAGGACCGGGACCTACGGTTTAAAATGGATTCCGAACCACTACAAACAGCCATGGCACCGCCGGGACTCGAACCCGAAACCTATGGTACCGAGCGCCAGAGCGCTAGCCACTTGGCATTCAGGCCCCTCAATTAATTATAAACAGTTACAAACTTAAAAATTGTCCTTGATGTTTCAAAAGCTTTTGACCGATTATGGCACTGTGGCCTCGTCTACAAAATGATTCAACTGAAATTCTCTCATTACCTTATGCACATAATGTACAATTTTATCCAAATTAGAACATTCAGCTTCAATATCGACGGGGTCATTTTTCATAGTGGTCAAATTAAAGCTGGCACCCCTCAAGGTAGAGTACTCTGCCCAATTCTTTATAACATCTTTACATTGGACTTTCCGCAAGTTCAAAATACGAGTACTTACCTCTTTGCTGACGACTCAGCAGCCCTGGTTCAGGGAACTGTTATCAGATTCGTGACAAGAACTCTTCAAGACTTCCTTGACTCCCTGGAAGAGTGGCTTACACTATGGAGAATCTCTGTCAATACAGATAAAAGTAAAGCCATCATTTCAGTAAAAGTTCAACTAGGTCTAAATATGAAGATATTTTCCTGTTTGACGATCCGATAGAATGGGTCAATCAAGTCACATATCTTGGCCTAATTCTCGACAGCAAATTGACATTCCACAAACATCTCCACGCTGTAAAGACAAACAGCTGGAACAAATTACATCTTAGCTTGTCGTTAATAAGAAAATATTCTGCGTTATCTTTACAAAACAAACTCTTTTTATACAAATAAGTCCTTAGACCCATCCTGACTTATGCAGCACCCATCTGGGGCATTGCTGCAAAAACAGATAGAATTAAAGTCTAATTTATCCAAAATAAAATCCTTAGAATAATTACAGAGAGTTCCCTGGCTCATTAGAAATGACATGCTGCATCATGGTCTTGAAATAGAATCAATAGACCATCCTATTGCGAAGTTATCAAGAAAGTTGTTTTTGAAGATCAAGAACCATGAAAATAAGTTCATTAAAGTTCAACTATTCTTCGTCCACATCGAAGATAAATACCATTATTCATATTACACTACAGGATGGAATCATGACCTCAAGTCTCCTTAATTTCTTTTATGACCCATCCGCAATATGGACTGTCCAGTTCTAGAAAATCTCCCAGCATCCTCTTTTCTGCCTTGGCAGTGAGTACTGCGAACTATGTTAAAAAGGGGGAAAAATCCCATTTCTCAAAATATCAAACTCTACCCTGCATTATAAAAATTTACTTCCGATCTTCAGTTTCAAATGTTGTTCGTATGTTTTCTGTTTCCTTAAAGCTTTTTATTTTTGTGTTTATATATCTATATTTTCTATTTATTTCCATTATATCTGCATTTACTCGTATATATATGTCTGTTATGTATTTACGTATTCATATGTTTCTATTATGCATTCATGTATTTTTATAATGCTTATATTTGTCATCCCCTATTTAGTTCCTCTCCCCTTAACTTTTTTTTAAACTTCTTTCACTCCTATTAACTGTTTACTTTATATTTTTAATTTCGGCTAATTCTGTGATAATCTATTTTTTATTATATTTTAATTCTGAGCATATGTGCATTACGTACACAAGTCCTCGACCCTATCCAATCTAATAGTGAAGAAAAAATATCCATCATTCAGTTAACTCTCCAGTCGACAGCGGTGGGTCAATGAAAGGGAGTTGAGATATTATTGCTATCGCGCATCGAACTTTGTGTATTCATCGCTGCGATAATATTAACTAATTGCAACATCTTTCACCTTTCGCTTTGCTTGCTTGAGTGTCGATTACAAATCAGGATTTTAATAAAATTCGAAAAGTAAACTGCGCTGGAAACAAGCTTAGAATTTAATTTGTTGCAACCCTTAGAAGATGTTGATTGGCACGAAAGGGCTCTTAGCGATCACTGCTTCCAATCATCATGCAATTGAGCTTCCTTTTGATGAATGCCAAACCCTTGCGTTGCCAGGAGTTTTGCTGTTTTTTCCTACACCGGAAGAGTTTGGAGAGGACATTTCCGACAACCCGCCGACAGGGGGGATCTTCACCCCCTACCAACCTCATAAAAGACCCCCTTCCTGATTTCCCCTAATGATTCCGCACGCCACTGATCACCCTCCACCCCCACTAGAGCGACTTGTTGATCCAATAAAAGCGACCCTTTGTCAGGAGGGGTATTAAAAGGCGGCATTTTCCACGTCACTCCCTCCCAAACGATATTCATAGCTCTCGTCTGCGCAGCGGGGTAAACCGGGAACATATTAAAAACGTCAACCCCTGCATTCTTCACGGTTCCCCCTCCCCGGCATGAGCAGTCAGATATTGGATTTGATGTGTTCTACTCATCTAAAGCAGCATGTTCTGAATGATTATTGCTATTTTAACTTTTATTTTTTTACGGTTTATCTTTTTTTTTTTTTTTTTTTTTTTTAAATATCAAACGCATTTAGAATAATGCTCTTTGTGAACCTGATTTGCATAACAATTTGAGTCTACTTGGGATACTTTTTAATTTTGAAGCGTTCTGTCATGACACATGTGTGACAACCGTGCAATACTGATTCTGCTGGGTTTCTTTTACAATTTAATGGCCCCTTAAAAAAAGAAATAGAAAAAGTGCAGTGTTCATTTAAACTTAGCATCCGGGGAATTAAAGTATTATCATATTGTCCTAGTTTATATATATATATATATATATATGCATACCCCAATAAGTTAGTATTTATCCCTCTTCGAAAGGTATGCGAATACCGATCCTCGACAATTGAGCCATTCTTCAATGAGGCATTTTAAAAAGGCATTTTTTTTTCTTGAAGTTGCATTCGTTAACTTGACATTATTACAGACATTCTTTCTTCAAAAAGATATACTTGAGTGGCATTCTTTCTGCGCATTCTGTCTGTCTCATTCTAAAGAGGCATTCTTTCTTCAAAGAGACATTCTTCAATATTTTCAAGAAGCATTCTTCAATATTCTCAAACTGTAGGTCCCGGTCTAACTAGCATAAAGTGTACCCAAAATGACCGTACAACGACAAACCAAAACCAATAAATAAATAAAAAACCAAATCAAATCAATATTCTGAAGCGGCATTCTTCAATCAGACATTCTCAACATTCTGTCTTCAAAATGGCATTCTTCAATGAGACATTCTTAACATCCATTTTGACTTCAAAAAGGCATTCTTTTTTGAAAGAGACATTACCCAATCAAGCATTCTTCAATCAGACATTTTTACAGGCATTCTTCCTTCAGAGACACATTCTTCGATCAGATATTCTTACGAGGCATTCTTACTTCAAAGAGACATCCTTCAATATTCTCAAGAGGCATTCTTCAACATTCTCAAGAGGCATTCTTCAATCAGACATTCTTAACATACTGTTTTCAAAGAGGCATTCCTCAATGACACAATCTTAGCATGAATTTTGGCTTCAAATAGGCATTCTTAAGAAGCATTCTTTCTTCAAAGCGACATTACTCGATCAAGCTTTCTACAATCAGACATTTTTACAGACATTCTTCCTTCAAAGACACATTCTTCTATCAGATATTCTTAAGAGGCATTCTTTCTTCTATCAGATATTCAAAGAGACATTCCTCAATATTCTCAAGAGTTCTTCAATAAGACATTCTTAACATTCTGTCTTCAAAAAGGCATTTCTTAATCATGCATTCTACAATCAGACATTTTTTACAGACATTCTTCCTTCAAAGACATATTCTTCGATCGAATATTCTTAAGAGGCATTCTTTCTTCACAGACACATTATTCGATCAAACATGCTTCAAAGAAACATTCTTCAATCCCACATTTTTACAGACATTCTTCCTTCAAAAACGCATTATTCGATTTTCTTAAGAGACATTCTTCAATCAGATATTCTAAACAGGCATTTTCACTTCAAACACACATTCATAAGAATTCTTTAGACACATTCTTTATTCTTTTCATCTATGCTACCTATGAATAATTTTTTTTAAAACTGAAAATATTAATTAAAGACATGTTTGGTTGAACAGTTTTTTGGGTTGAAGATTTTGCAGAGCAGTTGAAGTTTGTTAAAACAAATCGGTTGGATGGAAAACGCAAGCATGAGAGAATGTTGACAATCTCTCGTGAAATCAAAATTTACGATAGAGCCGATTTTGATACGGCTAATAGTGGTAAAAGTTTGGCTATAAAGCGATATAAATTGGCCTCAAAACAATTAAAGCATAATTATTTTGGCATAATAGAGCGATAGCATTAGGCGATAGAGATAGAAGCGATAGCATTTGGCGCTAAAGTATTCAAGGGGGAAAAAATTATTTGTAGTGATAAAAATTTGGCGATAAAGCATTAACTTTTGACATAAAAGCAGTTTAAAAAACAAAATTCGCTTAATGATAAAGTTTGGCGATAAAGCATTTCAAGGGTTAAAATTTTGGCAGGATAGTGATAATATTTGGTATTAAGTATATTCTATATTACTCCAGATAGAGATATTTTGCACGCGCTTTAAAGAATTTACGATCTTCGAAATACCACTAGGGCCTGATTGGTATGATTGGTAACGAGAGATAAGGGGATTTCCCGGAAGGTGTACGTGAGCGAAGCTCGCAGTTTAAGCATTCAATTATGGACGTGGCTTTTAAAGAAACATTTGCAAAAAATTTGCATTCTCTCTACAACGACAGCTGCTTTTTCACTCGCCAACAGTTCATTGCGAAGCGTGCTGAGGGTTGGGTGGGTTGCAAGTTTACTGAGTTTCAAACTTCCACCGTCCATTTTCGATGTGTTTTTGAAGATATTATATTTTTGAAAAAATTTTTATTATTGTTGTTAAAAATCGATGCACATCGTGTTTCACTGACGCAGACAATAAGCACCTTTTGGAGAAACTGCGCCGAATTTGTGTTTCGTATGTAAGAAAACCTGGAAAACACCCAAAAGTCATCACAGGCTATCGATGTGAGCATTTTACACATGCTGCCACATTCGAAATTTAGTTTCTTCGTTTCTGAAAGCAGTGACAGCAACGGACGCCACAAGCTAACATGAACCTGAGCCTTCCTAACGCGTTTAAATACTGATATATAATGGTTTTCAAAGCAATGGATTCATTTTCCTATTGCTTTTTATTTTATTTTATTTATTTTTTGTCTAAATATAGAGAATAAAAGAAGGCAATTATACAACAGTTTTAACCTTTTTCATATTTTTTCTCGAAAAAAAATAATAATAATAAAATGACGCAGAAATAGACAAATATACAGCAGGTTCAGCATTATCGAGGGAGTAAAGAGGTGCCTGTTGCCACAATATTTGGAAATAAAACACCACTCAGGAGCAGCAACTCGAAGATCCGCATTGGCTTCATGTTCTGTGGAAGAAATTTAGAATCTATATGTTTATCTTGCCTTAGGGGCCTGATGGCCGAGTGTCTAGCGCTCTGGCGCTCGGTACCACAGGTTTCGAGCTCGAGTCCCGGTGGTGGCCTGGACGTTTGTAGTGGTACGGAATCCACTTGAAACCGTAGATCCCGGTCTAATAGAAGCGTTGCGGGGGTATTGTTACTCCGCATCTGTAACCTATCTTCAAGCTATACGCAGCCCCTGAGTAGTGCTAAGTGAGTAACGCTTGATTATGGCATAAAAGACAACTGTCTAAGTATTTACCAGGTGCATTAGAAAAATAAATATTTATCGTGCCTATTTCAGGCCAAGACGCGGGATCTTACAGTTTGGTTCGAATGCCACAAGAGCGCATGCGTTTGAAATCCATATAATGTAATCGAAAGTAAATGATTAGAAATTGTTTCTGCTCAGCAGACATGTTTGAATCAAAACTGTTATATTCTGTGTCAGAAAAATTAAATAAAGTATTTCGAAAACCCTCTCCACCAGACTCAGAAAAATATTCTCCTCCTTCATTCGAATCACTTTGGGAGAAGGAAACTCCTCTCCAAAGTGATTCGAATGCTCCCCACGTGGTAGGGTGGCCGTTTCTCTCCTCCCCTCTAACAAAAGAACACGTGCATGAAGGGTACCTATACCTATTTCACGGTATTTAACTCGAATCGTCCTGTGCTCTGGTGATGCAAGAGAGCTTACCAAAGCAAATAATTTCTATTCCGGTGCGCTTTCCTGCATTCCCAATGAGTGAGCGATCTACTACTGTCCCCAAAAAGTAAGATCAATTATTTTTTTTTTCAAAACTCTTTATTTTTCTTCCTAATTTATTTCATCGCCTTCAAAGTAATCACCCCCGGGCCTTTTTTTCAATATGCCATTTTTTTTTAGGCCAATTTTTTTTCCAGTTCTCAATGCATGCTAAAATGTCATCGGCAGGGATGGCAATTCGCGTTGAATCTCTTCAATCGATTCAAAACGGTGTCTCCGGAGGGATATTTTGAGTTTAAGGAGTAGCCAGAAGTCGCACGGTGCTAAATAAGGTGAATACGGTGGTTTTGAAATGATATGGCTTTCATTTTTGACGAAAAACTCACGAAGAATCAATGCAGTGTGATTCAGAACTGAATGCTTATTTGAAACATTCAGTGTTTTCGGTACCAATTGAGATTTGACGCGTTTGAGGCCCAAAATGGAATGGACCTATCTTTTTGAAATTTTAGCCTCATCAGCAAAGTCTCTAATTGTAAATCGACGGTTTGCAAGCACCAGATCTTTAATTTTTTGGACGTGAGCTTCGTCGATTGAGGTGGAGGGTTGACCAGAGGGCTTTTCGTCTTCGACGAGTTCTCTGCCTTCTTTGAACTGTTTATATCACATCTAAACATTTCTTTCCGATGTAGGAATGCTCACCGAATGCCTTCTGCAACATTCTAAACGTTTCCGCAAATAAAATTAAATTCAAGTTCTTTGCTCAGTTAATTCAGACATTTCAAAAATCGCCGGAATCAGTTTCACAAAGCCAAGCGTAACTCAAACACTAATGAATATTTTGACGTGAAATTTCACATAGATGTCAAGGACAGTTCCAGCAACCTAAAAGAGAACAAAAGATTGAAATTCCATATGCACGGGAAATTTAAATTGAAAATTAGTTTTACTTTTTGAGCACAGTAGTAAGTTGGAGGCAAGAGAAAAATCCTGCTATTGGAGCCATCCTAATATTGTGCGTCCACTACGAGAAGTGTTCCCGCCGCTGTCTGTGCAGTCTTGGTCACTACAGGAACATGTTATGTTGGGGGATATCTATTTCAAGTAGGGTGAATCCAACGGAATATTTGATTGTCTTTTAAATCTTGATGTGGGTTTGTGGTTGAAAACATTGGTTCATTAGCCATTTTGTCGCTGTTGCAAGTGTCGTTACAATCGAGTAAATTGCATTCCAATTGCTTTTTATTTGTTATTGTTGTTCTAAAGCAGCTGTTCTAAATACATAGACAGTTAGTCTTTATGCCGTCAGCAAGGGCTATGCCGTTGTCACTCATTTAGCACTACCAAGGGGGCACGTGTAGCTTGAAGACATGCTACTTACGAGAAGTTTGAATAGAAGTTTTAAAATAGTCTTATGTAGGCCATGTGTGTTACATTGTCAATGTATGTTCCAAATTTGAAAAACTCCAGATTGAAAACTATGAATGTGCATAAAGAACAAACAAACAAACCTATTTTTAAATTTATGCAATAAATTATTCAAATATAATCGTGAGATTAGAAATGCTCTTTAAAAGTGAAGAAACATTTTGCTAGTTGTAAACCGTGGGTATGAAAGCAGAAATTACAACAAAAAATTGGAGCAAATCGCCGCGAATTTTATATCGCTGAGGACTCTAAGAAATCTTTTCATTGTTTAGAGCCCGAAATGTCCTTTGCGGCATAAGGCGCTGCTGATTAGCACGATGTCGCTTATTAATTGGATCTGAAAATGACCTCGTAGTAAACATTTATGGAGTGCTGTGGGTTATAGGAAGTTTTTTATTCTTTGGTGACAAAAATGACGATCAAGCCAAGCGTAACGGAAACACTAATGAATATTTTGACGTCAAATTTCACATAGATGTCAAGAACAGTGCCAGCAACCTAAAAGAGAACAAAAAAATTGAAATTCCATATGCCCGGGAAATTTAAACTGAAAATTAGTTTTACTTTTTGAACACAGTAGTAAGTTGGAGGCAAGAGAAAAATCTGCTATTGGAGCCATCCTAATATTGTGCGTGTGATTGCAGGTTATATGGTGCTGCTGATTAACACTAAGTCTTTTATAAATTGGGACCGAAATTGACGTCTTCTGTTTATAGGGTACTGTGGATTATACGAAGTTTGTACTGTTTGGGACCGAAAATGGACACGTATGGGTTATACGGAGCTGCTAATTATATGAGGTCCTTAATTAATTAGAGCCAAAAATGACGCCTGCTAATTATATGATGCTATGGATTATTCAAAGTTTGTTATTATTTGGGACTAAAAATGACACTTGCGGGTTATAAGGCGCTGTTAATTATACGAGGTTTTTTATTGTTTGGTGCCAAAAATGAAGCCTGCTGTTCATACGATAAGTTAAGTATTATACGAAGTCTTTTATTGGCTGAGGTCGAAAATGATGCCAGCTGTTTGTACTATTCTGTGGATAATACGAAGTCTTTTATTGTTTGGGAATGAAAATGATACCCGCGGTTTATGTAGAACTGTGGATTATATGAGGTCATTCATTAATTTGAGAATAAAATCAAGGGTGTGGGTTGTCTATATGGATTATCTTTTATTGCTTGGGACTAAAAATGACGTCTGCTGGTTATATGGTGCTGCTGATTCTTTGAAATCTTTCATTAATCGGGGTCAAAAATGACGCCTGGTTATACGGCGCAGCTGATTATATGAGGTCTTTCATTAATTGAGGCCAAAAATGATGCCTACAATTTATAAGGACTTTCATTAATTGAGGACGAAAATAAGGTGTGCTTGTTGTATCTGTGGATTATACGAAGTCTTTTATGCCTTAGAGAAAGACGACATCTGCGAGTTATACGCTGCTGCTGACTATATGAGGTGTTTCATAAATTGGGGCCTAAAATGAAGACTGCCAGTTATATGACGCTGTGGATTATATGAGGTTTCTCATTAATTGGGAACGAAAATGAGGGATGAGGTTGTCTTTGTGGATTTTACGAAGCCCTTTATTGCTTGAGGCCAAAAATGACGTCTGCGGGTTATAAGGTGCTATTAATTATATGAGGTATTTCATTAATTAGGGCCAAAAATAAAGCCTGCAGTTTATAAAGTTCTGTGGATTATATGAGGTCTTTCATTAATTGGGGACGAAATTAAGGGGTGAGATTTTTCTATGTGGATTATACGAGGTCTTTTACTGCTTGGGACCAAATATGACGTCTGCAGTTGTATGTATACTGTGCTGATGATTATATGAGGTCTTTCCTTAATTGAGGCTGCAAATGACGCCTGCAGTTTCTAAGGTACTGTGGATTACATGAGGTCTTTCCGTAATTGAGGAGTGAGGTTTTGTCTATGTGGATTATACGAAGTCTTTTACTGCTTGGGACCGAAAATGACGTTTGAGGGTTACAAGGCCCCGCGGCTTATGAACATGAAATTTCTCAATTTAGAATTCAAGCATTCATAAACGACCCCAAAATTCGTATGTCTCACATATGTATATCATAACGCGGCTTAACATGGCGGAACCTCGACTTGCTTCCACACCGGTAGCTTCGCCGCGGGTGGTCTGGGGCAGGGGGGATCGTCTTATCACGCGTGACGAATGGGGCGTCTTCCTCGGCAGGCCTCCCCGAATGCGAATCGGTTCACTTTCCTTCCCCACTCGTTCGAACCGAACCGTGGGGAGAACGACATCACGGAGATATTTGTCACCAGCGATAAAGATTCGCTCTGAGCAAGGGAGTAGAATGCCTAATGAGAAACAACAACAAAATGTCGAGGTGATAAAACGAAATGAATAAATCTAAACAACTCCCAACCAGTATGATTTACCTTTTAGACATGAAGTTCACTTGCATATGAGAAAGAAGGAGGAGGTTAGGTTTGGTTTGGTCTGTCGTTCTACTGTCATTTTATGCACACTTTAGGCTAATTAGTCTCCGACATACAGTTTAACTTGGATTCCAAACCACTACTATTACTACATTGTGCCCAGAGCTGAATTGCCTTTATGCAGCTTTGGAATGATGTGGGTGAGAAGAAGTCTGATTGAGCTGTGTGACGCTCTACGGTCATAGGAGACCGGAATCTACGTTTTAACGTGGATTCCGAACCTCTCACAAACGTCATGGCACCATGCCACCGCCGTGATTCGAGCCTGAAGCCTGTGATTCCAAGGTGGAGGAGGGGAATTGATGCTAAATTGTGAAGCACTGTGATGTTTAGAAAGTTTTCTGAGTTATGAATGCAACTAGTAAGTAGTTAATAATTCCTATTGAAGTTTTGTATGTGTGAATAAAAAAATCTTGTCGATGGGTCTCATGTTCCACTAATGTGTCAAGGTTGTGTTCATGGAACTGACACCGACAGGTGATGAGGGAAGGAAAATGCCTTCAGAGGGTGGGGGACTTTTAAGAGTAACTTCCATGCATTTGCATGCCGTATGGCAAGAAACCCGGAAAACTTCAACCAGACAGCTTGGTTATAGATGAGAGAAGGACCTGATGGCCGAATGACTGAGTATCTGGTGCTCGGTGCCACAGGTTTCGGGTTCGAGTGTATGGAGGGATGCCATGGATGTTTGTAATGATTCGGAGTCCACTTAACTGTAAGTCTCGATCTCATTTGACTGTAGTGTGTTACGTTATTCGCGTTCGTAGCTTATCTTCAAGTTATACGTGCCCCCTGGATAGTGCTAAATGAGTAACAGCGTTTGTCGGTGCGCCCGCTTTGGGTGGCTCTCAGACAAATGGTCAATACGACCCAGTCCTCGATGCAATGAAAAATATAGATGAGATGAGATGAGAATAGAATATAGATGAGAAATGATTTACCAATATTGTCACAGTCACTAATGAGTCTCTTCGTTTCTGAATGTAGGGACTGCAATGACGCCACCATTAAATTCGAATTTCAGTCCTCCTCCACTCTAGATGCACACGTTATCACCGGCTGAATTGAGTATTGGAGCTAGTATCAGAATGATTTATTTTAGAATCGAGAGAACTTGGTTTAACACATGTAGCCAAATTGTCTATATTTCAGTACCAGCTCTCTATATTAGCTATATGCTCTCTGTACCAGCTCTCTAAACCAGTATCTATTCAAGCTCCATGCTCTTTGAACCAGCTCTCTAAACCAATGTTTATACAAGCTCCATACTCTCTGTGCCAGCTCTCTATAACAGTGTCTATACCAGCTATATACTCTCTGTCTCTGTACCAATTTTTTTATAAGAATGCCTATACCAGCTCCATACTCTTTGAATCAGTTCTTTATAACACTGTCTATACAAGCTCCATAACAGTGCCTATGCTAGCTCTCTGTACCAACTTTTTATAACAATGCCTATACCAGCTCCACACTCTTTGAACCAACTCTCTAAACTAGTGTCTGTTCAAGTTCCATATTCTCTGTGCCAGTTCTCTATAACAGTGTCTATACAGCTATATTTCTTTGTATTAACTTTTTATAACAATGCCTATACCAGCTTTACAGCTTTGAACCAGATCTCTAAATCAAAACCTACAATCAATCAATCAATCTTTGAACCAGCTCTCTCTCAATGCCTATACAAGCTCCATACTCTCTGTGCAAATTTCTATACAAATGTCTAAACCAACTATATACAATCTGTACTCTCTATACAAGCTCCACTGGTATAGAGAGTATACAGTTAGTACAGAAACTATAATAGAATTTCTGCTAACTATTATAGAGTGATGCTCATTTGAAATTGTGGTATATGCATGCTAGCATGCAAAACTATACAAAATCCTTTATATAAATATTCGTTTATTATCAGTTAGTTATCAATTTTTCAATTGTTATTAAAATAAATAAATTCCATGTACAAAGCAAAAGACACAATATTTTGCAGCAAAAAATTATTTTTACTGAATGCGGCGATGTCACTGCGAATTTGCTGATGTGGAACAGAGGTTCTCTTTTTCATAAATAATACGTGCATTGAAATCAAACGATGTTTAATAAATACACACTTAATTTTTGAAAAAAAAATTTTTTACATACAACACAACAATACACACTGACATAAGAAGGGATACGAAGAAAATAAATAATAAAAATAAAGTAATAAAAAAGAATAAATAATTTAAAATAATATATATATATATATATATATTATTAATTAATATTTGAATATTAATTAAGTAATATTCGAATTTCTTTTAATATTTAACCACATATAATTCCCTCATGAGATGCACAAATATAACACGAAGTATACAAAACGGTAACAAAATTTTTATATACAACATAATAATACACACGGATATAAGAAGGAATAAGAAGAAAATGTTATAAAAAAATAAATTAATTAAAATGAAAAGAAAAAAAAATAATAATAATATAGCAAATAAAACTAGCACACACAAAAAAAGAAGAAAAACAAATTTAATTGCCTTGGCCAATATAAAATATATACCCATAAAATTTAGATTTTAATTTGAAGAACAATAAGCATAACAGCAATCTTAAACAAACAAAAATAAAATGTATCAATAAATTACATTCAAGCAATAAGTTAGGTTCATCAATCATCGGAAAACTGAAAAATAAAACAGAATAAAAACAAATTGTAGAATTCCAAAGGACTTTATAAAAAAAACACGTAAAAGAAATTTAAAAAGAAATAAAAAACTATTGAATTTTAAACGATTTTATAACATGAGAGTGAGATTTAAAAAAAATAAAATGCAATTTAAAAAATTAAAAAATAAAAAATAAATAAAACCTATAGAATTTCGAACAATTTTATGTAAAAAAAAAAAAAAAAAAACATTTAAAAAATAATAAAAATGAACTATAGAATTTCAAACGATTTTATGAAAAAAAACGTGAAAGAAATTTAAAAAAAAATAAAAAATATAAAAACTTTAGAATTTTAAACCAATTTATAAGATGTGAAAAAAATTTAAAAAATAAAAAAATAAAGTAAAATAAAATGAGAAATATATAAAAACTGTAGAATTTCAAACGGTTTTATAAAAAAAATACTCGAAACAAATTTTTTAAAAAAGAATAAAAAATAAACTATACATTTCCAAACGATTTTATGGAAAAACATGCGAAAGAAATTTAAAAAGAAACAAGTAATATAAAAAAAAATTTTAAAGTCAATTACTTTTTTTTTCACTGTATTGCAGAAAATCGTTTATAAATCATTTTCATTCATTTTTTTAAGTTTATCTGGCGCCATCTATGGTTAGATACATGCAACTTAAATGTAAAAAAAACTAAAATTAAGTAATTAAATTTAAATAAGGAATTAATATTTGAAAAATTGTATTAACATCAAATGTCATCCACTACAAGTTCAAATAAATTTTTTTAAACTTGAGTGGATGAATAAAAAGTATTTTATGAACGATTGAAAATTTGAACAAGATATAGATAGGGAGAGTGTGAGCTAATAGAAGGAATTGAATGAATAAAAAAATATAAAAACTTTACATTTTTAAACGATTTTATAACATGCGGAAGAAATTTAAAAAAATAAATAAAATAAAAAATAAAAACTATAGAATTTCAAACGATTTTATAAAAATAAAAAAAATACGCGAAAAAAATTTATACAAAAAACAGCAAACGATTTTATACAAAAAACAACAATAGTTAGTAGTTTAAAATAGTTTAAACAGTTTTAAATGCGTGAATTAAAATTCTTAGTAAATCTATCTCGACTTGTAATGACTCTCGAAAGAAACTGTAAACTGTTTTAGACAGCTAAGAGGTCACATTTTTAAAATAAGACAATAAAAGAAAAATTTTAAAATTAAATCGACTGGGCTGTGATATGCAAGTTACCCATAAAATTTAGAATTTAATGTAAGAACAAAACGCATAAAGAACGAAAAAGAACAAACGAAAAAAAAAAAAAAAAATATCAATAAATCCTATTCAAGAAATAAAATAGATTCATCAGTTATCTTTCAAAACTGAAAAAAGACAGATTAAATAAAAAAGATAAATAAACTAAAAAAGAACACGTGAAAGAAATTTAAAAATAAATAAAAAAAAAAAACTAGAGAATTCCAAACGATTTTATAAAAAAAAGCACAATAAGTTTAAAATAGTTCTAAATAGTTTTAAATGCATGTATTCAACGTGCTATAATATATCTCGAATCTATCTGTAAATCTACCTCGACTTACAATGATTCTTGAAACAAACTGGAAACTTTCTTCGAAAGATAAAGATCTCATTTTTAAAATAGGACAATAAAAAAAAATTTAATAAATTTAATCGACTGGTCTGTGATATGCAGGCACCCATAAAATTTAGAATATAATGCAAGCACAAAACGCATAAAGAACGAAAAAAATAAAAAATAAGTATCATTAAATTATATCCAGTGAATAAATTAGGTCATCAGTTATCGTTCAAAATTGAAATAAGAAAACAGATTAAATAAAAATTATAAAATTCCAACGATTTCATAAAAAAAATCCTTGAAAGAAATTTAATAAGAAGACACAAAGTAATTTAAATAAAATAATAAGTAAAGCTTGTGAAAGAAATTTAAAAAATAAATAAATAAGCCAATAAAAACGTGGAAAGTGGCCCAGGACATCGCTGATCCACTTTCCCCATATACCCATATATTTTATAGGTAATAAAAAAAAAAAAAAAGAACTATAGAATGCCAAAAAATTTATTTAAAAAAAATATATAAAAAAAAATTATTTTAAATTTTTTTTAAATATAGAATTTTAAACAAGTGAAAGAAATTTAATAAAAAGGCAACTGAAAGTAATTAATAAACCAATAAAAATAGTTTGTGAAAATTTTTTTTAAAAAAATAATAAAACAAACTAATAAGAAACGTTGAAAGTTTTCAAGGACATCGTTCTTCCCTAAACAATACCCATATCTTTTATGGTTAATAAAATAATGAAGAACTATAGAATATCAAACGATTTTTAAAAAAAAAACACGTTAAAGAAAAAAAAAATTTAAAAACTATAGAATTTCAAACGATTTTATAAAAAACACTTGAAAGAAATTTAATAAAAAGGCACGTGAAAGAAGTGGATGAAAACAATTTAATGTCTTCATTAGAAGCGAGTTCCAAAACTTTTAAAAATATATAAATTAGTAGATAAATAAAATCGAAATATGTTAATAGTGGCAGAATATTGGTCCAACATAAATCGAATATTTCATTCATAATTAACGCTCTGTAATATATAATTTTGTGCACAGGAAACATTTGTAATTTGTAATTTTGTGCACCTATTGTCTGTTAAAAACAATTTAATGTCTTCATTAGAAGAAGCTTCTAAAACTTTTAAAAATAAATAAATTAGTAAATAAATAAAATGGAAATATATTAATAGTGGCAGAATATTGGTCCAACATAAAAAGAATAATTCGTTAATTATTAACGCTCTGAAATCTATAATTTTGTGCATAGGTCTGAAAAAAAATTTTAATGTCTTCTTCAGAAGCGTTCCAACACTTTTAAAAATAAATAAATTAGTAAATATATAAAATCGAAATATATTAATAGTGGCAGAAAATTTGTCCAACACAAAAAGAATATTTTATTAATAATCAATGCTCTGAATTCTATAATTTCGTGCACAGGAAAAAAAGCCTATTGTCTGTAAAAAAATGTTAATGTTTTCATCAGAAGCGCGTTCCAAAATGTTTAAAAATAAATAAATTAGAAAATTAATAAAATCTAAATATGTTAATAGTGGCAGAAAGCTGGTCCAACACAAAAAGAATATTTCTATTAATAATCAATGCTCTGAATTCTATAATTTCGTGCACAGGAAAAAAAGCCTATTGTCTGTAAAAAAAAATGTAATGTCTTCATTAGAAGAGCCTTCTAAAGCTTTTAAAAAAAATAAATTAGTAAATAAATCAAATCGAAATCTGCTAATAGTGTCAACACAAAAGAACCAACACAAAAGTCCAACACAAAAAGAATATTTAATTAATAATTAATACTAATTATTAATACATTATTAATACTAATTTAATTAATAATTATAATTTCGTGCACAGAAAAAAAAACCCTATTGTCTTCATCAGAAGCGAGTTCCAGAAGCGCGTTTGGAAAACCGGAAAAATTTGTAATTTGTAATTTTGTGCACCTATTGTCTGTAAAAACAATTTATTGTCTTCATCAGAAGCGTGTTGCAAAACTTTTTGAAGTAATTTAATTAATTAATTAATAAAACCGAAATATGTTAATAGCGGTAGAAAATTGGTCCAACACAGAAAGAATATTTCAGTAATAAATATTGCTCTGAAATCTAGAATTTTCTACACAGGAAAAAAACACTTATTGTCTATAAAAAAATTTCAATGCCTTCATCGGAAGCACGTTCCAAAACTTTTTAAAATAATTTAATTAATTAATTAATAAGATCGAAACATGTTATAGTGACCGAAAATTATGTTAATAGTGGCAGAATATTGGTCCAACATAGAAAGAATAATTCGTTAATAATTAATGCTCTGAAATCTATAATTTTGTGCACTGCAAAAAAAGCCTACTGTCTGTAAAAAAATTCGAATGTCTTCAACAGAAGCGCGTTGCAAAACTTTTAAAAATAATTAAATTAGTAAATTAATTTTTCCAACACAAAAAGAATATTTGATTAATAATTAATGCTCTGAATTCTATAATTTTGTGCACAGAAAAAAAAGCCTATTGTCTGTAAAAAACATTCTAATGTCTTCAACAGAAGCGCATTGCAAAACATTTAAAAAATATAAATTAGTGAAATAAAATCGCAATATGCTAATAGCGGTAGAAAATTGGTCCAACACAAAAAGAATATTTCATTGATAATTAATGGTCTGAAAGTTATAATTTTGAGCACATTGAAAAAAACCTATTATCTGCAAAAAAATTGTACTGTCTTCATTAGAAGTGATTTCAAAAACTTTTAAAAATAAATAAATTTGTAAATAAATAAAATCGAAACATATTCATAGTGGCAGAAAATTGGTCCAACACAAACAGACCGAGTCCAACACCAACAATCATAATTACTGCTTTGAAATTTATAATTTTGTGCACAGGAAATAAAAACCACCTATTGTCTATAAAAAATTTTTTAATGTCTTCATCAGAAGAGAGTTGCAAATTTTTAAAAAATACATAAATAATTTAATTAGTAAATTTGAAATATTTTAATAGTGGCAGAAAATTGGTCCACCACAAAAAGAATATTTCGTTAGTAATTAATGCTCTGAAATCTGTATTTTTGTGCACAGGAGAAAAAAACCTATTGTTTGTAAAAACAATTTTAATGTCTTCACCAGAAGCGCGTTCAAAAAATTGTAATAATAAATAAATTAAATCTAAATATGTTAATAGTAGCAGAAAATTGGTCCAACACAAAAAGAATATTTCATTGATAATTAATGATTTGAAATCTAGAATTTTGTGCACAGAAAAAAAAAAAACCCATATTTTTGTTTTTGAGATATACACGTGAGCCGTACTTTTGTGCACTATTTATAGGGACGCGCACTGCTCAAGCAATTTATGGCCGGCCGAGAGTGCTCTATCAAGAGAGAAGTCAGCGTAAAAAAATGTGAGACAAATTTATGTTCTTGTTCGCGAAACTGTGGTGTGCGCGCCATCCATCAGCTGGGGATTGTTCGGAGGTGATGAATCGTCTGCAAGGGGGTCGTGGCAGGAATTTAATCGTCTGCCAGATAACGAAACAGCGACTTTTGTTTCACGCGCGAGAGATAAGAACAAAACAGGTATTCGCTGCTGCAGGATAAGTTGGCAATTTCTTTTTTTCTTTTTCTTTTTTGGAAATTGCCTTGTTTCTTGTCCGCATAACGAACGACTTCTGGGCGAACATTTTCTAACGTAGAATATGTTTTAGAGACAATGGATCTCAAACGTTTACGAGAAAATAATTTTTTACGAGAAAAATATTCAGCCTCTTTATTATTTAATTAAATGTTCTGTAGGTTTTGATGTTCATTTTATTTTATTTATTTATTATTAGTGCTAATGAACAAAAGTCACTATTAATTTTTTTTTACACAGAACTAGCAGAACCCAACATACATTGTCCTGCCAAAAAATAAATAAATAATAATAATAATAATAAATAAAAAAATTAAAAATACATTGTAGAAAATTACACATCTCGAATCTATTCTCCATGTTCCAATAGATGTGCAAACTCATTTTCATGCATATCGTTTGAACGGCATATAAGATGAAAGGCCGAAGCACCCTTTGGTAGCAATAACACTAAAGTAGAGAGCGCGAGCCTATTTTTTATATATATATATACACTGAAGTGACAAAAGTCATGGGATAGCAATATGCAAATTTTCAGATGGCAGTAGCATCGCGTAGAGCAGGTATAAATGCGCAGCGCTTTCGCAGAGCTTTCATTTCTGTTCAAGTTATTCATGTGAAGAGGTTTTGACGTGATGATGACCGCACGACGGGAATTAACAGACTTTGAACGCGGAATGTTAGTTGGAGCTAGACGCATGGGTCATGCCATTTCGGAAATCGTTAGGGAATTCAACATTCCCAGATCCACAGTGTCAAGAGTGTGCCGAGAGTATGAAATTTCAGGCATAACATCCCACCATGGACAGCGCAGTGGTCGACCGCCTGCACTTAACGACCGAGACCGGCGAAGTCTGCAAAGAGTCGTAAATTCTAACAGACAAGCAACACTGCGTCAGAAATCAATGTGGGACGTACAAGGGACTTGTCTGTTAGAACTGTGCGGAGAAATTTGGCTTTCTTGGGCTATTCCAACAGAAGACTGACTCGAGTGCCTTTACTGACAGAACGACATCGCTTGCAGCGACTCTCGTGGGCACGTGAGCATATCGGTTGGTCCCTAGATGAATGGAAAACCGTGGCCTGGTCCGATGAGTCACGATTTCAGTTGGTAAGAGCTGATGGTAGGGTTCGAGTGTGGCGCAGACCCCACGAAGCCATGGACCCAAACTGTCAGCAAGGCACTGTTCAAGCTGGTGGTGGCTCCGTAATGGTGTGGGCTGTTTTTTCATGGCATGGACTTGGTCCTCTGGTGCGACTGGACCGAACATTGACTGGAAATGCTTATGTTCAGCTACTTGGAGATCACTTGCAGCCATTCATGGACTTCATGTACCCAAACAACGATGGGATTTTTATGGATGACAATGCGCCATGTCACCGGGCCACAACTGTTCGCGATTGGTTTGAAGAACATTCTGGACAATTCCAACGAATGATCTGGCCACCTAGATCGCCCGACATGAATCCCATCTAGCATTTATGGGACATCATCGAGAGGTCTGTTCGTGCCCAAAATCCTGCACCATCAACGCTTTCACAATTATGGACGTCTATCGAGACAGCATGGCTCAATATTCCTGCAGAAGACTTCCAACGACTTGTTGAGTCCATGCCACGTCGAGTTGCTGCACTTCGCCGGGCGAAAGGAGGGCCGACACGATATTAAGAGGTATCCCATGACTTTTGTCACTTCAGTGTATTTGATATATGTATATGTCTCGCCACCAGAGGATGCTGCTGTCTATCCACTTCTATACCGTTTAATCCAGGGATGTATGCAAACTTTTTCGGTGGCGGGCCAAAAATCGAAAAAAAAAAAAAAGTTTGGCGGGCCAACATAAATTTTTCTAAAATTTTAAAAACAATATACAAGTCTTGCAATTTAAATATGTTAATGAGATAAATGAAATTACGATTTCATTTTTAAAAGTTCCTTATAGTGAGGTTCGAAGTGAAATGTACTGATTCTAAGGAACGAGGCTCAATGCTCATCTGTCAGTCTACTACTGAAATAATTCTTTCTAAGGTTCACAGTTGAAAACACTTGTTCGCATATATAAGATGAAGCAAACATAGCACTGATTTTCTGGCCGTGATCTATTAAATTTGGGAAACTTACTTTCGATAATGATTTGTAAAATTCTAACTTTGGCATATTTAGAAACAACTGCTTGAGATGATTGTTAGATTGCCACTCATTTAATTCAACCAGCAAATCGGACCTCACTGCTTCACAATTTTCGTTGAAAGTCATGGTAAAAATATCCAATTCTGTTTGAATGACACTGAAATCTTGAAATCTGTGTTCGAACTCAAAATGCAGTTTTTTCAAACCATCTTCATAATTCTTAAGCTTCTCTTTTTGTAGAATAAAAATAAAGAAAGTAAAAAGATCAGCAGAAAAAAAATAATATTTAATCAAAGTAGAAAAGGAGATGGATATATAATATATTAATATGTATTTCTTTTAATTTGCCTCCGATTGGCAAATTAAAATTTTATTTTTACCGGAGTTTGCCCATGCCTGGTTTAATCCATCACTATGAAAACGGGTAATAATGTATATTCGGGTATGGAAAATAGGTTCACGCTATCCATTTTATGGTTACTTGCCACTAGAGGGTGCTGCAGTATTTCAACTTATATATTCAAACGATATCCATAAAGATGAGTATGCACATACGTTGGAACATGGAGAATAGATTCGCGATATGTCATTTTCTAAAATGTATTTTTTTTTCTTTTTTTGGCAGACACTTTATGCCGATATATATATTGTTAAAATTTAGTAAAGTGCATTGACTTTTTGTAAGCACTCCTCTCTAAAAGAATAGCATATCACATGGATGTTTATACATGTAGACATCTATGTATTGAACTCAAATAAGAATACATTTATACAGTAGAACAGAATTGAATGACAACCCATAAGGTAATTGAGAACAAAAGTACAAAAATAATGTTTCTAACAAAATTACAAATAACTCGTCTCTCAATGAATCTATTTAAATCCTTTTAGTTCAATGCTACATAACATTATTCAAAACATGCAATTGAAATCCATCATATTCTGAAAAGGATTCTAACAGACCGTCATTGTTAGAGGCTGCTGCAGTAGGGAAATGCAATTGGAAATTTTGAATGCAGAAATTCGGTATCCTAGCAACTTGTGACGAAACAACTGTATCCCGACTTCTAACGACTATCGAAACCCACGCGAAACTGTTTAAGAAAGCTAAAAATCTGATTTTTAAAATAAAGCAATAACAATAATAATAAAAGCTGGGATTTTTATTTCACGAAAGCGTGATTTGAACGGGATCTGTTATCTAAATGAAATAGAAATTCAACCGGCGTACCACTGATGGAGCTCCATTGAGACATAAAGCCCTAAACCTCTCAATCGGTATGAATGTTTTTTTCTTTTTCTCAATTGAGAAGTCTGCTGAATGAAATGTTAAAAGGAACATAAAAAAAACAAATAGCACTTCAATGCCAAAAAGCTTTTAAGCTATTGATCAGTTAATTCAAAGAAGAATTTTTTTTAAAATTAAATTAAAAATAAAAATGAATTTAATTGAAAGGTTTAATAAAATTGGTACAGTTAGGGAACGATTGCAGATGTCACGAAAATTTTTGAATATGAAATAAAAAATTAAAAGAAAAGTAACCGAAAAACTAACGTTCACTGGCTGGAATAGAATTTGAGAATCTAAAGCGAAGAGCTTAAATGGTGAGGTTTGATCACAAGACCTTCCTGATTGCGAGATCAGTACTCTGTTAGTGTTGACGGCCTGATGGCCAACTGGCTAGCTCTCTGGCCGTTGGTACCGAAGGCTTCAGATTCGGTGGCATGGATGTTTGTTGGTGATTCGAAATCCACATTAAACTGTAGGTCCCGGTCTGTTTAGCCTAAAGAGTGCATAAGATGACCGTAGAGCGACAAACCAAACCTCTGGTGCAGGAAAGCCTACACCAGGTCCAGAAGACCCCGGCACAGGCGATCTGTCTATGGCTAAGGGTAATATGCAGCTTCATTTTAGCGAGGAACCACTAAGGGCTGAAGACTGACGAAACCTCAAGACCACGCTCTACGATTACATTATGACCGGGACCTAAAGTGGATTCCAAACCACTACAAATAACAATGGTACCGCCAAGATTCGAACTCGAAACCTGTGGCACCGAGTGCTAGCCACTCGGCCATCAGGCCCCTAGCGATCAGTACCTTAATGACTGTAATGGTGGGATCCGTTGCAATCCCTGGTTTCAGAAACAAGACTCCAATGGCGATTGTGACAGCGATATACAACGTCTCGCATCGATAGTCAGGTACCTGGTGGGAAATTTCCTGTTTTTTTTCCATACGACACGCACATCCTAGAAAATGACTCTTAAAAAAGACCATCCGAAAGGCACTGTCCTTCCCATGTCGCCCGTCGGCGGGCTGTTCATGGCATGCATCAGTGGAGCACGAGGCCAGACACTCCAGGATTTTGCTTTAGCGTGGAGGGATGCTCAACACAATAAAGCGTAACTTTTTATGCTAAATTTCCACGCTAAATTAGAAGGTTTTTTTTCTTTCTAATTCAGCTAGCAAACACTTAGACACCTTGATTTTGGATGCCTTAAGGCAAGCGCTGCGCAGAGGTTACTCACTTTGCATTACCCAGGGGGCTCGTGTAACTCGGAGATAAGCCACGGACGCGGAGTAAAAATGCCCCGCGACTCTCTACGATCCTGTTAGGACCGGGACCTACGGTTTAAAGTGGATTCAGAACCACTACAAACATCCATGACACCGCCGGGATTCAAACCGGAAACCTGTGGTACCGAGAGCCAGAGCGTTATCCACTCGGCCATTCAAGGCCCCTAAATTAGAAGGTATAAGTTAAAATTAGTATTTTTTACATTGCACTTATTGGGTTCAGGCACATGAACAAGAGAAAAACATCCATGGCACCGCCGGGCCTCGAACCCGAAACCTGTGGTACCGGGGGCCAGAGCGCTAGCCACTCGGTCATTAAGGCTCCAATGACATTAAGAATAAAAATACACGAGAAATGTTTTTAACAAAAATACCAATAACTCATCTCTCAATGAACATAGCGCCCTGGTGGCCAAATGGCTAGCTCTCTGGTTTTTCGTGTTACAGACTCCAGGTTCGAATCCTGACGGTGACATGGATGTTTGTTAGTGGTTCGAATTCAACGTAAACTGTAGTTCCCGATCTAATGAGCCCAAAGTGTGCAAAAAAGTACAATAGAGTGGCACTCAGGCCCCTTAATTAACATTTAACATTTCAGTAATTAATTAACATTTCAGTGGTAATTTCAATATTCCTTTAACCAAAGAGCTGGGGATAAAGTAATTCAACGTATTCCTAGTTTGTTTGTTTTCTAATATTTTATTTCCATTGCTTACATCATAAAAATTTCTCCTTTGTACAAAAAGTTTCTTTGTAATTAACTCCCACTGCTTACATCAGGAGCGGCCATTCCAAATGATGTTGCGGGCCACTTTGGAAAAGCACCCTAACACCGAGGGCTGCATATAAAATTATATAATCTCTCTATTCGATTTAAACCCACTACAGACATTTTTTGGAGCGAAAAATTGAAACAGAATGAGTTATTATTTTTGAACTTACTATTTATTATGTGCTTACTATTTTTTTTCCCCATGCAGCTGGCAAACAGACATGGACGTCTTAGATGCCTTAAGGGAAACGCTGCACAGACGTTACTCACTTTGCATCACCCAGGGGGCGCGTGTCACTTGAAGATAAGCCACGGACGCGGAGTAACAATGCCCCCGCAACGCTCTACGATCCTATTAGGACCGGGACCTACGGCTTAAAGTGGATTCCGAACCACTACACACAACCATGGCCCCGCCGGGACTCGAACCCGAAACCTGTGGTACCGAGCGCCAGAGCGCTAGCCATTCGGCCATTCAGGCCCCTTGTTAAGAAATATAGAACACTCAAAATGAAACATAAACTATATATAAATGTAAACGAAATAAAAAAAAATGAATTCATTAAAAAACATTTATTTTACTGGAGCGATATTTTTTTCTCCACTCTTTCACTTAGCTTCGGCAAATCGATATAAATTTTGGTATCTGCAAATTTTAATTTTCAATATTTGAATTTCATTTTAGAAAAAAAAACGATTCGCAGGTGTAAGTTGAACCAAAAGCGCTAACAACTTGAACTAAGAGGCTGGTTTGCTCTGCTATCAACAATCAAATGTGCCTGTCTAAGGATGGTCACTGAGATCACTTAAAGTGAAACATAGAACCTGTTATGAGGTGTGCGTGCATCATGAGTTCGCAGAACGCAATTTAATTATTCTGCGAACTCATAACTGTAAACTCATGCATAAAACAAGCACTATCTGTCCTGTATTCGCAAGAATATTGTTTTAAAATCAAAATTAACTTTTTCTCATCATTTCGACAGTTCATTTTTGAATAAATGGATGCACACGTAATGAATTTTTTAATACAGTGGTTTTCACTACTTTGTACGTTATAAAATAAATATATTTTCTAAAAGTGTGATGAATCTCACTTTTGGGCCGGAAAAATGGAAATCATGGGCGTCGGGCAGACGGCACGTGTTGGCCACCCTGTCTTACATCTTAAAATTGCTCCTTTTTTTAAAAAAAGCTTGCCGTACTACCGTGCCCAAAAAGTAAGACCAATTATTATTTTTTTTCAAAAACTGGCTATTTATTCTTCCAAATTTATTTCATCGCCTTCAAAGTAATCCCCTCCGGACACAATGCACTTATGTCACTTCTTTTCCAATCCTCGATGAATGCTAAAAAGTCATCGGCAGTGTCGGCCTTCAAAGCGCGCGTGTTCATGTTGAATCTGTTCAATGGTTCGCACGGTGTGAATACAGTTGTGGAACGATATGGGTTTCATTTTTGGCAAAAAAGTCACGAAGAATCCATGCAGTGTGAGCAGGGGCATTCAGCGTTTACGGTACCCATCGAGATTTGATGCATTTGAGGCCCAAAATTTAATTGACCGATGAAATTTCAGAAGATCTGTAATTGAAAATCGACAGTTTTCAAGCACCAAATCTTTAATTTTTGGGGCGAGAGCTTCATCGGTTGAAGTGGAAGGTCGACCAGAGCGTCTTCAATGAGTTCTCAGCCTTCTTTGAACTGTTTATACCACTTCTAAACATTTCTTTCCGATATAGGAATGCTCACCAAATGCCTTCTGCAACATTCTACACGTTTCCGCAAACAAAATTGAATGCCAATCAATTCAGACACTTCAAAAATCGCCGGCATCAGTTTCAGCGTCTCACAAAGCCAAGCGTAACTCAAACACTCATGAATATTTGAACGTCAAATTTCACATAGACGTCAAGGAACAGTGCCAGCAACCTAACAAAGAAAAAAATTGAAATTCCATATGGTCCAAGAATTTTAAATTGAAAATTGGTCTTACTTTTTGAACAAAGTAGTTGTTGCCCAAAGTATTGGAAATCATACAAATATTTCTCTTTCGTTTTACATAAGGATCCGACGTCATATGCTGAAGGCATGTATTGGATCGTGACGTCGGGCACGGATGGATAAATTGATAATCCATCAAGTATTGTCATCTCGATGGTCGGCTGGCTGCAGGTTACATGATTTGATCATAATTAAGTTAAAAACCAAAAGAAGGGTTTTTGTACTTTACTTTTTTTTTTTTTGTACTTACTTTTTAACTTTTATGTATGTAGGATTTGTTTGCGTGCTGGTCAGCAGGCGGCGACACCTTACGATTGCTTGTCTTTGACAGAGCCTGTTACAATGTGGGGGAGTATTCAACTTTGAACTCTGACCCCACGAGAAGGGGACAGGACCCCGTAGATGAAGAAAGAAGAAAGAGAACGCTGGCAGGAGTGATTGGGGCAGGCTGCGTCAAGCAGCGAGAGAATATATTTATCCCTTTAGTTAATTGTTAATGTAAATATCATTGTAAAATATTCGTGTCATTAAATGGCTTTAGTTAAAGTAACGTCCCGTTGCTGCGTTTTGTATGTCAATTCCCCTAGACACCCACTGCGAAAGTCCAGCTACTGTTAGACTGGTAGAGAAGTCTAACAAAACTGTAGGTTCGGCCGGAATGAATCTATTGAAACCGGTGTAAACCCTACAAAAATTGGGAGTTCGGCAGGGATGCATCTTTTGCAAGCGGCTTGAATCTACATGTATAATAAAATTTACTTTCTTAAATTAAAGTGTAGTGATTATTGCTTCTGCTATACTCTACACCGCGGCACTTAGCTAAATTTTCCGACTGTAGCAGTAGCCGGAAGTGAGCACAAAATGAGAAAAAGCACTTGACGAGACCGCAGACGTTAACGAAAGGGACTTTTTCAGTGAACCGCCGAATATGTCTGTTCTGTATTCCGGACGTCTTCTCAACCTGCAAAGAAAAAAGCGACGAAGAAGAAGAAAAGAGAGAAAGGAATTCCGCTATCGTCGAGGTATGAAAATAAAGATAAAGGAGGATGACGTGCCTAATGAATCTTCGCTCGAAATTTCGAAACCAGAAATTTTTCTTTTTTTCTTTTTCTCTTTCTCTGCTGTCTCTATCTTAATCATTTCTCTCTGGGGTAGAAATAAAAGAGACTTTCGCAATCGACTCTTTCGATACCTTTGTTGGCCGCAGTAAAAGCTGCTTCAAACACAACACGTGGTTCGGCAGAACGGGACAGAAAAAAAAATGCAATTGTTGCACAGAAAAAGAAATCAAGTAACTTGCATTTTAGATTTACAGTTTTCAACATGAAGTTTCCATTGTATTTTAACATGTATTTTTGTTGCTGCTGTTGTGGAAAATGCAATATTTGCAAAAATTACTTAAAAATAATAATTAAAATTAAGTGACTAGTATCTCAACGGCACTGTTTTCAAAATGAGATTCTATTGTATTTTAATAGGGATTTTCTACTGAGGAAAAATGCAATAACTGCAATAGAATCGTTGTTGTTGTGGAAAAATTCAATAATTGCAAAATAAAAAATAAATAGAGTGACTCATTTCTAAGAGCTACGGTATTTTACTATGGATTTTTTATTGTGAAAAAATACCATAACTGCAAAGGGAAAAAAATCAAATTTTCTGCGTCTTAGAGTTAAGGTTTTCATCATGAAATTGCTATTGTATTTTCCAAAGGGTTTTGCTAAGGTTAAAAAATGCAATATCTATAATAGAAGAAAAAAATCAAGTGTTCTGCGTCTTAGAGCTACGGTTTTCAAAATGAAATTCCTATTGCATTCTAACATAGATTTTGTATTGTGGAAAAAAGCAGTTGCTGCAATTTGCAGTAACTGCGATAGGGGGAAAAAAGAACAAACGTTTTGCGTCTTGGGGTTACGTTTTTCAACATGTAATTCCTATTGGATTTTACCGTGGATTTTCTATTGTGGAAAAATGCAATAACAGCAATAGAATTTTTTTTCTATTGCTGTTATTGCATTTTTCCACAGCAATTTAGATATAGTTTTTAACATGAAACTCGTATTGCATTTTACCATGGATTTTATATTGTGGAAAAATACAATAACTACAATTGGGGAAAAAAAAGATAAAATGTTCTGAGTTTTAAAGCTATTGTTTCAAATATTGGTTTTAATACCTATTGTATTTTAACGGATTGTCTATTGTGGAAAAATGCAATAACTGCAAATGGAAAAAAAAAAATCAAATATTCTGCTTCTTAGAGCTACTGTTTTCAAAACAAAATTCCTATTTTGGGATTTAAGTGACTTAAGTCATAAATATATATATATACACACAGCCCAGTCACATTAATGTTGACCTCCTGTCAAAAGCGAGAATAGACACTCTTGTATCTTCTGGCTTTAAGTGGAGTGTGGAATGGGGTATTAAGTGGTATTTAAATGGTGTTAAGTGGAATTCTTTATATGTCCTCCACTGCAATGTGCTGCCACCTGCCTTTTGTGATGGGTTATTTCATTTTGAAGTTGAAAGTAGGGGGTCACATTAATGATGGGACTGGACTGTGTATATATGTGTATGTGTGTGTGTGTATAGTGATAATAACATTGTATGAAATCTATATTTTGTTATATGAATGTGTTAAGTCACTTTTAGAATGGCATGCGCAAATAACCCCGAGATTTAAACATTTCAAAAACAAAAATGAATCTAATACTTTTCAAATTATAATAAAATTTAAAAAAAATTAAAAAATTAAAAACATTAATAATCAAAAGTGAAAGTGGTTAATTTTTAAAATGAAAATAAAGAAGGGGCTATTTTTCGAATACTACTTTCAAACCTTCCTGGGATTCGAGAATTCCATATTAACATACAATATCCTATATTAATATACAAAACATACGAAGCAACATCTGAAACTGAAGTTAATTCAGGGTACAGTTTGATGTTTTCAGAGTTGGAAATTTTTTTCAATTCCTTCTATTAGCTCACTCTCTTCCTATATATATATCTTGTTCAAGTGTTCAATCGTTCATAAAATACTTCTTTATTCATCCACTCGAGTTTAAAAAAATGTATTTGAACTTGTAGTGGATGACTCTTAATGCTAATACAGTTTTTTCAAATAATAGAGAGTTTTTGCATACCGTATTTTTATAATACGGTATTTTTTTTTCCCTAGCGCGCATGCTAATAGGAAACATCATTATAGATAAGCATGCGCAATTTCCTATGAGCATGCGCGCTAGGGAGAAAAAAAAATATCGTATTATAAAAATACGGTATTCAAAAACTCTCTATTAATTCATTGATTGAATTTAATGAATTAATTTTTGCTTTTCTTCTATTTAAGTTGCATGTATCTAAAAATAGATGGCGCCAGATAAACTTAAAAAAATTAATGAAAATTATTTATGAAGGATTTTCTGCAATAGAGTGACAAAAAAGTAGGAATTGACTTTAAAATTTTTATTTTATATAATACCTGTTTTTAACATAGTTCCTCAGTACTCAGTGCCCAGGCAGAGGGGAGGTACTCCTTAACTCAGGGATGGGCAAAACTACGGCCCGCCGGAAGGTTCTATCCGGCCCGCGGATAGAATTTTAATTTCCCAGTTCCTTGGCAAATTAAAAGAAATATATATTTATATATTATATATTCATTTCCTTTTCTACTTTGATTGTAATATTATTTTTTTTTCAAAACGTATATGATCTTTTTACTTTCTGTATTTTTGTTCTACAAAACATAAATCGACGGAAATAGCACGCACAGACAGCTGTTAATCGGTAAATGGATAAAAGCGGAAGTTCTCTGTTAATTAAAACTGTAGATTGGCGCCATCAAATTAGAGTTTTACAAATTATTATCAAAAGTAAGTTTCCCAAATTTAATATCTCACGGCCAGAAAATCAGTGCTATGTTTGCTTCAACTTATACATGTGAACAAGTGTTTTCAACTATGAACCTCAGAAAGACTTATTTCAGAAGCAGACTGACAGACTCCCTTCGAACCTCACCATGAGGAACTTTTAAAAATGAAATCGCAGTTTCATTCATCTCATTAACCTATTTAAATTGCGATACTTGTATATCGTTTTGAAAATTTTAGAAAAATGTATCTTGGGCCGCCAAACTTTTTTTTTTTTTTTCGATTTTTGGCGCGCGACGGAAAAAGTTTGCCCATCCCTGCCTTAACTGATTTGCATGCTCGCGCAATCCCTCCACAGATTGGGGGCAGCTCAAATCTTCTGAGAGCTGCTTTGTTCCCGATAGTAATCTGGAAGAGCTCTTGTTTACGTCGGTCAGGCTCATTACGCCACGAGACGATATCTGCTGTCGGCATCCTCAAAGGCGTCTCGTGTCATCCGCCGCTCCTTCATGTTCGCCGACTATCACCCCTCCCTAATTGTCAGCGCGACACACTGACCAGGAACGCCCCTAGGGGACGGATTCGAATCATAGAATAGCAATAAAATAGAGTGCGCACAGTGAATTGCCAGTCTGATGTCAACTGTGACACAAAACTTTTCCCTTTGTCACAGGTGAACCTGTTTTATTTTACTTTACTTTTTACTTAAAATTTACTTTTACTTTACTTTTTTACTTTTTATTTACTTTTTACTTTACTTTTTTTTTCCCGCTGTATGTTAACTATTTGGTTACCATACATATACAATACAGATTCTCAGCTGTTCAGCTTAATGGTTTAATCTGGTTTGTCGCTCTACAGTCACTTTGTGCACACTTTAGTTTAATTAGACGGGGACCTATAGTTTAATGTGGATTTACAAACATCTATGCCACCGCCAGGATTCGAACCTGAAGCTTGTGGAACCAAAGGCTAGCTTGGCTTGGTTTGGTTTGCCGCTCTACTGTAATTTTTTGCACACTTTAGGCTCATTAGATTGGGATCTATAGTTTAACATATATTCCGAACCATTTACAAACATCTATGCCACCGCCAGGATTCGCACCTGAAGCCTGTGCTACTAAAGGCCAGAGAATTAGGCAATTGGTCATCAGACCACTCAGCAATTGGAGTGCTCTCTTGTGCAGAAATGAGCTTGTACAGTGGGAACGAATTTTTTTTTCTTTTTTTTTTTCTTCTTTTGCTGTATATGACTATTTCGTTACCATGCAGTTATTATGCAGGTTCTCAGATGTACAGCTCGCGGCCTGATGGCCAATTGGCTAGCGCACTGGCCTCTGGTACCACAGACTTGCATATTCGAATCCTGACGGTGGCATGGATGTTTGTTGGTTGTTTGAAACCCACATTAAACTGTAGGTCCCTATCTGGCACTTGGTACCACAGATATCGAATTGGAGTCCCAGTAGTAGCATGGGTGCTTGTGAGTGGTTCGGAATCCATTCAACTAGTAAACTGTAGGACTCGGTCTAATTGGCCTAAAGCTAACTAAACTAACAGCTGAAGGTTTTGTTTTGTTTGTCGCTCTAGGATAGGATTAGATAGATAGGTCCATAGGATAGGATTATAGAATATCATATTCATGTATGTAAATATGTCCATAACATATCACAGAATATCCTGTTGATGTACGCGGACTTGTTTATATCATATCATAGAATATCAATGTATGATTCCTATGTTTGAAGACAGTAATTTTAAATTATGATTTTGTTAGATTAGCTTTCGCTGTCAGGGAAACTCAAGATATGTTTGGAACAGCAGAAAAATAAGAAAGCTAATCAGTCAGTCTGGGTTTGGAGTCGGAGCCAGAGACATTGAAGGACGTGTGATTGCGAAGGAATGTTGATGCAGCTGTTTGTTTGTTATTGGTTCAATTCATCGAAGATATTCATGACTGGAATAATTAAGATTGTAATTAAGATCAATAAATGCTGTATTGAATTTTGATGTTTGTGTTGACGCTTCCTTTCTGTTATCTTCATGTATTTCGAAATATCACGTTCAGTTGAGTTTAAAACAGGGATGGCCAACCCGCGGCCTGCCTTGAATATTTTTCCGGCCCTGTGAGATGTATCACACTTTTACAAAATATATTTATTTTAGAATGGCCAAAGGAGTGAAAGTCTACGTATTAAAAAACACATTATGTGCGCATCCATACATTCAAAAATGAACTGCCGAAATTATGAAAAAAAAAATTAACTTGATTTTAAAAGAATATTCTTGCGAATATACTATAGGACAGATAGTGCCTGTTTTATGGATGAGTTTACAGTTATGAGTTCGCAGAATAATTAAATTATTTTGTGCAACACATGATGCGCGATGACCAAATGGCATCTTGGAGCATCTAATATAACAGGTATTATGATTCACTTTAAGTGACCTCAGTGATGCAGTGACCATCCCTAGATAAACACAGTTTATTGTTGATAGCATTGCAGACCAGATTCTCAGTTCAAATTGTATCGCTTTTGGTTCAACTTAAATCTGTGAATTGTTATTTTCTAAAATGAAATTGAGCCAACACAAAACAAGCTCAAACCTAACGGACGCTCACCTGCAACACCCATTACGACGTGTGTAAATACCGAAATGGAGATCGATTTGCAAAAGCTAAGTGAACGAGTGGAGAAATGTATTGCACTAATCAAATAAATATTTTTGAATGACTACACTTTTTTTTATTTCGTTTATGTTCATATATATTTATATATTTCATTTTTAGTGTTATATGCTTCTTTACAATATGCGTTGCATAACATTATTATTATAATATCTATGTTTACATGTAAGAATAGTAGCAAACACAATAAGAATACCTCATTATGTTTCAATGTTTCACTCCCAAAAAATGCCAACAGTTTGTCTAAATCTAATAGGGGGATATATAGTTTTATAGGCGGCCCGTGGAGATAGGATGCATTACCAAAGTGGCCCGCAAGATCATTTGGGTTGGCCACCCCTGCTTTAAAAGAAAATAGACGACATTTGCTCTGATAAAATAATTATGAAAAGTTAACAACATAATTCTCTCTCTATTTTTTTTTTCTAAAGTAGCTGGCAAATACTTAGACAGTTGTCTTTGATGTCTTAAGGTAAGCACCGCACCGACGTTATTTCCTTAAGAGGTGCATGTAGCTTGAAGATGGGCAACGGACGCGGAGTTACAATGCCCCCGAAACGTTCAGCGATCCTATTCGACTGGGACCTACACTTTAAAGTGAATTGCGAACCATTACAAACATCCACGGCACCACCGGGACTGGAATCCGAAACCTGTGGTACAGAGCGCTAGCCACTCGACCATCAGACCCATAATTCTAATTTGATGTTGTTATTCTAATGCAGCTAGCAGTACAGAGACAGTTAATCTAATTATGTCATAAGTAAGGGCTGCACAGCTGTTACTCATTTAGAACTACCGAGGGGATACGTGTAGCTTGAAGATATACTACGGACGCGGAGTGACACTCTACGATCCTATTATCCCGGGACTTACGATTAAAAGTGGATTGCGAATCACTACAAACATCCACGGCACAGCCGAGAATCGAACCCGAAACCTGTGGTACCGAGCGCCAGACCGCTAGCCACTCAAGCCTCTCGCTATAATACTTAAGATCAATAAATGATGTGTTGACGTTTCTTTATTATTATGTTAATGTATTTCGGAATATCTCGTCCAGTTAAGTTTAACAGAAAGTAGAGGATATTTGCTCTGATAAAATGATTCTGCATGCATTTTGTTGTGATCTGTTTTAAAAAGTTACAGATAAATAGCACGGTTGCAGTTAAAATGGTCATCTCACTGAAGAGATGAATGCTATAATAATAGTGCATGAAATATTATTCTGTAGATATTTCGTGCACTATTTATTACCATAACAGAAGAAATGAATTTCTCTTGATTCAAATGTCGAGACTATTTTATTAATGGAGTGTAACTGCAACCGCAAATGAAAATTCAACGCTCATCCGTTTACAGAACGAATGAAAAATGATTCTGACTATGGGGGGAAGGTGGGAAAAGTCAATACAGAAATCGTTTGCAACCCGTACACCGATTCCCCTTTCTGTTCCAGGGATTCTTAAATGTGTGTTCCCCACACCCCTTCACGCAACATAATTTTAAACGGATGTAAATAAAATTACAAAACGAACCATTTCTTTCAAAATACCACAAAAAAAAATAAATAAATAGGAAAGCTCATCATTAACAAGTAATATATAAAAAAAAAAAAATTTTTAAAGTCGATTCCTACTTTTTTTTTTCATTCTATTGCAGAAAGCTTATAAATCATTTTCACTCATTTTTTTTAAAGTTTATCTGGCGCCATCTATGGGTAGATATATGCAACACTTAAATATAAAAAAAAACTAAAATTAATGAATTAAATTTACAATTACAATTAATACTACAAGTTTAAAAAAATGCATTTGAACTCGAGTGGATGAATGAAAAGTATTTTATGAACGATTGGAAATTTGAACAAATTATAGATAGGGAGAGTGTGAGCTAATAGAGGAATTGAAAAAGGATGGGCGGATAGTCGGAAGCACAGCATTTTTGAAGGAATCGGTTTAAAAATCCGACTCCCGACTCTTTCAAAAAACATTTTATCCTGTGGGAACATGAAGTTGTCCTGGTTAGGGGTTCGTGACGTTATCCGAAAACGAGGGCCAAGCAAATAAAACCCAATTTGCAAATTTTGGCGGAAAAGGGTACTTTGGGCCCCTTAACTCTTGAAATGCTTCATGAATAACGTTACACTTAAGGAATTTTCTGGAGAATTCGGCTTTTGCTTGAAGTGCTTTGTAGTAGGGTTTTGAAGCACCTTTTACGTCTTGTGTGGAAAGCATTTTAACATTTAACATTAAACGTTTAACATTTTAAACATTTGTATTTCCAATGGCTATAAGTACGTTGATCAATTCCTTCTTATTTATCACTTTTGGCATTTTCCGGTGTCTATTGAGCTGTATAGTGCTTCTTATTGTATTTGGAATACTTCATTCTTCATTTATGCTTAGCCTTTTGAAACTTCGATATATTCTTTTGGCAATTGAATGTGATAACGTTTCTTGTAGAATTTAGAATACTTCATTCTTCATTTACGTCGACATTTATCTTACTTTTGTATATTTTTTTAGAGATTGTAAGATTTAAGCTATTTAGGAAACGTTTATTTATTTTATTTATCTATTTTTTTTCTAAAATTCTGATAATTAATGTTAAAATTAAATACTGAGTCGACAATTCAATTGTACCCTTCATTATTAGAATCAATACCAAAGACAGTGACTTCTTTACCAGCACACCGAGTGAATGTTGATTCTCAGCACTGAGGCTTATAAAAAACTATCTTAGATCAGGGGTGGCCAACCCGCGGCCCGCCTTAAATATTTTCCCTTCCCGTGAGATTGATCACACTTTTACAAAATATATTTATTTTAGAATGACCAAAATGGGCCTGAATGGCCGAGTGGCTAGCGCTCTGCCACTAGGTACCACAGATTTCGGGTTTGAGTCCGGCGGTGCCATGGATGTTTGTAGGGGTTCGGAATCCACTTTAAACCGTAGGTCCCGGTCCTAATAAGATCGTAGAGCGTTGCGGGAGCATTGTTACTCCACGTCCGTGGCTTACCATCAAATTACATGCGCCCCCTGGGTAATGCAAAGTGAGTAACGTCTGTGCAGCGCTTGCCTTAAGGCATCCAAGACCAAGCTGTCTTAGTGTTTGCCAGCTGCATTAGAACAAAAAAAAAAATCACCAAAGTAGTGAAAACCAATGTATATTAAAAAAATCATAATGCGTGCATCCACATATTCAAAAATGAATTGTCCAAATGACGAGAAAAAATTAAAAATTAAGATTTTGAAACAATATTTTTCGAATATAGGACAGATATTTTCCTGTTTTATTTATGAGTTATAAGTTATAAGTTTACAGTTATAAGTTCGCAGAATAATCAAATTATAGTCTGCGAACTCATGAGGCGCGTGAATCTGGGAACATCTAATATAACAGGTTCTATGTTACACTTTAAGTGACGTCAGTGACGCAGTGACCATCCCTAAATAAGTACAGTTGATTGTTGATAGCAGAGCAAACAGACTCTTAGTTGAAGTTATTGGTGCTTTTGGTTTAACTTATACTTGGATATCGGTTTTTTCTTTCTTTTTTTTCTTTCCGAAAATGAAATTCATCAAACACAAAACACGCTAAAACATAACGGAAGCTAACCTGCAACATCCATTACGATATGCAAATACCCAAATTGAGATCAATTTGCAAAAGCCAAGTGAAAGAGTGGAGAAACCAATATCGCACTAGTAGAAAAAATATTTTTGCATGATTTCGTTTATATTTATATATTTTTTATATTTCATTTTTAGTGTCATATATTTCTTTACTATGTGCATTCAGTATCATTATTATATTATCTGCGTTTACAGGTAAGAATAATAGTAAGCTGAATAAGAATAACTGATTCTGTTTCAATAGTTCACTCCAAAAAAAATGTCTATAGTGGGTCTAAATCTAATAGGGGTATGTATAATTTTATGTGCTGCCCGCGGAGTTAGGATGGTTTCCAAAGTGGCCCGCAAGATCATTTGGGTTGGCCACCTCTGCCTTAGATCAACAATGAAAGAAGATACTATAGAATCTATTCTATTATTAAAAACAAAAAAGATTTCATGTATTATGAATGCACTATGGTTAAAATGCACCTATCTATGCACATATCAAAATCTATGTTTAAAATCTTCCTTTTGCTTGTCTGCTGATTTTCTATAACGGTTTGCTATCTGTTTATTAGACAATGTTGCCTTTATAGGATATATATCATGGCCATCGTCATCATCACCAGCGCAACAGCCCCATGGTGCGCCAAGGCCGTCTGGCTACAAGCAGATTAAGAGATGAAAGATGTTTTTTTTCTTTTTTTTATGGAGTAGGGTTGTTAGCCTTATGCCCCATGCTCAACAGCCGTATTAGATAGAGGCCTGATGGCGAGTGACGCTCTGGCGCTTGGTACACAGGTTTCGGGTTCGATTAGCGGCGGGTGCCATGGATGTTTGTAGTGGTTCGGAATCCACGTTAAGCCGTAGGTCCCGGTCTCCTAAGACTATAGAGCGTCACAGAGCCAAATCAGACTTCTTTCTCACCCACATCATTCACAAAATGTAAAGGGGCAATTCAGTTCTAGGTACAGTGATGTGATGTGGTGTAGTCATAGTAGTCATATTAGACCGGGACCTACGGCTTAAAGTGGATTCTGAACCACTACAAACATCCATGTCACCGCCGGGCGTCAGAGTCAGAGTCGCTCGGGCGAGAGCGTCAGAGTCCTAGTCGCTCGGCCATCTGGCCCATATAACAAGTAGGCTGAAGTGTTCATAGGCTGACACATAGATGGCGCTACTAGTATTAAATATATAGGGTTTTTAGTTAGCCATAACCTTCAAAAGACACGTGTATAAATTTGACAACTGTTGCCCTATTAGTATGTGAGTTATAGCATTTTTAGTGCTCATCACGTGCAGTCCACTCGGCTGACTGTCGATTGGACTCCGGTGTGAAATGTTGGAGCCATGTTTCACCCACTGTTACATATCGACGCAAAAATTCGGGTTTATTACGATTGAACAGCTCCAAACACTGCTTAGAATCATCCATTCATT
>BPLQ01004661.1:0-15560 GCA_021605075.1 Caerostris darwini
TGCTCTCCTAATTAACCTATTTGTGGAAAATAAGTAATTGTTACTTTAGACTAGTTTAAAAATTGATTTTGTTTATATTTAACTTCCTTTAATATTGTGTTAAATAGTATAGGCATGGTTTTTTTTTTTTTTTTTTTTTTTGCCAAATAAGGTGTTAATTATTATTTCTGCTAAAAATGTTTTTAATTAGATTAATGTTTCTATTTATATAATTTATTCTATTTCTCTTTATTCTTAATAGCTTAAAAGGTACTGACTGTAATAAATTCATGTCTTAATTGAACTTCTTCTTCAAGCCGTTATACGTCTAGTGTAGACCGAGGCGTTCAACATGAATGAAATTTAAATAAAAGAATACGAATAGCTCTTGAAAGAAATTTAAACATAAACCAGTAAGAAACGTTTAAAGTGGCCAAGGAAACAAAAAAATGGATCAAGGACATAAATTCAGTATCACAGAAACGGAACCCAGCTCTTCCGAAACAATACCCTTAATTTTATGGGTAATTAGAAATGAGCAATTATTAGAAATAAATAATAAACATTAAAGCAACATTCGAATGCAGCTTTTTTATCATTCAAACATACTACAATAATATCTATGCTTTATAAGTAACTTCATTTTATTCTTGAGACAGCAAAAAGTCTTATTTAAAGGGTTTTAATGTAATTCCCATTTATGCTATTCTACATAAAACTATAACTGAATTCCTTAGGCGTAATCGTGGATTTCATGGCATTATAGCTAATCACCAATGTTAATGCTACACTTGGAAAATATTCAAATAAATACTGCATAATACATCTCATTTATCTTCTAAAAATATTTCCTTTGCACATAAAGGATATTTACTTCCTGAATTACATTTAATTACTAGCCATAAAAAGTTATTGCCTATTAATGACTTTTGCAGACTGATTGAATTTATTCTTCTCGGCAACTTGTTACTTTTATAGTTTTAATTCAAGTACGGTACGGGATAAAATTATCTCTTGCAAGTATTAAATCTCATTAGGAGAATATCGTGTATAATCGTTGCTTATAATTTTATCTGTCCCTAGCATCTGTGAAACTTCTTCCATGCTAATAAATTCATGGAAACAAGATAATTGAATATTCTCAATTCTTCTTCGCGAATGAAACTCAAGTATTAACAATTATTATTTAAAGGAAGACATTAAGAGAAAATGCTAACAAAAAATAATGAGATGCCATCTTTTAACTTAATTAGAAACTTTCGAAGTCTGAAAACAATAGTAATTTTCATTTGCTTTGCTTTTAAAAATAAATAAGGAATATTTGCATGATTTCAAATACTTGCTCCTGATTAACCTATTTGTGCAAAGTAAGTAATTGTTACTTTATACTAATTTAAAAATTGATTTGTTTATATTTAACTTCAATTTCAATTAATGCTGTGTTAACTAATACAGGCTTGTTTTTTTCTGACAATTAAGGTGTTAATTATTATATCTACAAAAATTTCTGTTAATTAAATTATCGCATTCTATTTTATATAATTTATTCTATTTCTCTCTATTCTTAACGACTTACAAGGTACTGGCTGTAATAAAGCCAGGTATATTTTTAAAGGTATATTGCTTTGAATGTTTATAATGTTCAATGGTATATTGCTTTGAATGTTTATAAAGTTTAGTGGTATATTGTTTTCAATGTTTATAATTTTCAATGATATATTGTTTTAAATGATTATAATTTTCAATGGCATATTGTTTAAAATGTTCATAATCTTCAATGGTATTATATTATTTCAAATGTTTAAAATGTTCAGTGGTATATTGTTTAAAATGAGTAACTTTAGTAACTTTATCTTTCGCCAACTACCTCATCTGCTTTTTTTATATCTGAAATTATTAATCCCTTCCCAGCTGATTTCAACAATAAATAAGAAGTTTATGTTCTTAAAATAATAATCATTTTTCGTTATTGTAAATTATGTTGCTTCTAATACTTCCTTTAATCTCTTATTTAGGGACAGCAACAGTCCATGTAAAGAAGGCAGGGATCATATGATTCGTAATAATTGAAAATTCATAAATACAATTACAGACATTAAAATGTCTGTAGTTATTTCTTATTAATTATTTACCAATCAAGATTATTGCAAGGTTACCAATCCTGTTATTGCAGACGATTATTGCATCAGCGTAACGTCAGCACTGCACAGGACATCTGAGGATATCCCAGACGTGTATCAGCACTGTCTTGTGAAATTTAACGATATACATAAAACAATATTTATTGGGAAATGTCAGAGCGTAAATTTAGATATTGAGTTTAAATCATAGCAGAAATTAACCAACTGAAAATACCATCCATAGAATCAAACTTCCTCATTTAGCTTTATCCTATATCTCTGCATTTCTGTACCTTTATTGGAGAAATTTTATATCGATAAATGTAATTTTTAATAAATCTACTCTATCCTTTCCCTAAATCTCACCTGTGTAACTAAAATTTTCTAAAATCTATTAGAATGGGTTTCCTTAAAGTACTTTCAGGTCAGTTGATAATGACAGCTTAAAATAATTGGTGGTACTTGCATTATTTTTATCTCTATGACAATTGATTTGACAAAGCTTTTAATTTAAGATGGGGTTTATTTCGATACTGCGTAGTAGTTGTTTTTCTATTATCTTTTCAATTTAGAATAAGTTCGAAGTCGTAGGTCTAAAAATTAATAACAATAGATAGTGTACAACAGAAAGTATATAAAAAGTATGGGCATTTTTTTCTCTGGTTTCTCTTGTTAATGCTATAATTCCTTTATTTTACTAGATTATTCTTTATTACTATTATTATCCAGCAAGGTATTTTTATTATTATAGCACTCACCTTTCCTTGTTGCAACGTGATAAGATTAAAGAATCTCAATTATTTCAACAGGAACGCTAGATACTACATAATGAAGCTGTTCGTGTAGGATAAAAACATTCGAAGTTCAGCTAAATAATATTTATTTATATGTAAGACGGTCACAGGAAAACACACAATTCTAATACAATTCACAGCTACTAACAACTTGCCGCGATACATTTCCTTGCGAAACTGTTGTATTTTGACCACTCACAGCTACAGCAGCCAGACCACACCCTGCCTGCAGGAATCAAAATTCAGACTGAAACTAAAACGAATTTCATGGGATGGAGAAATCGCGTGAGCTATTAGGTAGAGTATGTAGAGTATATATAGATTATGACTGCTTTGCTGTGGAACAGGAGTTTATGATGATTTAAGATGGCGGTTACCATAGGGAAACCCCTTGTTACATCCTCCCCTCTGTTTCCATGTTACGACTCGTGCTGGAAGCAGTACCAATATTTTAGGTCTTCCTCTTTTCCTCAGAAGCGTAATCAGGGTGGTCTCTAAATGTTTTTAGTGCTGAAACGTGACAAATTCCAATTGGCGTGTCAGGAAAGGCGCCACCTCAAATTTCACAGGAGATTTTTGTGTGAGAATTAACATCACATTCCATAAAGTCCATCACGTTTTGCCATGGGCCTGAATGGCCGAGAGTCTAGTGCTCTGGCGCTCGATGCTACAGATTTAGGGTTCTGAGCTGTCATTGATGTTGTGGTTCGGAATCCACTTTAAACAGTAGGTCCCGGTCTAATATGATCGTAGAGCTTTGTCTTGATGTATAGTTTTAGCTTATCTTCAGCCCCCGTGGTTCCTCGCTAAAGTGAAACTGCACATTACCTTTAGTCATGGGCCAGTCGCCTGCGACAGGGTATTATGAACCTGGTGTAGGCTTTTCTGCATCAGAGGGATTAGTATCAACAACAACAATCTTTTGCCATAAATTTCGTTGCTTTCTTTTTATGTGCTTTGCTGATTAGATGTTGCTTTATTATTTTTGTATTTATATATTACGTTTGAAAAATGGTTACTGATGGTTCGTGAATGATTAGTTCAAGTTATTTTTAAATGATCAATGATGTTCATATGTTGGGAGAGCTAATTAATTTTTGAATTCAGTATTTTGATTAAATATTTTTATTAAATTCATTGAATTAGTACAGTTTATGATACAATCAATATTTCTGCTATTTTAGAGACCGACACTTCAAATAGTTTTCTCCTTTTTACGTCTGCCATTAAGCTGTCAATAGAGCGTCTTCTAAGATAAAGGTCTAGAAATCAATTGACCTTCGTGCCTGGAACATAAAGTGCCACCACCTTAACGTCAGAGCAACATAATTTGTATCAATCCATCATTTGTAATGTTTTGTTCTTTAGTTTTATATCTTAGATATAGAAAACAAAATGATCATTATCAAGAAAGTACAAATTCGTGTATATTTTTTAATTGAAAATTACCTATAAAATATTTTCTCATTTCAAATATTTTTCTTAATTTTTCTATTACTATTTAAGCTAATTTAAGCTTAATTTTTAAGCTTTAATTTTTTTTTTTAATTTTTAATTTACTATTTAAGCTGACTGTCTCTGAATAGTTTTTAAATGTTTCAGAAACTACATCATCAAATTTAGAGTTCAAAACTGCAATTTGATCAACAAGTTCAACATTTTTTTAGAATTTCATAAACCAATTGCTATAACACTGCTCACAAATGACAACTATAACATAGCTCCTTTTTTTAAGTTAATTTAACTATACAACAGCTTAAAAACTTAAATATAACACCCAGCTATGAATTTAAACAAATTAGTATAAATGCATTCTGGTGTTTATTGCTGCTTATTAAAGTTATTTTTAGAGTGTTTTTACAATATTAATCGTCGTAGAATCTTCAGTGATATTACAATATTAATCGTCGTAGAATCTTCAGTGATATTACAATATTAATCGTCATAGTATTTTCCGTGATTTTACAATATTACTCGTCGTAAAATTTTCTGTGATGTTACATCATAAATTGTCGTAGAATCTTTAATGATTTTACAACATTAATCGTCGTATAATCTTCAGTGATTTTACAATAGTTTATTAATATACGTATTTTAATAAGAATAAATTGAAATGAATGCATTTTCTCGACTAAGACCTCATAAAGTAAAACACTGTTAATGACATTATGCACTTGAATTACTTTAGTTATCACTATCAACTCAACACAGTTTTTATTCCTTCAAATTATATGGTTATTATCCGGTTTTGTAACAAATCCGTAAACGTCTAGATTTCAATTCCTCTGATATTATGAGAGACAAAATCGATATTAAATTCTCCTCTTAATCATTTAATAAACTCAAGCTGTTCTCATTAAATATCAGGGGAACTCAAATGAATTGGAAATAATCTTAAACAATAGTTTCTGATTTGTATTGAATCTATTTCTATGCTTTCAATACGAGCCTTTGCCGTCCACATTTGAGTCTTATCTACTTAACGGCGATTTGCATTTAAGGATTATCCTACGGTTGAATTGAACGGACCGTTGAGATTAGTTTCATATTTATGCGGTCATGATTAGTCATGAGGCGACTGTAGCGGAGCCATTGAAATTAATATTTAACTAATAGAAGCGATGAATTTCGCAAGCCTTCTCATTTATAGAATAAACAAATTGTACTTGGGTTTTATTTTAATGATGTTATTTTATATTTTGAAACAAACGAATGAATGGAAATTGCATCGCAATTCACCTAATATTAATTGTTGTTGATTAATAAATGGGGAATGGATTTTTGTTTTTATTGAGAAGGTATTTGAATTTTGATTTCAGATTCATATTGATTTTATAATAAAAAGTTAAATAAATATATTTAATATGGCACTCTTATTTCAAGACGTCAATAATTAGAGACATGTACTCTTATTGAATTGAACAGACTATTGAGATGACTTTTACATTTATGCGGTCATGATTAGTCAGGATGTGACTGTAATGGAGTTATTGGAATTAATATTTAACTGATGTAATCGTGGTTCCACCTACGCAATCAGGTTTCCTCCTACGCACTGCAAGAGCGCCCCTTGCGGCGTACAGAAGAAATCGTCAGTGGGCTTCGAGACTCTCACCAGAGAGGAGGCATAGTCCAAATACGCTGCTAATTTACTTTACTTTCTATCATTCCGAGAGAAATAATATTTTGCCCAATCCGGAGTATTTATTGTCCTACAAACTGTCTTCCAGAGAGGAAGTATATTTCTAGATCCAAGTAATTTTATTTACAGCTTAGAAGTGAAATCCTTTCACAAATGTATAATTTTAAATGAGTTAAATATTGTATATCTTTAATTGGGATGTCAATGTCGTATTTATGTGCTGATAAAATAAAGTTTGTGTTCTTAAACGTGTGTCTCAATCCGACCACACCCAGATCCAGCTGCACAAACAAACCGATATCTACTACACTAATAGAAGCGATGAGTTTTTTTAGTTTCATCAATTAAAGAATAAACAAATTGTTGTAGGATATATTTTAATGATGTTATCCTATATTTTGAATCAAACGAATGAATGGAAAATGCCTCATATTTCACTAATAATCTTTTGTTGGTTAAATAAATAGGTGATTAATTTTTTTAGAAGATATTTGAATTTTGATTTCAGACTCATAGGATTTCAGATTTATATTGATTTTATAAGGCCAAGTTAAATAAATATAATTAATACTTTACTCTTATTTCAAAAAGTCTATATTAGAGAACTGCAGTCTTATTATTATTTCTTTATAAATTGATATTAAATTTTTTTCCACCACATTACTTAAAAGTAAAATATAACTTAAAATTATAATTTTATTTTGAAAGGAACTCAAAAATAAATCAAATTTTCATCTGTAGAAAAAATAAACACAAGCGCTTTTCAGTAGACGATTTTAAAACTAATTTTGATTTTTTTCATTCAATGAAAAAACACTGAACCAATTTATTGCCCTAACCACTTCAAATATCATTACAATTTAACTTAATTAATGGTATCTGATTGTGTTGGTTTTAAAATTATATAATTTTTGAAAACTACAGTTTTCATTTTATATTCTGGTGAAAGTATTTATCAAAGCTTTCGTATCACACGAATAAGGAAAATATTGAGCTAAGACAACCCAAAATGAACATTTTAGTCTTTGGAGAACGCAATATACTTCGGAACGTTGTTAGAAGTCGTTAACAGGAAAAGAATTGGACTGAAAAAGACAGTTTTAGATTGTGATGACAATTATTTGATTCGAAAATCAATGAGAAATCAAGGAAAAACTTCCTCTAAAATGGCTGCTGAGATATCTAAGATAATTTGACGTCCAATCAGTGTGAGAATAGACAGAAAACGACGGTCTGAAAAGGTGTGAAACAAGGAAAAAAACCTCTAACTATCTGCTAAATGTAAAAGCAGAAGTACAAAGTGTAGCAGTTGAATGCAATTCAGTACAATTGTAGTTGAATGAAAACTAACTTCATAAGAATTAGTTTTTTTCCCTCATTTTTAATGGTCCATTCTAAATTAAACCAGGAATTGAAAAACTTTTAGCCTAAAATGCTTATTTCCAGATTAAAATTTATAGAAGAAATAACAATGTGATGCTTCATGGCAGAGATAATGTTAGAAAAATCTTTAATTCTAAAGATTTGTTATTGGTACATTTTGATTAGTAACGTAATCATTTTGGGTTGTTTTAACTTAATACATATGAAATACTCTTCCACATTGAGACAATTCTCATATTAAAAAATTTTCATAACTGGCTTTTTATAAATTTTAGATGTTATATAATTAATTTAAGAGGAGGCATAAATATTTTTTTAGATTAAGTTCTATAACTAGTGTAAAATTTTATTTTATCTTAAATCTATCTATAGTATTATGTGATGTATAGCTAGTTATATTATCATGATGAAATTTTAGGTAACTTGTGTTGATACTGCAGAATATATTAAATAAATATAATCTCAATGACTAAAATAATTTATGTGTAGTCCTTGAGATTATAAATAAATATATGACTACAATATGTAATATAATACGAAAAAATGTCTACAATAATTTATTTGTAATCATTGAAATTATAAATATGTAAGATACTCTGTAGTAGTAACACTAGTAGCCTTAAATTTCAGCAGGATAACATAATAAGCTATAAACATTATAGGATCATATAGATAGATTTAAGATGAAATATAAACATTTTGTACTAGCTATAGAACTTAGTCTAACAAAACATTTATGCATTTCCTTAAATTAACTATAATAATATTCAATAACATCTAAAAAATGTCTTATGAATGTTTTTGAATATGAGAATGGTCTCAATGTGGTCGAATATTTCATATATGTACCCAACATAAACAAAATAGTTGATAACACCATAGGGCCTAAGGATAGCAAATACATAAAACTTCTCTACTTATTACCTATGTTTAATGTTAAAAAACTGTTAATTTATTTTAAGTTTATTTAGAAGTATATGCTTGTTTAAAGTGTTCCTCGCAATTTTATAGAAGACTGTATCGAGATTAATTTTCAGTATTACGATGGTAAATTACGTATATAGGCTAAACATCAACAAAATCAATTTAAATTAAAATGGAAAGCACAACTTTTAATACAGTATGACTTGTACCCGTATTCAAGTGATGTGCTTGAATGCACATATTTGAATCCGCTAGCAAAATGCATTGTAATGTTATCTATCAAAAACAAGGTGACTCGAATGTAAAGCATTTCAGTAACTTGTTTTTTTTTTTTTTTTTTGCCCCATAAGCATACATATGCTAAAAAAATAACCTTAAAAACCTCCCGAAAAGCATTCATTTAACCACCATCAATTTATCCATGGTTAGATTGTTCGTTATCTGCCAGTAGGCAAACGGCCTTAAGCCACCAAGGGACTGTTTCGCTAATGAAGAAGAAGAAAATAGTTCCATGCATAAGTAAAACTCGAATTAAATTATATACATTTTCCCTTACCTGCCATTATTTTAAACTTTAATACATATATATTAACTAACATTCTTCTCCAGGAAGGATTACATTTTTTGTTAAAAGCTGACTTGAAACAATAAATTCACGACCGATTAATATCCTTCTTTTCCCGAGTTCTAAAGTTTGTAGTATTCCTTAAAGTTAAAGTAATTTATCTTACTTCTGTTATGTTGCATAGTTTGTTTGTTTTAGTTCAGTACATATGCATATATATATATACAAATATCTAAAATAAAATAATTTAAAATATCAAAATTGAATTTCAGAAAAATGGGAAAGACAGATTGGACAGATTAGTATTATCGTTATTATTATTATTCTAGGAATTATTCTACGAATAACAATAACATTATTATGGGAATAATAATATCATGGTTTCAGATTGTCATGACATAATGTCGTCTTCTAGAATGGTCTTTAAATCTAAAATATCCCACTGCGTTCTCTTTGCAATTGTAGTGGAATCGATAAACACAAGCTCATTCCTATTTGCGTAGCATAAAAGAATTCTATTCAGAGGATGCCTGAGCCTGTTCGTCATTTGTGATATTTTAATAGAGATTCTTCCTTCTATGTTAAGTGGAATTCCTGCAGTTATCTTAAATCTTTTGGATTATGCATTTATGTAATGTGATATTTTTGCAGTATCCTTTATCACGTATTGTGACAAAGAATTGTTTGTTTGCCAAGTTTTTGACATTTAAAATAATATTTAGAATTGTCCTCTAAAGAAAGACAAACTTATTTTATCTCAATTCCAGTAAAGTAAGGGAAATAGATCTCATCAGTTTTTATTTTCCTTTCTTGTAAAAGTTCAAGAGTGTTGACTTCCTTTCAGAGTATTTTTTTTCTTTTCATTTTGATATCATGTTCGATATTTGATATAGTTTTTTATTCTTATAAAATTTAATAGCCTCTTTAAAATATATAAGCACATCTCAAAATAAAAATAAAAATTTTTTTATTTCAGTTTGAAATTTGAAATTTTGTCATTTATTTTTTAAAAAATTTAAACAAAGAATTTTTGAGAGTTTGGATCAATGATTAAATAGTTCTAAATCACTAAAATATCTTTGTAAACTATATTGTAATATATTTATCTTTGCATCATCTTTGCTCTATTAATATATTTGTAATAACTTTGTAAATCACTTTGTTAGTTGGATAAATAGTAGAATTCAACTTATATGTTTTTAATGACTATACCAAGGATTTGCAATTAGTTTTATGTTAGTAAGTTATAAATCGTAATTTTTCGAAAAGATATTATGATAAGGAAAGACTTGCTGCAGAACTAGATTGGAAACTTTTAAAATATCAAGCATTATACTGTTAAAATAAATATAGAAAATTTTATACTATTATTATGCCTAACTTATTTTGAAAATTATTCATTATTCTGCTATAGTTAGAAAAAGAACGTTATTTTGATCAAATAATATTAATTATAATTTAATGGTATTTCAGTATAATATTTTTAATTAAACGTTTTTATTAGTAGAAAACTTATATTTGTTATAGTATTTAGTTTGATAATATTCAATAAGCATAATTCATGTTATAATATTCAGTTGTTTAATAACATAATTCTATTTCAACAATGCAAAAAACATTTTCGTGATTTGCTAAATATTTAATTTTATTATGAATTAAATAATAAAATTAAAGTTAATGATTATATTATGGATTTAAAGTTTGTTTCGTGTGAGTAAGTTATGAATCGTAATTTTTCGAAGAGGTTTAAACTGTGGACTAATGTCCATTTTGTAAGATGGGTTTGAAGTTGTTGGAATGAATATTTTCTTGTTTTTTCATTTATAATGTAACAATTCTCTTTTAGAAGACTTTAATGCAAACGACTCTTGTATTTAATAGAAGGAAATTAAATTTTTTTTCAATTGCTCTTTCTTATCTTATACTATCTTAACCTACGCTTGCCCGATTTGGTCTTATGCGGCTAAATATAATAACTATTTAAACTTTACAAAACATCACTATCCGCCAAATAAAGTCTACTAAATGGCTTATGAGTAATTGTGATCTTAATAAAATTAAAAATTTCTTCTTTATTTGTTTTTCTTAAGCACATTTCCATTAAATTCTTTAACATGCTTGATAACCTTAACAACACGGCAATCCAGGTGAAGGTTTAACTATCTTCCCAGAGATCCAGTTTATGTCTAATAATGTTCTTAAACTGCTACGTAAATTTTTACTCCAAGTTTTTCTTTTTCAATGTTTATGTAAATTGCCTTATGATTTTGTAAGTTTATAAATTTATAGTGGGCAATATTCAAATGTTTTCAATTGCTTATTACCTGTTATATTGGAGAAGTAGCCCTCAAGGTCTAAATGGCTCCATAATCGTAAATGTCATTATATACATTTTCAGCTTGGGATATTATGATGAGGAATGATTTTCTATAGAACTAGATTGGAAACTTAAAAAAAATATTAAGTATTTTACTATTAAAATAAATATAGAAAAATTTATGTTATTATTATGGCTAACTTATTTTGAAAATTATGCGTTATTCTGCTATAGTTTTAAAAAAAAATTATTTTGATAAAATAATATTAACATTAATTTTTAATTATAATTTAATGGTATTTCAGTATAAAATTTTTAATTAATCTTTTTTTTTTAGTAGGAAAATTATATATTCGTTATATTATTTAGTGTGTTGATATTCAGTTAGTATAATTCATATTATAATGTTTAGCTCGTTAATAACAAGAATTATTTCTAATTAAAAAATTCAAAATATATTTTCATGATTTACCAAAAATTTAATTTTACTATGATTTAAATAATAAAAACGTACACTTCAGTACAGTTTTTAAAAATAATATTAAAATTAATAGCTTTTATTAAATAATTTCGTTGGTGATTAATTACGTTGACTTTTTTAGAGTAATTTTTAAATCGTAAGTCTATATTTTAAAACAGCAATCCAGTAAATCGTAATCTATATTTTAAATTTATAAATATTTACACTCGTAAATCTATGTTTTAAAACTTCCAACGAATGATATAAATTTTAAATGAAAAATAATATATGTAAACAAATATATTTGTTTTTGGATGTGTGTTTGGATTCAATTAAAAGAATTCAAATTTTTTCGTGAATTTTTAAATATTGAATGTTACTATGAATTAAATAATAAAGGCATGCACTTTAGTACAATTTTTAAAAATTAGATTAAAATTAATACCTTTTATTACATAATTTCCATGTTATTTTATTATATGGACTTTTCAGAGAAATTAATAAATCGTAAATGTATATTTTAAAATAGTAAATCCAGTAAATCGTTATCTATATTTTAAATTTATTTCTATTTACATTCGTAAATCTATATTTTAAACATTCCAACGAATTAAATAATTTTTAGATGAAAAACGATAATATATTTAAATAAATATATTGATTGCTGAAGGTGTGTTTGGATGAAATAAAGACATTAAATCAAAAGTTTTTTTTTTCTAAATTATCTTTTATGGAATACATAATTCTTTATATTAATCTCTTTCCATATCAATCCTGTATTTACAAAAGACTAGACAAACGTTCAAATTATAATGAACGCTAATTTTTTTTTAAATGCCTTTGATTTTAATTTTAATTCTACTTAAACAATAAATTCACCCTATAAAAAAACCAGTTAAATATGAACTATATCATTAAAACGTATTTACTTTATTGCCGGAAAAAAAATGTTTTTTGTTAGATGTCCTTTGTGATTATAATTTTTAAAATTAAAATTTTTTTATGAAACGAAATACGATGGAATAAAATCTATTTAATTGCATTTTATTAAAAAGGATTTAACTCTAAGAAGAATAATCTTAGTTTTAAAACTGACTGCAGCTATAAAAATGCATTATGGTTGTTATTTTGGGTTGACATAGGAAGCAATTATAAGCCAGATACGGTTGATTGCTAAGTATCTAATTAGAGATAAATTAATGAGTTTTTGCGCACTCGATAAGCAAATGTTGATGAGATAAAAAAAAATTAAGATACACGGTAATTAAAAATGCCCTTTAACTTAACACTTACCCTTGGTATATAAATTGCTGTTTTTCATACTTTTGATCATTTTTCCTCCTAGAAGGTTGTTAGGGCAAAAAAAAAAATAAAGGTGATAATTAAAATGGTTCATAGTTTAAACTCGCTCTTGTTAAATAAATTGCAGTGTTTTTTTGAGGTCTTTGATAAACTTTTCACGAGAAAAACACTTTATCTTGGAGGTTTTCTTTAAAAAAATTAAATATTTAATTCATTGATTTAGGTTTTGTTTTTAAGGCCAAAATTGAAATAAATGTGTTTATGTTAATTTTTTGTAATTTTTTTAATTTTAGCAGTTCGAGTTTTTGTAAAATATTTTTTGTAAAATATTTCAGTGTGATTACTTATCTATTCTCTTCGGCATTTTAACTAAATTCAATGGCATCTGTCCGAATGCAGCTTCAAATAACAAAATAACGTTTTATAAAAAAATAAATAAAGTTATTAAAGTAGATTCCCAAATTTATTTAAAAATAATGGTAAATATAATTAAGAATTGTATAATTTGTATTTGTATATCTAAACTTTACTGTATTAATGACTACTTCGGCTATTAGTTGAAATATTCACTGTTCAAAACGATTTCCTAGAAATCTTGAAATGTCCTAATGTCAAATATTCGAACCGTATTATTTACCAACATCGCCACTGATGTTATCAAAAAGATTTGTTACAAAGGAATCACCAACATGGCAATACTTTATTCTTTTGCTTAATATAATACATTTGGATTATTATTACAAACCTAATTTTTTTTGTTAAAATTAAATATTTCAAACTGTAAATAATTGAAATACATAAATGATTAAAAAATAAACACCAATTTACATATTTACTGTGGTATTTTGCAATAATATGATATAAAGAATTTTTTTTTACCTAAGTTCTTTTAAATTTTGAAATTTTGTACCTGTACATTAATTGGGGGCCTAACGGCAGAGTGACAAGCTCTCTATACCACAAGCTTCTGATTTCAGAACTGGCGACGCCCTGGATATTTCTAGTAGTTTGGAATCCACTTAAAACTGCAAATCCTTGCCTGTAGAGCAGGGTCTCCCAACGTTTTAGTCTTAGGGCCATACTGTTTACTCCAGTAAGCACCAAGGGCCAAAACCGTCTTAATTTTTCTACCATTATCTATAATTTCTAGACTATTTAATTTAGCTTTTCCTTTCCTGAGGGATTTTCAGGATAAAAATCGCATGTTTGATTCGGGATATATACATTCCAAACATCGATATACATACATATGCGATACTCTTTACCCCAACATAACTACCGAGGGTAACCGCGGGATGTTCACTAGTTTATAATGTTAGTGGGATTCATTTCAATTATTTGTTAGTTGTTATGCTTATGCTAAATTTTCTGCGTATTATGCTTGTCATTAAGCTTTACTCAGCAAGTCAATAAAACCGAGTTATTATCATACCGTGTTTTTTTATCCAACTTATTACAGCAAGAATAAGCTATTCGCTGTCTTGGGCCGGATTGATGACACTGGCGGACCGGATTTGTTCCGCGGGCCGTAGTTTGAAGACCCCTGCTGTAGAGCGTTGTGCAAAGAGATGGCAACCCTATCCCATAAAAAGAATATCTCATATTAATATCTAGTCTTTTTTGAATAATTTTATTTTAATTCGCACAAAATAAAAATAAAAAGTTTTTACATTTGAGAGAAATATAAAAATTTTATAATATTTCCTTTAGATATTAACATTTTGAGAAAATTTGAAATAGTGTTTATATTAACTATTCCATCCATCAAAATAAAAAAGTTTCATTTTTTGATTATAAATATATTTTTTTGCCAAACATAATATATTTTTAAATTTCAAGATTTTTTGAGGTTTGATTCATATATACATTGATAAAAAATAAAAAAAGTGTTAGGTCCCTTAAGAATATAAGTTGGATTTGCATATTAAATGAACTTTACTGCGATACGATTTTTTTCCTGAAGACATCCATAATACGTTCGTTATCATATCTAATTTACGAGACTTAAAGCACCTTGCGTTGGATTCCCAATTTAGACATTTCATGAATAAAAATTGAAATTACATCTGAAATTTCTTTCCACAAAGTAAGTAGTTCTTCCAAAAAAAAATATAAATAAAAGTGCCATAGAGGTCTGTGGAAAAATTGCTAATGGCTTTATGTGTGAGCAAAAACATTTTAAATATTCTTAGTATTTATTAAAAAAGAAAATGACTCTCCAGACATATTGAATTTATAAATAGAGTACATGTTTGTTATTTGTGAATATTATTCTCAGACAGTACATGGACTTTATTAAGAAAACTAAATATACTCAAACATTTTAATCAATACGAAAAAGTGGAATCTAAAAATTATAAAATGAAATATACAAGTTTTTATGAAATTAATAACTTTATCTTAAATTTTTATTTATTTATTTTTTTTTTTATTTTTACTTATTACTTTATTGGAATATATTTTTTATTGGTTTAAAAATAACACATTTGTTTCAAAATATAACTATATTATTATAAAATATAACTATATTAAAATAAATTCCATTTCTTAACAAATTATTATCGAATTAATATC